>JAAOOA010000257.1:45000-463145 GCA_012861695.1 Trematomus loennbergii
TGTTGAACACAAATACCTGTACTTTCTACTTCTTACATGTTGAACACAAATACTGTACTTTCTACTTCTTACATGTTGAACACAAATACCTGTACTTTCTACTTCTTACATGTTGAACTCAAATACCTGTACTTTCTACTTCTTACATGTTGAACACAAATCCCTGTACTTTCTACTTCTTACATGTTGAACACAAATACCTGTACTTTCTACTTCTTACATGTTGAACACAAATACCTGTACTTTCTACTTCTTACATGTTGAACACAAATACCTGTACTTTCTACTTCTTACATGTTGAACACAAATACCTGTACTTTCTACTTCTTACATTTTGAACCCAAATACCTGTACTTCCTACTTCTTACATGTTGAACACAAACACCTGTACTTTCTACTTCTTACATGTTGAACACAAATACCTGTACTTTCTACTTCTTACATGTTGAACACAAATACCTGTACTTTCTACTTCTTACATGTTGAACACAAATACCTGTACTTTCTACTTCTTACATGTTGAACCCAAATACCTGTACTTTCTACTTCTTACATGTTGAACACAAACACCTACTTTCTACTTCTTACATGTTGAACCCAAATACCTGTACTTTCTACTTCTTACATGTTGAACACAAATACCTGTACTTTCTACTTCTTCAACATAAAACTATAAGCTCTTTTAACGTGTCTCCTTGTCTCCTTGTCTCCTCTGCAGACAGACACGGTCTCAAAGAGCCGAAGCGAGTGGAGGATCTTCAGAACCAGCTGATCACCTCCCTGAAGGACCACCTCTCCGCCTGCGGGTCAGACTCCCTCCGGCCTCATTACCTGTCCCGGCTGCTGGGGAAGCTTCCTGAGCTCCGGACTCTCTGCACTCAGGGACATCAGCGCATCTTCTACCTGAAGCTGGAGGACCTCGTGCCCCCGCCGCCCATCGTGGACAAAATCTTCCTGGATACGCTCCCGTTCTGAGGAGGAAATCTGTGAGGGAAAATCTGGAGATTGTATAAGACAACAGACTGATTTTATAAAACTGCACTGCAGCTTATGGACCTGAAGCTGACTGCAACAAGCTGGAGGCCTTCTGATGGAGAGACGAGGATTATACTGCCAAAGTTACACATTTAATGCAATTAATAACTGTAACGAGCACAAGTTAAGCATTTTGAAAAATTGCTTACATGTCTTTTCTAACGGTCTTCTGACTTTAAATTGCACCTTAAATATCAAAGTAGGGCTGAAACATTTGGGGAAATATATTATAAATGCGATTATTTGACCTGGTGGTGTCACGATTCGACAGGAAGCGGACCCAAGAGCAGTCAAAACAAGATAAATAAACAAGCTGATAACAAAGAACAACTAAACAGGTACAAACCGGGGAACATGGGGAAGGATCATAGGAAAAATGGACTGGAACAATCATGGGAACAACGACTAACCGACAAGGTTTGACAAGACTATGGTTGCGGTCGAATTGTCCAAAAATCAGCTCCTATCGTCTTCTCCTAACCACTAGTCCTTGACCTCTGTGTGAAACGTCACGGGGTCAAGGAATAGTGTTTAGGAGAATTCAAAAGGACTTAGGAGAAGGCGACCGGGCTTCAAGAGAATCCGACTGCACTTACACTATCGACGTATTTATGTTGATGTTATTAATGTGCGTCTGCTGTGGGGAAACTATATTTGATAATTGCGTTAAAATTCCCATTAATTGTTCAGCCCTACGATAAAGCATTTCTATTTTATTCACAGCAGAAGTATTACAAATGTCAGATCAAATACTTCAATCGCTCTGGTATATTCTCAATGATTTCACCACAAAACCCTCCTCCCAGTCCCTCAGAGCTCCAGTTCTCTCTGTATAATATAACCACTGTATGTTTGTGGTTATAGTAAAGTAGGTTAACCTACAGTATCCTTCAGTGGTATCGTTCGTGTATCATGAATAACACTGAGCAGCTGTGTGTGTGTCCAAACACACACACACACCTTATGTAGATTATTTTAAAATCTGTGTTCGACAAATGAACTGTATCCTGCAGTTTGAGGAAAATGTACGTATGTTTGTTTTGGATTATTTTTACATGCTGAAAAGTTTTATTTTACTGCAGAAAAACATGAAAAAAAAACTGTATATTTCAAATGGTTTTGTAATTTTTACGTAGAATATTTAAAGACTTCCACTAATGTTGGGCTATAAAGGAACTAGCACGGTCACATGACTTCACGTCACCACGCTAAGCTAAAGGTGGCTAATGTTGGGCTATAAAGGAACTACAGCTCGGTCACATGACTAAAGGTGGCTAATGTTGGGCTATAAAGGAACTACAGCACGGTCACATGACTTCACGTCACCACCGCTAAGCTAAAGGTGGCTAATGTTGGGCTATAAAGGAACTACAGCACGGTCACATGACTTCACGTCACCACCGCTAAGCTAAAGGTGGCTAATGTTGGGCTATAAAGGAACTACAGCTCGGTCACATGACTTCACGTCACCACCGCTAAGCTAAAGGTGGCTAATGTTGGGCTATAAAGGAACTACAGCACGGTCACATGACTTCACGTCACCACCGCTAAGCTAAGGTGGCTAATGTTGGGCTATAAAGGAACTACAGCACGGTCACATGACTTCACGTCACCACCGCTAAGCTAAAGGTGGCTAATGTTGGGCTATAAAGGAACTACAGCACGGTCACATGACTTCACGTCACCACCGCTAAGCTAAAGGTGGCTAATGTTGGGCTATAAAGGAACTACAGCACGGTCACATGACTTCACGTCACCACCGCTAAGCTAAAGGCGGCTAATGTTGGGCTATAAAGGAACTACAGCACGGTCACATGACTTCACGTCACCACCGCTAAGCTAAAGGTGGCTAATGTTGGGCTATAAAGGAACTACAGCACGGTCACATGACTTCACGTCACCACCGCTAAGCTAAAGGTGGCTAATGTTGGGCTATAAAGGAACTACAGCACGGTCACATGACTTCACGTCACCACCGCTAAGCTAAAGGTGGCTAATGTTGGGCTATAAAGGAACTAGCACGGTCACATGACTTCACGTCACCACCGCTAAGCTAAAGGCGGCTAATGTTGGGCTATAAAGGAACTACAGCACGGTCACATGACTTCACGTCACCACCGCTAAGCTAAAGGTGGCTAATGTTGGGCTATAAAGGAACTACAGCACGGTCACATGACTTCACGTCACCACCGCTAAGCTAAGGTGGCTAATGTTGGGCTATAAAGGAACTAGCACGGTCACATGACTTCACGTCACCACCGCTAAGCTAAAGGCGGCTAATGTTGGGCTATAAAGGAACTACAGCACGGTCACATGACTTCACGTCACCACCGCTATGCTAAAGGTGGCTAATGTTGGGCTATAAAGGAACTACAGCTCGGTCACATGACTTCACGTCACCACCGCTATGCTAAAGGTGGCTAATGTTGGGCTATAAAGGAACTACAGCACGGTCACATGACTTCACGTCACCACCGCTAAGCTAAAGGCGGCTAATGTTGGGCTATAAAGGACTACAGCTCGGTCACATGACTTCACGTCACCACCGCTAAGCTAAAGGCGGCTAATGTTGGGCTATAAAGGAACTACAGCACGGTCACATGACTTCACGTCACCGCGCTAAGCTAAAAGCTAGCTAATGTTGGGTGTGATGACAGGAGCTCCAACAAGCCGTTTAGGACAGAGAGTGAATACACATACTATACAGAGATGCTGTATGAGAAACCAATGTGAGTTTGGAAAATTGCACAATATACATTTATTTTAGTAGACCTCAACAATGGAATTATGATCAGTAGAAATGGCCATGACATGGGACCTTCAACAATTCTTTGTTCTTTATTTACTAAACGTTAAATACCTGACTAGGTCTCAAATCAGTGGGCGGAAATCTGAAATTCAGTCGCTGTACCCAGACGATTATTTTTGTGGAGACTTCCCCCTTTTATATTGTGTCCGTCACGTTTACTTCTTCCCTTTTTGTCAATATGTTCCATGGGAGAGGAGTCGAAGTGTGAGGTATAACTAAATATATTAACGATGATTATTTGTTATCTGTTGCCAGTCAGAATAAAAGGAGATAAACTCCAACGGTATGCTGACTCGGGTCTCAAACCTTCAAAAAACACGAGACACCACTAGTCGACACGGTTACAAACAGACAGAAAGAAAGAAAGAGGTCCAGGATGGAGCCCTGAGGAACCCCAGGGTTTAGGAGTGGGTCGATGAGGGTTTTAAGTTTTAAAGGTCTCCTGTCATGCAAAATGCACTTTCTGATGTCTTCTCTACATCAATATGTGTCCCGGTGTGTGTGAGACTCACAAAGTGTCAGAAAATAAAACCCTCTCTCTTTTCCTCCGTACCCACATCTCTAAAAACGTGGGAACAACGGAGCTGATCCAGATTTGCCGCGTCATGACGACATTACTAAAATGTGGGCGGGCTTTACACCCACGGGCCAATCAGAAACGTTGCTGTCAGAAACAATGAGACGTGTTCTGGAAGTAATATGGTCTGTGTTTACATTAGCATGCTAACACTCAGAGCTAACCTGTACTGGAGAGTATGTGTGAAGAAGCAGGAAATCAGAAGGAACTCACCTTGTGGTAAACCTGAGAGAGAGAAAGAGTTTGAGCTCCATACTGTTTCAGAGAGAATCCTTGATGTGGTTTGGAACATGATGGCGTTTGATCACGGCAGCATTCAGCTGAGTTTCTGCTGGAGAGTTCTGATCAGGCATTAGCTCCCCCTCAGCGTTTCTCTAACAGCTGAAATAAAGGGATATGAGGGATGTCTAGAATGCATGATCTGTTTGGTATTTTGAGCAAACACTTCATAGACATTGTTTTATATATTTGTATATATCTGAGACCCATAATATAAGCCTTAAGATAGCATGATAGGTCCCCTTTAAGTCGGGACAAATCTGGGTTTTGCTCAGTCCTTTCGTGCTTGTTCTTTTCAGGGTTGGGGTATTAAAGCCACAGCTGGGAGTTTGCATGTCTCCAGAGAGGTCATGATAACGTCTGAACACCGCGGACAGCTGACAGACAGTAACTTCAAGTGTGACTTTTTCTTTTTGGCAACGCACCAGAACACGCAGCTTAAAAAATGCCCCCCCCCCCTCCTCAAGCCCACATGTTCACATGTTCTTCACTGCTCTCATTTTAGAAATTCGCAGTCCAGTCTCAAGTGACTCAGGACTACTTTATCATTGTAAAGTGCCACAGGCTCAGCGGGTGTGTGTGAGGGTGTGTGTGTGTGAGTGTGTGAGGTTGTGTGTGTGTGAGAAGACATGAATGTACACCTTTTACAGCTCGAATACATGTTGCCACAACCCAGGGGGACAGGTTAGGAGCACCTACTAATAGCACTGCCTCTAATTAAGCAGTGCAGGGGGTTCATCATGAATGGGAACCAGTGCTTTATGTTTTTATTTACTTATCAACAAGACTACAGAAATGACACTTGGTGGAGGCGTGTATCATTAACCAAGGAGAAGCCAGCTGTGTGCATCACTCTTTAGTGTCCCCTGGTCTCTCAGCTGTGTGCGTCACTTTTTAGTGTCCCCTGGACTGTGTGCGTCACTGTTTAGTGTCCCCTGGTCTCCCAGCTGTGTGCGTCACTCTTTAGTGTCCCCTGGTCTCCAGCTGTGTGCGTCACTCTTTAGTGTCCCCTGGTCTCCCAGTTGTGTGCGTCACTCTTTAGTGTCCCCTGGTCTCCCAGTTGTGTGCGTCACTCTTTAGTGTCCCCTGGTCTCCCAGCTGTGTGCGTCACTCTTTAGTGTCCCCTGGTCTCCCAGCTGTGTGCGTCACTCTTTAGTGTCCCCTGGTCTCTCAGCTGTGTGCGTCACTCTTTAGTGTCCCCTGGTCTCCAGCTGTGTGCGTCACTCTTTAGTGTCCCTGGTCTCCAGCTGTGTGCGTCACTCTTTAGTGTCCCCTGGTCTCTCAGCTGTGTGCGTCACTCTTTAGTGTCCCCTGGTCTCCGAGCTGTGTGCGTCACTCTTTAGTGTCCCCTGGTCTCCAGCTGTGTGCGTCACTCTTTAGTGTCCCCTGGTCTCCAGCTGTGTGCGTCACTCTTTAGTGTCCCCTGGTCTAGCAGCTGTGTGCGTCACTCTTTAGTGTCCCCTGGTCTCCCAGCTGTGTGGGTCACTCTTTAGTGTCCTCTGGTCGCCAGCTGTGTGCGTCACTCTTTAGTGTCCCCTGGTCTCAGCTGTGTGCGTCACTCTTTAGTGTCCCCTGGTCTCCCAGCTGTGTGCGTCACTCTTTAGTGTCCCCTGGTCTCCAGCTGTGTGCGTCACTCTTTAGTGTCCCCTGGTCTAGCAGCTGTGTGCGTCACTCTTTAGTGTCCCCTGGTCTCCCAGCTGTGTGGGTCACTCTTTAGTGTCCCCTGGTCTCCAGCTGTGTGGGTCACTCTTTAGTGTCCCCTGGTCTCCAGCTGTGTGCGTCACTCTTTAGTGTCCCCTGGTCTCTCAGCTGTGTGCGTCACTCTTTAGTGTCCCCTGGTCTCCCAGCTGTGTGCGTCACTCTTTAGTGTCCCCTGGTCTCCAGCTGTGTGCGTCACTCTTTAGTGTCCCCTGGTCTCCAGCTGTGTGCGTCACTCTTTAGTGTCCCCTGGTCTCCAGCTGTGTGCGTCACTCTTTAGTGTCCCCTGGTCTAGCAGCTGTGTGCGTCACTCTTTAGTGTCCCCTGGTCTCCCAGCTGTGTGGTCACTCTTTAGTGTCCCCTGGTCTCCAGCTGTGTGCGTCACTCTTTAGTGTCCCCTGGTCTCTCAGCTGTGTGCGTCACTCTTTAGTGTCCCCTGGTCTCCCAGCTGTGTGCGTCACTCTTTAGTGTCCCCTGGTCTCCAGCTGTGTGCGTCACTCTTTAGTGTCCCCTGGTCTCCCAGCTGTGTGGGTCACTCTTTAGTGTCCCCTGGTCTCCAGCTGTGTGCGTCACTCTTTAGTGTCCCCTGGTCTCCAGCTGTGTGCGTCACTCTTTAGTGTCCCCTGGTCTCCCAGTTGTGTGCGTCACTTTTTAGTGTCCCCTGGTCTCCCAGCTGTGTGCGTCACTCTTTAGTGCCCCTGGTCTCCCAGCTGTGTGCGTCACTCTTTAGTGTCCCCTGGTCTCCCAGCTGTGTGCGTCACTCTTTAGTGTCCCCTGGTCTCCAGCTGTGTGCGTCACTCTTTAGTGTCCCTGGTCTCCCAGCTGTGTGCGTCACTCTTTAGTGTCCCCTGGTCTCCCAGCTGTGTGCGTCACTCTTTAGTGTCCCCTGGTCTCCAGCTGTGTGCGTCACTCTTTAGTGTCCCCTGGTCTCCAGCTGTGTGCGTCACTCTTTAGTGTCCCCTGGTCTCCAGCTGTGTGCGTCACTCTTTAGTGTCCCCTGGTCTCCCAGTTGTGTGCGTCACTCTTTAGTGTCCCTGGTCTCCAGCTGTGTGCTGAAGATGTTTCTTCATGTGGAACCTTTGGGTTTTGATATCTGCATCGTGTCTGAAGCTGCAGCGTGTTTCTCCTGATGGAAGTGTTGGGTCCTTGCAGTGTGTTTGCACCCGACGACCTCCGTACTCTTGTTTCTTCTATGTTTTCATACAGACTCTTTGCTGTATATCTAGAAAGCACCTTCCAGAATAGCTCCTCACAGGATGTACAGTATTCCTTATTCTGGACAACATGCACAGAGCTATTTCTAATCCTGGCTCCGTGCTGGCTTTTTAATAAGAAACTGATATTTAATTTGCAGCCTCAGGTTCCTGCAGGCAGTATATCTCTGCAGTGAGCATCAATTACTACCCCTGAGTCGTGTTCAAAGGCTCAACGAGACATCTATTCCCAGGCAGACACGAGGTTTAAGAGGTCAGGACTAACTCGAGCTCGGAGGACAGGTAGGAACAGAGTTTCCTCCACACACACGGTGCACGTACTCCGAGGAGAAAGGAGATAGCAGCTCGCGGCACACAGCTCAACACGTCTAATAATAGACCGTCATCACATGAAATCAATAATGCCACTTAGAAATGACAGAGCTCTGTCCCCCCTCACACACACACACACACACTTGTTTGATGTAAGGAAATAGTTAACTTTTTCTGTATAGGCCTACTGATAATCCCGTTTCATGTAATGTAATCCATTACTCCCCAAACCAACACACAACACCACACACACACACACACACTACAATTACTCCATGAAGAATGGAAAGTATTCAGTATTTCTTTTTATGCCACTTTTTACTTCATTTCAGAGAGAAATAATGTTCTTTTTAAGGTCCTCTAATTTCTATATTTTTTCTAGTTGAAAGTTAAAGGTCACCTATCATGCTATGTTTAGGCAATAGCATAGGTCTCAGATATAAAAAAATATCAAAACCATGTCTATGAAGTGTTTTGCTCAAAATACCAAACATTCTAGCCATGCCTCATATCCCTCTATTTCACTTCCTGTTTCAAAAGTGCTGATTTGGGGTATAAAGCTTTAAAAAAAATGTATACAAAATAAAAAGTAGGGGTCTGAGCTCATGCGGGACCCGGCAGCTACCGTCTAAACTAAATACTGCCGTGATGAAACGCCATATCATGGATTATCAAGGATTCTTTCTGAAACAGTATGGAGCTCAAAGGCTTTCTCTCTTGCCGGTTATACCACAAGGTGAGTTCCTTTTTATTTCCTGCTTCTTCACACACATGCTCTCCAGTACAGGTTAGCTCTGAGTGTTAGCAATGCTAATGTAAACACCGACCATATTACGTCCAAAACAGTCGGGCATTGTTTCTGATAGCAACGTTTCTGATAGGGCCGTGGGTCCACATTTCAGATATTACGTCATATCGGACGCAAATCTGGATCAGCTCCGTTGTTCCCCCGTTTTTAGAGATTTGGGTACGGAGGAAAAGAGAGAGGGTTTATTCCTGACGCTGCGTGAGTTCCCCGACACACCGGGGACACATTTATGTATAAAAGACATCAAGAAGTGCATTTTGCATGATAGGTCCCCTTAATATATATTTATTTTTTTGGCATATTTGTAAAGCATTTTTTACATAATTTTTCAAAAAACATTTCCTTGAACACAATACTTATATTACATTTTCTTCTATTCTGTAATTTTTAATTCTGTGTACTATTTAATTTCCTGCCTTATCTGAGATTTTAATTTTATTTTGCAGAGTTCATCAAATGTACAATATTTGATTGTTTACATATTCCTTGTTTCATTTTTCAAATGTTATAAACTCTTTAAATATATATTTGTCCATATTTTATTGTTTTTCATCAACTCCATATTTGTTTCTAGGTCAAACTTTTAAGGTATTTTAATGTTTTTTTCCATACTTGCTTTAGTTATCTAAATGTTCCTGACTATATTGAAGTAACATGTTCAATGCACTTGTTAGGTTATTTTATTTTTAAAGCATATTATTCTACTGAAACGGCCCTCTTGTTCTTTCAAAGCAACAGAGATGTCTTCAGTGTTTGAGTTGATGAGTGCTGCCCCCCAGTGGCCACTCAGTGACACTTCATGTTGAAAAATGCTCTATATTGTAAATTTTGACTTTAAAAACAGCAAATTAATTATAAATTAGGAACATATGCATGTATACGTGTGGCATCTACATGCTTTACTATATTACATTAAATGTTCTGTTAACCAGTCCTGCCGTGCACACAGCGTGCAAAATGTGTTTTTCTTAACGTACTACTTTATTCTTTCTACTCAGGATAAACATTTGGGTCTTGTTTTAATTATTTTCTTCATTTTAAAAGCATATATTTCATGTTTTGATTATATGTTTTAGTAAAACAATTCCGTCGTGCAGAAAAACATGCAATTCATGAATGAAGACGTTCATAACTAAAAGCACCTTTTAATAAAAACAAGCACACAGAATACAACACACCAACACCCGTAACTCAAAAACAAGATTAAAGACCATCAGTTTCCTCAGCGAGTGCCGATTTAAAACTTTAAATGGGGTTAAGGTTAAGGACATGCCAAGAACACATTCTAAAAGAAATATTAATGCATGCGTTTATATAAACACGTGTTACTTTGTTCACACGATTTACAACTCGGCCCAGGGCAGCGTGTTGGGGGTCCTGAAGCTCGGACCCAGGTTGTTGGTCGGCTTCATCTCAAATCTGCAGAGACACACAAAGAACGTACTAAAACAAATACATGCTGTTTGGGAAATACTGAAGCACTCTTTCAAGGAGGTGCACGACTTATAAATCAAAAACATGTTTAGTGCTATTAAAATGAAAAATAATAGCCGTCTGTGTGTGCCTTCTTCACTTCCGCTTCTCATGCTCTGATTCGCTAAGCTGAACAGCCAATCAGAGTGATTTATTTTGCCGACAGCTAGCGGAAGGTGTCTGCACGGCCGAAGACACGACGGGGCGGGACACACCAATCTGAGTAGGGCGACAGGACGCTCATCGGCTTGGTGTGTCGGGGCTTTATATAGTCACGACACTTTTTCCGTGTCGCACAGAACGATTTTAAAAGCAATGCATTTCTATTGGTCGTGTGTTCGTGCCGGCAACACGTCTTTCTGTCCGGTCGGGTCTTGGAAGAGCGGCGCTTCATAAAAACATCTTCTTACTCATTATCAAGCCACGATTATTGTTTTTATTTTAAATTGTATAATGTCAGACTTTTTTTTGCCATCCGTGAGGAAAATAAATGTTCTTTTAAAATAAAAAAAAGTCCTGAATTCTTGGGGATTTAGCTTCGAAAGCGACGATTTTTCTTCGACGCTTGACCGCTTTTGTTTGCAAGTTCCTTAAAATTGTTGCTCAAAACGATGCATCATGTGAAGTTGTACTATCATCCCGTTAAAGCTCAAACACTCGTTGGTATTTTCTGGTAATTTATGGCTCTGTAAAAATCAGGGTTTCCTACATTTTAGGGCAAGTTAGATTAAATAATGTTCTGTAATGCCGTCCAATCAGGACCTACGTTAGTGCATCTTTAAAAATGCACTAACGCAACACAAACTCATTCAAATCTACTTGCCATGTTTGAATTAACACGTTAACTTTACTAAAACATAAGGTGAATTATGAGACCGTCTCCAGGCAGGAACATCTGTCCTTTTGAAATGATAATCTCTTCTCTCAGTAAATGTTGACTTTCCAAACCCTGATAAAAGTAACCAATGAGAGACAGGAGACACTGCGCAGCATTGAAGCTGAATCAGAGCACTTACTGATGATCCATCACCGTGTTCACCCCCCACACAAATGGAGTCGCTGCGTCATCGGCCTCTGCAAGAAACAAAGACAATAAAACCGTGTTACCTTCACAGACAAATGTTCAGAGTGACAGGTCACACACTGTGCATCTCAAGCCCTGAGGGTCACTTTAAAACACACATGCATGTTTCATAAGAAGCAGGCGCCTGCAGGGGGCGGGGGGGTATAATAATTATATATTATTATTCAAATGATCATTTTAAACTATATAATCAATTATTTAGTGACACCTACGTCACTTCGGGGGCGACAATGACGGCCCCGCCCACTTTTGGGGGAAAACAACGCTGTCATTTGAATGGCGGTCAATACAAAATTCTGAAGTCTTTGTCAATCCGATCAGAATGTTTGAAAACCGTGGATTCTCTGATCTTCAGAGAGCCCGGTCACGATGGCCAGTCAGGCAAACTATTACATTAAGTCATTTGAAATCGACGATCGGGCTCGATATATGGTTACATTAAAATCAGTAGGCCAGGCTGTCATCTCTCCAGCTGTTACTCTCATGAGCGATGGTTTTTTGTCCTATCGGTATGTACAGCACTTTGGTCAACTGTTGTTTTTAAATGTGCTGTATAAATAAAGTTGGATCTGAAGCTCATGATATCAAATCTGGGAGACTAACGAGAAGGATTTGAAGCATTCTTATATAACGGTTTTGTTACCATCGTCCCAGTCCTCGGACATGTCGGGGTTGACCCAGATGCTGACGGGGACCTGCAGGGGGATCGGTCCGTTGGTGCTGCCGCCTGCAAACAGAGCACAATGTCCTGAACGTCCTCTTCCAACATGAGAGTAACATGCTAACAAAGGTATCCCAACTGTAGCCGTGAACATGACAGGATGTATGATACCTAGAAGAGCATCAGGACTGTTTGAGGCATATGATAGCTATGTGATTAACATGATGATTCAGCCTCTATGGAGATAGACATATGACAAGCATGCTCATTTCTGACGTGGAGCTAATCTGAAGTAAACATTGAATACTGCTTTCTATTCCTCCATCTTGTGACTGTGTAACTCCCTCTCTTGGATATCAGCATGTGAAGGACACTGTTCAGGAACTAGTTGATGCTCTGGATGTGATGACTACTTCCATTCTGGAGAGGATCACAAACACATGGATCCTGAGATTGAAGCTCAAGCCGGGGACTAGTGATTATTAACATTTTTAAGTATTCAGAAAAGTCAGAATTTTGAGATTTTTGAGAAAAAGTCAGATTTTGAGAAAAAGTCAGAATTTTGAGAAAGTCAGATTTTTGAGAAAAAGTCAGATGAAAAAGTCAGATTTTTGAGAAAAAGTCAGATTTTGAGAAAGTCAGATTTTTGAGAAAAAGTCAGATTTTTGAGAAAAAGTCAGATTTTTGAGATTTTTGAGAAAGTCAGATTTTTGAGAAAAAGTGATTTTTGAGAAAAAGTCAGAATTTTGAGAAAAAGTCAGATTTTTGAGAAAAAGTCAGAATTTTGAGATTTTTGAGAAAGTCAGATTTTTGAGAAAAAGTCAGATTTTTTAGAAAAAGTCAGATTTTTGAGAAAGTCAGATTTTTGAGAAAGTCAGAATTTTGAGAAAAAGTCAGATTTTTGAGATTTTTGAGAAAAAGTCGAATTTTGAGATTTTTGAGAAAGTCAGATTTTTGAGAAAAGTCAGATTTTTGCGAAAAAGTCAGAAATTTGAGATTTTTGCGAAAAAGTCAAATGTTATCAAATTTTCGGGGTTATTTTAGAAAAAGTCATTTTTTGAGAAAAGTCAGCATTTTTTAGATTTGTGTGTAAAAGTCAGATTTTTGAGATTTTGAGAAAAAGTCAGATTTTGGAGATTTTGAGAAAAAGTCTGATTTTTGATTTTTTAGAAAAAGTCTGATTTTTTTAGATTTTGACTACTTCCATTCTGGAGAGGATCACAAACACATGGATCCTGAGATTGAAGCTCAAGCCGGGGACCAGTTTCTCTAACAGAGCCGGTATAAAGGAGATGTCTCACGGTCTTCAGTGTCCACAGAGATGCGGTCCTCGCAGGTCTCCGTGTGGGACATCAGCTGGTTCTGAGGCACCAGGTGACGAGCGTTGTACGGACACGTCTTCAACTCGCTCGCCAGCTTCGGGTGGTTCTACATCAGCCAGAGACAAAAGGAGATGCTGTAATGGAGGGGTTTACAATTTACATACAAAGCTTTAAATGTCGTTACATCTTAGAACCAAAGAGCTCAATGGGGTCGTGCTTCGGTACTCTTATCGGTTCTTTTGGAGAAACAAATAAACTAACCTTGCTTTTATTTAAATTAATAAATAATATTTCACATCAAAAGAAACAGTGTTTAAACAAATCGTATTAAATAATGTGATGACAGAACTGTGAACAGAATAGCTGAAACTTTAACAAACTAAATAACTCAGTTCCCTCTAATCATGAACCCATGTTTGAATAATTGAGTTAACTCCGTGTGTTGCTGCTAGCATACATAACACCGACGTGGAACGTTACTCGTGGATGTGGCTACAGCGCTGCTAGAAAGACAGTCGAAACGGTGCATTCCTCCGTCTGGATGTGGAGCACTTTTGCTAAATGTTTAGACAAATTGCTCGTGTTACCGCCCTCACATGCTAAACTCTTATTGCACTTTAGGTAACGAGCATTGTCCACATCGAGACGGGTAAAGTTTAACCACACCTCGGAGCGCGATCTCTCCGCCATCTCCTCCATGTGTGTGTGTTGCTGCATGTAGCAGCTGCGTGTGTGTGTGTTGCTGCATGTAGCAGCTGTGTGTGTGTAAACTGCCCCGCCCCCTCTCACACAGACGGATTGGAGAGATCGAAAATAATCATAGACGCATTTTGCTGTCTGTTTGCGTATTAGAAACGGAGTTGGCGACACTAAAACTGCAATATAATGTTTGTGTAGCAATAATACACATGACATTTTTTTACATGTCTCCAGTAGCGATAAAAAGACCGATAACGTCGGAGCTTAACGGTACCACGGTCTTTAATAATTCAGCCCCGGGGACCGTTGATACCGGGGCTCTGTACCCATCCCGTGGTAAACCTCTGACTGGTTTTCCCATTATATCTTTCCACGTCTGCACATTGTACACATGTTAAACAGAAGGGAGCGCGTGCTGCGGCTCTGCGGTTCTTTCTGTACGTGAAGAAATATGGTTTTTACTTTACTCTCATGTCATGCATGTCATTCCCACAGAAGTATAGAGGTGATCTCACAGAACGATGCTTTATGGGGATCTAGATTGTTAAGAGATATGAAATAACTTATATATCGAACAAGAAATGTTACGGTAAAAACCAATCTACAGTATAGTTCCATGTTCCTATGTTTTTGGGCGTGCAGCTACCTTCACATACATGTTATCAAATGTTTTGATTAAGTTTTAAAAAGCAGCTTAATTTAGATCCGAGCTAAATGCAGATTTCTAAAAAAAAAACAGCAACATCAAAATACCAGAAAAGGTGCTTTATGTTGATTTATTTTATATGAAAATAAAGGATTTTTTACCATATCACCCGTCTTTACTTTAGATAAAGAGTTCCTACACGTCCACTTTAATGTAAATATCTCACCTTCCGGCACTTTATCAGGTGGTACGGGAAGCGGCAGACCCGGATCAGGTGGTTCTTATCGAAGGGACACTGCAGGAGGAGTCCGGATCCAGGTGTGCGTCTTTGCCAACTTTAAATAAGATTAGATTAGATTAGATTAGATGGACCTTTGTTAATCCCTGTGGGGAAATTCAATAGTTTAACAGTTTAAAAGCAACAGGGTGAGGATGAAAAACAGGACGATTCACACAGATTAGTAGTAAGTAACTTTTTATAATAAATGAATTAAATGAACATGTATACATATTTGGGTCGTTATACATTAAGATATATTTATGTATGTGTGGCGGTAAAAAGTAATTGAAAGTGTTGCTTGGTCTTAAACTGATTCCATAAATTAGGATGATGAAATGTGTGAAAAATAGGTTTAGTTTTACTCATTTCCTCGTCCTCCTCCAGCACTGCCCTCTCAGCAGCAGCCGTCCTGCACGGGTTGATCGTGGATCCGAATCTGAAGGAGGTCGCCATCTTCAGCTGAGATTCACCGGACAGCAGCTGGTCAAACGGGATCGAAAGAAAACACTCTGAGAAGAAAGCACGGACAGGCTTCTTCTTCTTCCAATTGTTTTATGGCAGTTGTCAAACAACTGACAGCTTGCTTCTTCTTCTTCAGGTTTAATGGCAGCTGGCAAACAGCTATAAGGTGCACTGACAGGTTTCTAGATGCACATACAGCTTTTAAAAGATGTAGGACACATGACAACCAATCAGATCAGGGCTCTGCTCCACAGGTGTTCCTAATCATCCATCACCTGATTGCCTGCAGGTGGTGGTGTACTTGATTACTACACCCACTAGATAGCAAGACTTCAATGCTAAATCACACAGGAGGATCATTGTGTCTATTTATTAGCAGGTATGGTGTTTTTATTAGTTATTTAGCTTGATCTAGAGTCCCTGTTACTTCAGTTAAACACCATCATATGTTTAGGTACATACGATTCCCTTCCTTTTTAAAATGCCTATGATTTATACATCTTTTCTGAGGTTTCTGTGTAATTTATTGGATGCACTTGTGTGTAGAAATTGAGTAACTGAGAGTCGTTTTTGTACTGTTTGGCATGAGGGTAGAATTTTTGCTTTTCGACCCCTAACCCACAGGTTTAATGATAGATTCTGACTAAAGTTAAGTAACATACTTGATATGTGATATCGTATTGACTCAAAAAACACGGTAAAACCTTTATATATACGGTCTATGGGTAAAACCCGATACTAGGGGTTTTGAAGCTAGCAGCTAACTTCACATACATGTTAAGAGTATTCATCTGGTGGCTATATTTTCAGACAGTTTAATCGTAGCAAAAGGCACATTTCTTAAAAATAAACATGAATAAAAAAGCAATAATCAAACTTTCCTGCTAAATTGGCATGCGTTATTATTAGCTATTAGCTCCGCCTGCTAGTCAAAACTGAACTTTGAAATGAAGCAGATAATTAAAAGTTTTAAATTGCGACATCAACTCAATATCAGTTCAAATGTGTTTTGAATACAGTCTGTTTAAAAATTAAGAGTTGCCAAGTAAGAAATAAACATTTATGGACCTTTTTTTGTTGAGAGATGTTCCGAGCAGCGCCGATCAAATACCGGAAGTGAATAAATACCGGGGCTGGTGTCGTATTACACCGTTTACGTCACCCAGGTAAAATATAAGATATATTTGATGGTCCCGGTCTGGGAAATTGTGTTGTAACAGCAGCACGAAGACAAGCATTGCGCATAAAACAATGTAAACAATGTATATTATAAGTTAGAATAAGAGCCACTAAGTGAAAGGTTTGTTGACCAATCACAACAGAGCCGGTCAGGCAGCTAACCAATCAGCAGACTGGGATCTGGTTTCAGACAGTGGGTGACAACTACACTGTGTATATGACAAATCTTTGAATTTTGTATCAAGTTTTGGACATTTCTACCAAGAATTGGATCAATATGGCACCATAGAGGGAAGCCCTCAGAATAAGAAGGCAATACAAACTAATTGGACAACATTTTGACAGACTTATACAGATTTTTTTAAGGGTTGTAAGTTGAAGCACATGTTATCTATGTACCCCGCCTGGTATACCAATCATACACCTGGATCCCTAATAAACACATTCTTTTTACATGCATACATCAAACAACAGATGTTAAACGCAATTGAATTGGATTGTTATGTGAGGATAAAGGATATGAGAGTCATTACAAGATTCATGGCTTTATTGTCACGTGCACAGTAGTTACAGTGTAGATATGGCAATGAACAACTTAAGTCCCAGGCTATAACACAGATAAAACCAATGACAATAGTGAAAGAAAAAACAGAATATAAATAGTGCAAGAAAGTGTTGCAAGATGTGCAAGTAATTACAAATACAATGTAAATAGTGCAATAAGAGTCTATATACACGTACATGGAATATGATATGAATAAATTGCAAGATGTAACCAGATTTACGGTAATTTAAGGGCTTTTGTGCGTTATACAGTAACGTATTTCCCCCCTGTCCTTTACTGAGTATCATTACGGTAGCTTAATGGATGGATTTTGAGCGTCATTACGGTAACTGGACGTAGTTTTGTCCCTGCCCTTTATTCCCTACACTACGGTAAAGGAACGTGATTGGTCCTTGCCCTTTTCACGTCACTACGGTAAAGGAACGCCATTGGTCCTTGCCCTTTTCACACGTCACTACGGCAAAGGAACGCATTGGTCCTTGCCCTTTTCACACGTCACTACGGCAAAGGAACGCCATTGGTCCCTGCCCCTCTCTGCCCGTCACTACGGTGATCCAACATGGCGCTGCTGAGCTCCTCGTTGACCCGGTTCTGTTGTCTCAGGACAAACAGGATACATAATGGACTTTATTCCCCTTACCTGCCCTGTCAGTACAGGTATGTTCTGAGCTATTTAAGCCTCTTTCGTCCACTATCTGTCCCGTTATTCTGCCAGCATGTCACTTGAATCCTTGCTAAGTTTAGCTAGCTTCACTTCAGGAAACCATATACCGGTTTGTCACAAAAAACGGTTAATTAACAATACGTAAAATTAGATTAAAACTATATTTTAATTACGGTGATCCACCTTAAACTACCCTTTTAATTATTGATGTGTTATATATCAGCAGATCAATAGGGTGAGAGATGATTTCCGGTTGTCTTTCTCAAATATTTATTTTCACCAACAAATAACAAATACTGGTAGGCTATCCTCCTGTTTGGATTATGACATGATTTTGAACAATTAATAATACAGTAATTGCAAGAACTTAAAATATTGAAATAATAGTTCATACAAATCGTATTTCTTATGTAAAAGAATATTCAAAATTCCTCATTTCGTTCATATATTAATAATTTAAACTCATATTTCTGAAATGTTTATTATCAATATTATTGGTAAATATTATATTGAAGCAAGTGAAGGATAAGTAGGTTTATATATGATTAAAAAAAATCAATAATAAAAGGTATAGCAAAGATTTATTGGGACATATATTATTGTTAAGGCCTATATAATTACTATTCATTTTTTTTTGTGATCACATTTTGTATGTATTTGTATGTATACAAATGGTACAATCAATAACATCAAATGCAATACAGTATTTGTATTGCCATCCAGATCACCACATCCCCATTAGATAGTTATCCTAATATGTTTTTGAGGTTCACAATGAGCGAAGTCCACATCTCTGGTGTTGACTCCTTCGCCCATGTACCGGGCTGTCGATACTTCTAGATACGTTATGTCTAGATATGTTAGAACCCAGACCTTACGTGAGAGGGAGTGGGGAGGCTTCCAGCGAGTCGCAACCAATTGTTTTGCTGCTGTTAGCCTAAGGCTAATAGTGCTCGCCTTTTGGTCAGGGTTAAACCCAGGTTGGACAGGTCGTTTAGGATAAGTGTAACAGGTGAATGAGGCACGTTAGTCTCAAATATTGCCGAAAGGTTAGAGGCAACCATCTCCCAGATAAATAATAATGCATTTTATTTATAGAGCACTTTTCTGGAAACTCAAAGACACTTTACACAGTCAAAACTAATTAGTTTAGAGAAAGTCTATATGGCCTGCGCTCCCAAGATTTGATTCAGCTTTTTAAAACGGCTTTTAAATATGCTGCCCCCACAGCTCGGAATAAAGTACAGAAGGAGCAGAAACTCTCAGATGTAATCACTATGGGGGAATTCAGGTCCATCTTAAGTGGACCTATCATGCTATATTTGAATAATATAGTGTAGGACCATACCTATATAAGGCATATTTATACTTTTTTTTTTTTAAATACCAAACAGATCATGCATTTTAGCCATGCCTCATTTTGCTCAATTTGACAATTTTTAGCTCTGTTTTAGCAAGGGCAGATTCTGTGAGAACAGCACCACCTACAGGCCTGGCATATGTACTACAGCGTCTCCAGCGCTTTGGAACGGCAATGGCCGTGGCTGTCTCCTCCTGATTGGTGGAGTTGGCCCAATAGCCGTAGCGCCACCGTCCTGACGTCAGGACAGTGTTCAAATCTGGATCAGTTTTTTATCAGATCCGTTGCAGCCCCTTTTTTAGAGATTTGGTATGGAGGAAAATAGAGAGGGTTGTGTTTTCTGACACTTGGTGAGTTCCCTGGAACACCGGGACACATATTCATGTAGAAAAGACGTACACAAGTGCATTTTGCATGATAGGTCCCCCTTTAAAGGACAGTGAACACGACACCATTGGTAGATGTGAGCGCTCGTATATCCTAAAATCGTTTTACATTTTGCCAGTTTTTAATGATTTTTAATAGTTTGTTTTATTTCGCATATTGACTGGTTATGTGTCATTTCATTTGTGTTTCACAGCTGTATTCGTCTGCCTGCATTGTCTGTGTTTTATCTGTTGTAACTTCGTTCATGCTGCCCCTCTTGGCCAGGTCACTCTTGGAAAATAGATTTTAATCTCAATGAGTCTTTTACCTGGTTGAATAAAGGATATATATATATAGTTAAACACTTAACATTTATAAAACACAACATTAATTATATATTAAAAGCAAATAAAAAATGTAACATTCTGTGTTTTTAAATTTAAAAAGAGACAATTTCCTGCATTTTAATCCACTTTCCTTCCTGATGTTTTATAATAAATACACTTATTCCCCCTCTCTGCAGACTCTACTCCACGTCTCAAGTCAGACGAGGTTTGGGGCGATACGTCCAGATAGTCAACTCCAAATATGAAAGTTTCCTCAAAACAAGATTTCCTCGCTTCTTCCTGCTCTATCACACTTTTGTGGAAGGTACGATCATCTTTGAACTCCTACATCATTTAAAGGTCCCCTATCATACTCTGTTCCAACAAGAGAGGTTAACTGATGGCGGTCAATGTTACAAATATTACAGAGGTTAACATTGACCGCCATCAGTTTGTTCTTTCCACATATTTCTTATCATCAGCTTTCACATTACCTTAATTGATTTTTTTAATTGAATGGTTCCAGGGATCAAGCTGCTGTTCAGAGACGGTAAAGAAGTGAGGAGGATAAAAGTGAACATGCACTCTGACAAACTGCAGTTCAAGGATCTGCCCTACAGGGACATGGAGAAGCTCCGACAGGTCAGTCCTTTATCAAATATGATCACACAATCACCAGATACTGAGGCAGGTGTTTATCGTATGTAGGTCTCTACTTTAAAGAGTACTCTCCTGCTGATGTTCAGGTGTATATCAGTATTGTAGTGTCTCTACTTTAAAGAGTCCTCTCCTGCTGATGTTAGGTGTATATCAGTATGTAGTGTCTCTACTTTAAAGAGTCCTCTCCTGCTGATGTTCAGGTGTATATCAGTATGTAGTGTCTCTACTTTAAAGAGTCCTCTCCTGCTGATGTTAAGGTGTATATCAGTATGTAGTGTCTCTACTTTAAAGAGTCCTCTCCTGCTGATGTTCAGGTGTATATCAGTATGTAGTGTCTCTACTTTAAAGAGTCCTCTCCTGCTGATGTTCAGGTGTATATCAGTATGTAGTGTCTCTACTTTAAAGAGTCCTCTCCTGCTGATGTTCAGGTGTATATCAGTATGTAGTGTCTCTACTTTAAAGAGTCCTCTCCTGCTGATGTTCAGGTGTATATCAGTATGTAGTGTCTCTACTTTAAAGAGTCCTCTCCTGCTGATGTTCAGGTGTATATCAGTATGTAGTGTCTCTACTTTAAAGAGTCCTCTCCTGCTGATGTTCAGGTGTATATCAGTATGTAGTGTCTCTACTTTAAAGAGTCCTCTCCTGCTGATGTTCAGGTGTATATCAGTATGTAGTGTCTCTACTTTAAAGAGTCCTCTCCTGCTGATGTTCAGGTGTATATCAGTATGTAGTGTCTCTACTTTAAAGAGTCCTCTCCTGCTGATGTTCAGGTGTATATCAGTATGTAGTGTCTCTACTTTAAAGAGTCCTCTCCTGCTGATGTTCAGGTGTATATCAGTATGTAGTGTCTCTACTTTAAAGAGTCCTCTCCTGCTGATGTTCAGGTGTATATCAGTATGTAGTGTCTCTACTTTAAAGAGTCCTCTCCTGCTGATGTTCAGGTGTATATCAGTATGTAGTGTCTCTACTTTAAAGAGTCCTCTCCTGCTGATGTTCAGGTGTATATCAGTATGTAGTGTCTACTTTAAAGAGTCCTCTCCTGCTGATGTTCAGGTGTATATCAGATGTAGTGTCTCTACTTTCTACGCGGGGCGGTACATTTGAATTACACCGGGCAGCGGCACACTGTGAACTGCAGGAAGACTCGGGTCTAACTAACCTTATTTAACAGAAAGGAAAATGGCAACAACAGGGCTTGGGAGCAGTGGTCGCGTTAACCGAATACCCCCCCCCCCCCCCCCGTCAGCGCGAGTGAGTGACGATTGTGTACAGACCCGACGGGTAATAATGGATTATGACGGAAATGTTACGATCCTGTCGGTCAAAATGACTGACAACGAAAAAGTCTAACGCCACCACTGCTTGGGAGAAAGAAACGAGGCGATATTTGGGCCCATTTTCGCTACAATGAGGCGGAGAAACAAAGAGAATGCATTGTTTTATCAGAAGGGAAGCATGTGGCCAACACAGCTGAAACACCACAAACCTGACCACTCTCTGCAAAGCTGCTCTTTAATCATTCAACCTGTGTTTTTCATCAAATAAGATTAGATATAATCTTATTGTGAAATAAGTTTGACTAAAATTACAAAATATTGGTTTTGGCTGAAATGTTCTATATAAATCTGATGACTAAAAAAGACTCATGTCAACAGTTTTTTTCATTGACAAAAAGTAGACTAAATAGTTAGTTGTCTTTGACTAAAATGCTCAAGACTTTTAGTCGACTAAAAACTTGACTAAAAAAACAGGATGAATGTGACTAAATATGACAAAGGACATTTGATACAGGACTAACCCCTAGATTCACCGGGCCGTCTGCGCCGCGTTGCGGTTTTGGTCCGGCCTCCTCCGGCGTCATGCCTACCAGGCGCGTTTCAGAAGCATTTCAGAAGCGGAGCGTCTTTCCTGCCGGCTCGCAGTTTTTGTTGATTTGGGCATATTTCCTGGACAGGCTACTTTGTACAGACAAAGGTAATAATAACTGTAATATTCCAGTTATAAACGACATGAATCAAAGACGTTGCTGTATTTTAGTGGTAAAAAAATGCATTCATCATCATAATTATTCTATATATTAATTTACACAGTGCCTGTAAACCGGAGGAGAACGCTGGCATTTCTCCTCCTACTTGAAAGACTACAGAGGGATAGGGTCTGCAAAATTAGTTTGTGTGTGTGTATATATCTATATATATATGCTATATATGCTCTGACTGTTCCACTTCCTGCTGCCTGACCTTACGTTACGGCTGCGCCGCGACAAAAATAGGATTCGATCCTAATTTTAGAGGAGCCCTGCGCCGAGCCGCTTCTGGGACGCTTCTGAGCCGTAACGCGCCGCGTGTGGTGGAATAGCACCCATTGACTAGAGTGGCCGTGAGCACCGCGGCGCAGCCGTAACGCGCCGCAGAACGGACCCGGTGGAATCTAGGGGTAAGACTAAAACTAAATACAAAAATAGCTGACAAAATTAACACTAGTCACTTATTCAGTAATAATCAGAGGGCTACAATGGACCTTTATTTGCCTTTCACAAGTGTGAACAGGTAGTTTTATTACAAGTTATAACACCACACAATAATAATAATAAAATACGTTTTGCTCAGATATGTTATATCCGATCCGTCTAGGTTTTGCTGTGCTACTAGTTAGCGTTAGCCAGGTTGTTCAGTCTTCGAGCAAGAGGAACTGCCTCTCCTCCGTTTTCTTGTCGTCTTTATACCCTGTTGCCAACATCCTGTTCAGCTATAGAGGAAGCGCGTACTTAGTTTAAACGGCACGATAGCTGTTAAAGCCCAAATAGGATTTTCTATACATCCTGCTATATTGCTATTGCGTTAAACTATACGATACATGACTATGGCATACAGAGTTTTAACACAGTTTTTAACATATTTAAGCTTTATATAATAAATACATTGTTCCATTTTCTACTATGGAACTATGTCTTTTCTTCTATTCTTCCTACTTCATCCTTGGTCTTGGTATCCGTCCTCCCGGTACACTTCTGTCTCCCGGGTGTCCTGTGTAGCTTCTTCCATCATGACCATCTGTGGTTCCATCCGGCCCATGCGCTTCCCGAGTTGTCTCGGACTTCTCCATAGCATCCCTCTCGTTCTGGGTCTGTCAGCATATACACGTTTCCACATCCATCATCGGTGATAGCAAAGTATGAGCTGTCGGAGTTGGTTTGAAACATGTCACTTGGAGGCTTTTGATTCCCTCCTTTGTGTTGAATTCTTTGTCACCTTTATTCTGCACATCATTGCTGAGCGATTATGTAGAGCTCGGTGCCGGTGTTCATCGTACTTCCAGATGTAAGTTAAGCGGGGGAAACCTCTTTCCCCATAGCGGAATCCGCGAGAGTGTCCCAGTTCTTTGGATTGGTGAAGTACCTGATGGGGCACTTTTTGTATCCTCCGGTGGGACTATGGGTGTACAGCACTATTCTTCTGTGGCTTGTTCACCATTCGGGTGCCAGTCATCCCCATCCTCCTTTTCTGGGAGAACTAACGGGTTGGTCTGGCTTGGAAATCATTTTCCTCTGAAACCTTTTTCATCGAGGTTTCAAGGCATCCCTTGCTTGTATATTCACGGGAGGTTCTTCATTGTCGAGCCATTTCCCGTATGGGGACACCTTTCTTTTGGGCCGATGAAGTAGTCGCCTCCCCATGTGGCTATCACCACCCTGGCGGGACATCATGTGATATTCCTACGGGCTCCCCGGCAACATACTCTCCTGCCCCTGCCGCGCATGGTTTTGCGTCCGATGGGTCACATTTATTTTTGTCTCGTCTGTGAATTTGAAGGCGACTTGTTGCTCACCTTTTCTTCGTCTTTGTGGGGAGGTTGCTCAACATCTTCTAGTTGTTGAGCCGCGGCTTCTTGAATCGTCTCAGGTAGTGGGGACTTGGTTCCAGGGTCATCTCTTCTTTGAGGAACGGTGTATTCCAATTTAACTTGGATTCGTTTACTAGGCGGCTCACCCTGAGTAGAGCTCTTGATGTTGGATGTGTTTTCTCTTTTCTTTTGGCGGATATTCAAAGGAGACTTTTCCGCCTCTGCCCTTTTCTCGTTCATCAGTTGGTCTCTGCTTGGTGATCGAGCCAGTGTGATGACCTGACTGAGGAGAGGCGGGGGTCCATGTCTGGGTGATAGAATGACATTGGCACCATGGTCAGGTCTGTCATGTTTTTGGTGTCGAAGCTGAAGGGGCTCTCTCCGCTTTTCTCTATTCTCTCGGGCTGCGTTGGAATACCTTTATCTGCTGGGTCCCTTGTATCTGGTCCGATCCCATGTTCAGTCCTCCATCACGGTGGCGCACTTCTGTAGATACCTGGGCGGATTGGGGCTCCCAGGTCTATCGAGCTTGATTCCCCCGAGCTGTCCGGCTCCGATTTTGGTGAGTGTTTGCCAGTTGAGGTTGAGGACCTCGACGTAATAGGAGATCTCCTCTTCATCGAGGATGTGGAGGGAGACAGACATTCCTGGGATCCCTGTCCTCCTTCTGCCAGGAGCTCTGGGGTCCAGTTGTGTCCGGTTCCCTCGCCCTGGTACTCCATCCATCATCGCTTTCAGTGGGTCCCCGCTGTTCTTGGTAGTCTTGGATTCCACTGCGTATCTCTCATTGCTTGAATAGTGGCCTGCCATTCCGGTTTCAGATGGTTCGCTCACTTTGTACGATTTGTATTATCTCTACTGAGCTTCCTTCCTCAGTGAACGCTTGTATCGCTCCCTCTGCATCACAGTACGGGCAGATACCTTCCTCCCAGATGAACTGTGGAGGCTAAACTTGTGCACATGCGATACTGACTGGAGCGCTCCTCCGCAGATCTTCCTTCACAATGATGTTTGCTTTGCCGTCCGCTTCGTCGGAGATGTTCAATAACTGCGTCTGGTTTTGCATTTTCTGGCCTGCTGCTCTTTGAGGGTTCGTGGTTTCTCAGCTGTCTCTGACTTTCTGTGCTCTTCAACTCTCACAGCTGTTACCTTTATACTGGCGAGTCTCCTCCTCCTTTCTTCCTCTTTCTAACTTCCCTTTTTCTTTCTGATCTCTCACTTTCCTCCCCTTCCATCCTTGTTCCTGTTGAACACAAGAAGGGGGGGTTCGTTTTTCATAACCTTCCTCTTTTCTGCCCTTTCTCCTTCGTGGAGGAGTTACTCCATCTGTATCTTTTCTAGCAGGGAGCGAGGCAGCACTGTGGGGGGTGGTGTGTGTATCTGACATGTCTGTCCTATCAGAACCCCTGTAGGTTTCCACTACCTTATTCTTTTATCTTTATTAACATCTGCCCTTGTCTTTCCTGGTATTCACTTTTTCATATCTGGGTGCAGGACTTCTAGCTCATACTTAGCGGTGGATCTTAATTTCTTCTTTGCCTTGGGAAGTCAGAACTTTGACTTTAGTGATAGTGATTGAGGTACTCATCATTGTCTCCTTTTCAGGATCTACTCTCTGGGTGCCTGCTGTCACCCAGTCCATCTGTTGGGCTGTGTTTCCTCATCACTGTTCATTGATCTCCACTGCGGGTTCCCGTCTGGCCTTTTCTAGAGAATATTCCTCCTCATCTTCTGAGTCCTAGTTTCCCATTCCTTGGTTGATTCCCATTCATCAAGGCTAGTGTTTCCCATGCGTAATGCTTGGGTCATTGTTTTACCTAGTGTTGGTGGCCTATAATAACTTCCATCTTTCATTCTATGATACTCCCTCCCTTGGAAGTTTTCCAACTTCAAATGTTCATCTAGAGTTCCCTTCTTCCAAAGGGCGTCTCCCTTCCCACCTTGCTCCGGATTTGGTATGTCCAGTGATCCCAGGTGGGTCATGCTTGGGTCAGAGGTGTTAGTTCTCAAGGTTTTTCATACATACTTTGGTTCGTTTTAATCACAAGTTATATTATTCTAACCTGGGACGGATGAGCCACGCCCATATTACGCAGGTAATCTCAATATCCTTTATCATAATACATCGTTCCTACTGATATTTGGTCAGTTGGTTTTTAATAGTCTACTGCTGGATTCCTAAGGGTGGTAGCTAACCTCCCCGTCTTCTTCAAGCTATGTGGGGACGGGTTACATTTCCTTCTGATTAGTCACTTATTCAGTAATAATCAGAGGGCTACATGGACCTTTATTTGCCTTTCACAAGTGTGAACAGGTAGTTTTATTAAAAGTTTTACAAGTTTAACACCACACAATAATAATAATAAAATACGTTTTGCTCAGATATATGTTATATCCGATCCGTCTAGGTTTTGCTGTGCTACTAGTTAGCGTTAGCCAGGTTGTTCAGTCTTCGAGCAAGAGGAACTGCCTCTCCTCCGTTTTCTTGTCTTCTTATACCCTGTTGCCAACATCCTGTTCGTGTGAGGAAGTGCGTCAGAGCCGTCTTCTTTTTTGCAATATGAACGTTCATCTCGGTTGTTCCGGAAACAGATGTTCGCTTCAGCTATAGAGGAAGCGCGTACTTAGTTTAACGGCACAAGAGCTGTTTAAGCCCAATAAGGATTTTTATACATCCTGCTATACTGCTATTGCGTCTACTTTAAAGAGTCCTCTCCAGCTGATGTTCAGGTGTATATCAGTATGTAGTGTCTCTACTTTAAAGAGTCCTCTCCTGCTGATGTTCAGGTGTATATCAGTATGTAGTGTCTTACTTTAAAGAGTCCTCTCCTGCTGATGTTCAGGTGTATATCAGTATGTAGTGTCTCTACTTTAAAGAGTCCTCTCCTGCTGATGTTCAGGTGTATATCAGTATGTAGTGTCTCTACTTTAAAGAGTCCTCTCCAGCTGATGTTCAGGTGTATATCAGTATGTAGTGTCTCTACTTTAAAGAGTCCTCTCCTGCTGATGTTCAGGTGTATATCAGTATGTAGTGTCTCTACTTTAAAGAGTCCTCTCCAGCTGATGTTCAGGTGTATATCAGTATGTAGTGTCTCTACTTTAAAGAGTCCTCTCCTGCTGATGTTCAGGTGTATATCAGTATGTAGTGTCTCTACTTTAAAGAGTCCTCTCCTGCTGATGTTCAGGTGTATATCAGTATGTAGTGTCTCTACTTTAAAGAGTCCTCTCCTGCTGATGTTCAGGTGTATATCAGTATGTAGTGTCTCTACTTTAAAGAGTCCTCTCCTGCTGATGTTCAGGTGTATATCAGTATGTAGTGTCTCTACTTTAAAGAGTCCTCTCCTGCTGATGTTCAGGTGTATATCAGTATGTAGTGTCTCTACTTTAAAGAGTCCTCTCCTGCTGATGTTCAGGTGTATATCAGTATGTAGTGTCTCTACTTTAAAGAGTCCTCTCTGCTGATGTCAGGTGTATATCAGTATGTAGTGTCTCTACTTTAAAGAGTCCTCTCCTGCTGATGTTCAGGTGTATATCAGTATGTAGTGTCTCTACTTTAAGAGTCCTCTCCTGCTGATGTTCAGGTGTATATCAGTATGTAGTGTCTCTACTTTAAAGAGTCCTCTCCTGCTGATGTTCAGGTGTATATCAGTATGTAGTGTCTCTACTTTAAAGAGTCCTCTCCTGCTGATGTTCAGGTGTATATCAGTATGTAGTGTCTCTACTTTAAAGAGTCCTCTCCTGCTGATGTTCAGGTGTATATCAGTATGTAGTGTCTCTACATGTCTCCATGCTTCAATGTTCAAAAAGCTCTTTATTCTTCTCATACTGTCTGTGCTGCAGCACCTCTGTTCACCTCTGTCTGAAACCAGAGCTGCTGATTGGTTAGCTGGCCGGCTCTGTTGTGATTGGTCAACCTGCTTAAAGATGTCCCGCCCCAAAGCCTATCACGTACAATGTGTTGGAGCGCTAGCCAATAGGAGCGCCAGTGTTCTATAGTGATGTCACCATGTTCCAGAAGTAAACAAAGGAGTCCAACTGCAGACCATTTACAAACAAACAAACAAACAAACAAACAAATAGCAGACTTTTTAAAACGTATTTCTGAAACTGATTTGAAACGTTTGATCTAACGGCAGCTCTATCTTCTGTCCCTCAGTTCCGCAGAGACGTGGCGAAGGCCCTTCCTCTGCTGGTGATCTCCATCCCTCCCTTTGCCAACTACCTGGTGTTCCTCCTGATGTGAGTCACTGTCAATCCCCCTGCTCTTCATCACCATGCTCTCATCACCATGAATGTTTACTTTCCTCCCTGTTAAGTCTTAAAACAGGTTTAAATATCCTTATTCTGGAAATTGAAAAGACAAGTGGGTTTAAAGGTCAAAGATGTAAAACAGGAACATGTGTTGTCTGGGGATTCAAAATGGAGGAAAGAGAAGGATTCAAAATGGAGGAAAGGAATGTAAAAAGGTTAGAAAAGTGTCAAAAGAACTATAACCTCACGGGCAGACTCGGGTCGAGCAGGGGTCGAGCAGGGGTCTGCAACCTTTTTGACCAAAAGAGCCATTTTGCCCCCTTTTCCAACAATTTATTTTGTCTGGAGCCGCAAAACATAATTGATAGCTTGATCGCGTTATAAAGTTGTATATATTGTAGACAAAAACTACAGTTTTTTTTGCATTTATTATTTATTACATTATAAAACTGTTAACCTCTAATAAGAAACAAAGAACTCTTATAAGGAGAATTAAAAAAAATACACCGGCATTAAAAATCACACAGCACTTGAGGAGTCCTCTGCACACTTGAAGAAAAAAAAATACAATTAAAAATTGACCCACTTTTAAATAAATCAAACCTATAGCTGCACCCTGAAACGAGTTAAAGGTGGGGTAGGTAAGTTTGAGAAACCGGCTCGAGATAGCTAGAATTTGAAAATACACAATCAGCCACTTCCTTATAGAGCCCTCCTCCAACACAACACGAACGCGCACATGACCAATGAGGGCAGAGATAAGTGTGTGCACAGATGGAAGGCTGACAGGCAGGTAGGCCATCCAGTTATTTAGCCGGGCCGGCTCAGATGATTGGTCGTGCTTTTTACAGTACTACAGCTTCCACAGATGATATTATTTAATGGATTTTTGTCAAAGCACTTCAGATATTCATTGCTATCGGGATGTTAAGAGCATTCCATGGAATATAACAACAAGTGTATCTGAAGTGAATTACCTACCCCACCTTTAATGATTTGACTGAAGATCGTCAGCTGTCTTCCTCTTCGTGTTTTCCCTCGATACGTAAAAGCTGCAGCACCTTTGACAACTCCTCTCCACATATCAAACATCCCGGTAAGCCAGCATCGTTTGCTGTGAAAGCAGATACTCTAACCACGCAGAATTAAACCCTCTGTGTTCCTCCGGTACTTTGATGTATCCATAGTTCGCTCATCGAGCCGCGGCTCAGGTTATTCGCCTGGCGCGGGACCGTAGCAGGATGTCACGCATCTTTAGTTGACCTAACTAAAACCGTTTGGTTAATTTTTGTATGTGTCACAGCATCACCTCAAAATACAAGATACGAAACATTTTCAACCGTGCAACAACATTTAAATAGTCCTGCAAATACTTTTATTTTATTTCATTCTTATTTTTGTCTAAGCTCAAGGGAGCCAGAGAAGGGCTGAAAGAGCCGCGGGTTGCCGACCCCCGGGCTAGAGGAAAGTGAGAGTCTGGTGAGGGGTATTCCCAAATATCTGGAACAAACTCCCAGAAAGCTGCAGGTCCGCTGCAACCTGACTGCTTCAGATCCAGCTGAAGACTTTCTGTTTTGAACTATTCACATCTCACACTGCGCTGTAACTTTTATCCATGTCCCTGTTATCATGTTGTATTATCTTTGCTTTGTAATGTTAAGGTAAAGCACTTTGCGTTGCGTTGTGTTGAAAAGTGTTGTATAAATAACCTTGCCTTGCCCCTCCCCCCCCCCCCCCCCCCCCCCTGCAGGTACTTCTTCCCCCGGCAGCTCCTGATCCTCACTTCTGGACCCCCCGGCAGCAGCTGGAGTTTCGGGGTGTGTCCCATTCGGTGCGGGTCCAGCCAGCAGCACCAGCCCGTCCTCTCTGGGCTGCAGAACCTGAAGGTCTCTGAGGGGGTTCTGCAGAAACGCCTGCAGGACCTCTGCGTCAAAGTAAGAGAACACCAGAGAACACAGAAGTCACCAAAGATCAATTATGCACATCCTGTTTAGATTATGATTGAGTTGCACATGATTATGCTCATTAATAAGATCATCTGAAGACGATTAAGTTGCGAGAACTTAATTTAAAACTGTATTCAAAAGTTGAACCCATTATTTTTGACTTGCCTCTTTACAAACTGCTTAACCTGTTAGCCCAAAGCCCCCGTCGAATTAAAATTTTAAAAAATTAATAAAAAAATAAAATTAATTTTATTAATTTTTTTTTCTTTTAATTTTTTCTTTGGATGGAATGAATACCTATGGTGAATTCAATGTAATACATCATTTTTATAGTCGGTACCTGAAAAAGGTCAAATGGCACTGATGGAACCAGATGTACCCAAATGTGCCGAAAGCTTATTCCGCCTGGAACTTTTTTTTTGCTAAACCTCTTTAAAAAGGTCACATTTAACTGTTTTGCCTAATCTTGATACAGGGTACTTATTATATGTTACATCTCACAGATGTGACCTTGCTTTGAAAAAAAATTATTCATATAACCCTTTTAGAAGTGAAGTTGTAGTCATTTGTTTTGGGCATGTCATTTTCGAGCCTGAAACATGAAAAACAGGTTAATCCAATAGACTTGAGTTGTTTCGTTAATCTTAATTCAAAGGTTTCATTAGTAACGTGTATTAAATCCAGCCACTAGATGTCAGTGATGCTAAACTAATGAACATGACTGATTCACAATCATCATTAGTTTTTATTCTGAGCCTTTTATAAAAAGCTTGTTTTGCTTTTTGGGAAATGATTGGTGGAAGTAAATGAATCCAGAGTGTTCCCACTTCCTTTGCCTCCTCCCCACGCTCTGTCTGAGGGTCATTCAAGCTCTTCTAGCTTCATGTGTGCACACAGAACCAAAGAGTGATAAAGAGTGATAAAGAGTGACAAAGAGTGATAAAGTGAGTCTCTCTCCAGGTGCAGAACGGAGCGACTCCTCAGGTTTCTGAAATCCTGGCCGTGAAAAAACTATTCTCCGGACCGCCGCTGGGCGTCAAGAGGATGAGCAGCGAGCAGATGGTCAGGACTCACTAACTCACCAACTCACTAACTCACTCACTAACTAACTCACTAACTAAACTCACTGACTCACTAACTAACTAACTCACTCACTAAACTAACTAACTCACTGACTCACTAACTCACTAACTCACTCACTAACTAACTCACTCACAACTCACTAACTAACTCACTAACTAACTCACTGACTCCACTAACTAACTCACTCACTAACTACTAACTCACTGACTCACTAACTCACTAACTCACTCACTAACTAACTCACTCACTACTCCACTAACTAACTCACTAACTAACTAACTGACTCACTAACTAACTCATCACTAACTAACTCACTAACTAACTAACTCACTAACTAACTAACTCACTCACGAACTCACTAACTCACTAACAACTCATCACTAACTAACTCACTAACAACTCACTAACTAACTCACTCACTCACTAACTCACCAACTCACTCACCAACTCACTAACTCACTAACTAACTCACTAACTAACTCACCAACTCACTCACTCACTAACAACTCACCAACTCATACTAACTAACTCACTCACTAACTCACTAACTAACTCACCAACTCACTCACTCACTAACTCACTCACTAACTCACTAACTCACCAACCACTCACCAACTCACTCACTCACTAACTCACTAACTAACTCACCAACTCACTCAACTCACTACTCACTAACTAACTCACTAACTCACTCATCACCAACTCACCAACTCACTCACTCACTAACTCACCAACTCACCAACTCACTCACTCACATCACTCACTAACTAACTCACTAACTCACTAACTAACTCACTCACCAACCTCACCAACTCACTCACTCACTAACTCACTCACTAACTCACTAACTAACTCACTCACCAACTCACTCACTCACTAACTCACTAACTAACTCACTAACTCACTAACTCACTCACTCACCAAACTCACCAACTCACTCACTCACTAACTCACCAACTCACTCACTCACTCACTAACTAACTCACTCACTCACTCACTCACTAACTAACTCACTAACTCACTAACTAACTCACTCACCAACTCACCAACTCACTCATCACTAACTCACTAACTAACTCACTAACTCACCAACTAACTCACTCACCAACTCACCAACTCACTCACTCACTAACTCACTAACTAAACTCACTAACTCACTAACTCACCAACTCACTCACTCACTAACTCACTAACTAACTCACTAACTCACTCACTCACCAACTCACCAACTCACTCACTCACTAACTCACCAACTCACTTCACTAACTAACTCACTAACTCACTAAACTAACTCACTCACTAACTCACACTCACTCACTCACTAAACTCACTCACTAACTCACTAACTCACTCACTAAACTCACTAACTCACTAACCACTAACTCACTCACTAATCACTCACACTCACTCCAAACTCACTCACTCACTCACTAACTCACTAACTCACTCACTAACTCACTAACTCACTAACTCACTAACTCACTCACTAACTCACTAACACTCACTCACTAACTCACTAACTCACTAACTCACTCACTCACTAACTCACTCACTCACTCACTCACTAACTCACTCACCAACTAACTCACTCACTAACTCACTCACTCACTAACTCACTGACTGACTGACTCACTGACTGACTGACTTACTAACTCACTAACTAACTAACGACTCACCAACTCACCAACTAACTAACTCACTCACTAACTCACTAACTCATAACTCACTAACTAACTCACTCACTCACTACTCACTCACTAACTACTAACTCACTAACTCACTAACTCACTAACTAACTCACTCACTCACTAACTCACTCACTAACTCACTGACTCACTAACTCACTGACTCACTAACTCACTAACTCACTAACTAACTCACTCACTCACTAACTCACTCACTAACTCACTGACTCACTAACTAACTCACTGACTCCACTAACTCACTGATGACTGACTCACTGACTGACTGACTTACTAACTCACTAAAACTAACTGACTCACACTAAGACTCACCAACCACCAACTAACTGACTCACTAACTCACTACTACTGACTCACTAACTCACCAACAACTAAAACGACCTCACTAACTCACAACTCACCAACTAACTAACTCACTAACTCACTAACTAACTAACTCACCAACTCACTAACTCACTAACTCACTAACTCACTCACTCACTAACTCACCAACTAACTCACTAACTAATAACTTAATAAATACTACTCTTACTTAAGTAACATAATGATTGCAGGACTTTAATTGTAACTGAGTATTTGCCGCTGTGTTATTGGTGCTCTCAGTGAGAGATCTCAGTACTTCCTCCAGTTCTGGAAAAAGCTCTTGGAGACTTTTATAACAAGTCCGTGAAAAGTGGGAAAGTCTGTGATTCACAAACTGGAACTATTTGTGTCACGATGGAGAAAGTGGATTTCGTAAAACCGAATAGGCCAGATTTTTTTTTTTAAACTTATGATTTTCCTGTGAAGTCCTGACCGCTCCCTAATGTTCGTATTGTTCGTACTTTTTACTGTTTTAAGGCATTTCGGACAGACAAACTTAAGATGTACAATTACTAGTCTTGAAAAACACTGTGTAATTGTTTTGTATACAAAATATATATAACAAAAAAACTGAAAAGTGTGAAAGTCACCCGATCCGTAGAAACCCAGGTAGATCTGAAAGTAATGGCAGCATGAAACCTGAACATGTGTTTCTTCCTCAGAGGCTCGTCTCCCCGCTCCTCTTCCTCACCCCTCGTCTCCCCAGCTTCCTGATGTCTCGCCGGCTGCAGCGTCACGGATCACAACTTCTGCATCTGGACCGAGCTCTGAGTCGCATGGGAGTCCAGAACCTGAGCGAGGCCGAGCTCAGACAGGTCAGTGTCTCTCAGTGTCTTAATGTGTGTGTATGTATACATGTGTCTATGGATTGTGTATATATAGGTATATACATATTTTTATATATATTTGTATTTTATATTCGGGATGGTGGAAACGGTATTTCGACCTCTCTGTCTGTACACACAAACTGAAGGTTGACTTTGATGATGTTCTCCCTGCTTCAGGCGTGTTTCCTGCGCGGCCTGTACTCCAGCAGTCTGACTGTCCATCAGTGCAGAGAGTGGATGTCCCGCTGGCTCCACCTGTCCAACGCCCTCAAAGGTGTGTGTGTGTGGGGGTGGAGGTGGGGGTGTGTGCGCGTGGGGGTGGGGGTGTGTGTGCCTAACAGATGATTCAGTTTCTCAGGAGATTGAAGGCAGAGCGATAAACAAAAGAAGCGTCTGATTGGTTGTCTTGCAAACAGCGAATCAGGCGCTTCTTTCTTAAAGGGGACCTATCATGCAAAATGCACTTGTGTACGTCTTTTCTACATGAATATGTGTCCCCGGTGTTCCAGGGAACTCACCAAGTGTCAGAAAACACAACCCTCTCTATTTTCCTCCATACCCAAATCTCTAAAAAAGGGGCTGCAACGGATCTGATACAGACTGATCCAGATTTGAACACTGTCAGGACGGTGGCGCTACGGCTATTGGGCCAACTCCACCAATCAGGAGGAGACAGCCACGGCCATTGCCGTTCGAAAGCGCTGGAGACGCTGTAGTACATATGCCAGGCCTGTAAGTGGCGCTGTAGTCTGCCACAAAAGCAGCGAAGAAGACTTCCCGCCCATAGTTACCATGGTTACCCTTCTGTTTATTCTCCGCTGTGGCTTTCTTTCTCCCTCCCCGAGGCAAGCACTGTAATTCTCTCCGGTTAGTCCACCAGCAGATGACAAACACCCACCTCTCCGCCTCTTCCAAGGAACGAGGGGACCGTGCGGCAGAGTTTCAGTTTCAGTTTGTTTCGCCGTCAAGATGTCCGTTAAAGTTTAAATCTTCCGGACAAAATTGAAAAGTGCCGGTCAAAGGTCTTCTTTGTTATTTATTGAGCTTTAAAACAAATGAATAACGACTCTATATAATAAAACACGGAGGACGGAGATCTCTTTTTCTCCCCCTCTTCTGACAGCCCAGCAGCTGATCAGAGCACGTCTCCCCTCTCCTGCAGGGGGGCGTGGTCAGCAGAATCAGACCCGTAGACAGCAAACAGCACATAGAGCGAAATGAGGCATGGCTAAAATGCATGATCTGTTTGGTATTTTGAAAACAGAAATGTATAAATATACCTTATATAGGTATGGCTCTACAATATATCATTTAAATATAGCATGATAGGTCCCCTTTAAATGAACACCCTCTATTTTTCAGTTGTTAAATCTGCACAGAAACTGAGATTATGATGAATAGATATCATCCAGTGTTTCACAGAAAGGACAACAGTAGTTTCCCTTGATTGCATTTGAGTGACCTGGACCTGAAAAGTCCTTGAGTTGATATTATAGAGTCGTTCTTTATTCCATGCATGCTTTTACCTCGTCTATACCAAGTGCCTACATTACCCACAATGCATTTGTAGTCATCAAACCCATCTAATGAGGACTTTACTGCACAAAATGGAAGAAATATCAAACCTCTCGTCTATTTAAGTATTCCTCCGTCATATAATCCTGTGTGTGGTGTCTCTGTGAGGCCAACTTGGGTTTGTTAGGAGATGTTCATCTTTGTGTATTAACTTCTCAGGGTTCTTACGGTCATTACAAACCTGGAAAAGTCATGGAAATTCAAAATGCTAATTCCAGGCCCTGGAAAAGTTCTGGAAAACAATATTTTTCTCAAAGTTTTGGAGAAGTCATGGAAAATTAGGTAAAGGTCCTGGAGAAGTCATGGAGAAGTCATGGAAAATTAGGTAAAGGTCCTGGAGAAGTCATGGAAAATTAGGTAAAGGTCCTGGAGAAGTCATGGAAAATTAGGTAAAGGTCCTGGAGAAGTCATGGAGAAGTCATGGAAAATGAGGTAAAGGTCCTGGAGAAGTCATGGAGAAGTCATGGAAAATTAGGTAAAGGTCCTGGAGAAGTCATGGAAAATTAGGTAAAGGTCCTGGAGAAGTCATGGAGAAGTCATGGAAAATTAGGTAAAGGTCTGGAGAAGTCATGGAAAATTAGGTAAAGGTCCTGGAGAAGTCATGGAAAATTAGGTAAAGGTCCTGGAGAAGTCATGGAGAAGTCATGGAAAATGAGGTAAAGGTCCTGGAGAAGTCATGGAGAAGTCATGGAAAATTAGGTAAAGGTCCTGGAGAAGTCATGGAGAAGTCATGGAAAATTAGGTAAAGGTCCTGGAGAAGTCATGGAGAAGTCATGGAAAATTAGGTAAAGGTCCTGGAGAAGTCATGGAAAATTAGGTAAAGGTCCTGGAGAAGTCATGGAAAATTAGGTAAAGATCCTGGAGAAGTCATGGAGAAGTCATGGAAAATTAGGTAAAGGTCCTGGAGAAGTCATGGAAAATTAGGTAAAGGTCCTGGAGAAGTCATGGAAAATTAGGTAAAGGTCCTGGAGAAGTCATGGAGAAGTCATGGAAAATGAGGTAAAGGTCCTGGAGAAGTCATTGAAAATGAGGTAAAGGTCCTGGAGAAGTCATTGGTGAAAAAGTGTATGAACCCTGAATACTTTAGTGACTTTCTTTTAGGAGAAAGCTGTTCTTAGTTCATCTTAAGTTTGCTTTGTAACTTGGCCTTTCTTCCTTTTCAAGTCACTAAAACATTATCTACTAAGTTCGCCGAGTCCTCTCTCCCGGTTCTTTGTACATGTTGTTTCTTCCCTTGGTAGTGGAGGAGGGAACGTCTCAGATCTATAAGGTAACTCTCTGTTCTCTCTGTGTCCCCTCAGACTCCGAGGTGTCTCTGCTCTTGCACAGCATCGTGTTCCTCTCTGCAAACTACGCCACTGACAGGAAGTCCAGTGCAACCTGCTTCCTGAAGAGCTGTCCACGTGTCCTTCGTCTCGCCGGGGGAAAAAAAAACCACATTTTTTTAAACACAGTTTTTGCCAAAATAATGAGGTTCAAGAGAAGAGAAGCGATGCATGGTTGCAGACGAGAGAAATCACGTTGATTGTGGAATTAGAACCGTCCGGCGTGCCGGTTGTTGTTCACCAAATCACAGGGTTTACTTTGGGGGGAAAACATGAATGTGTGTGTAGGCATTTTTGACTTTTGGGGGATTATTTAAATTGAAATGAAAAGTTGTCACCTTGAATATAACGAGAACAAATTATAAATAAATAGTTAGTTGTACAAAAATAATTAAAAACACATTGTTTTCCATCAATTCAGTCCACGTGGTCCAAGAGCATTTTGATGCACCGAGCTGTCAGGTCAACTTCAATACATGTCGCTGTTTCTCCATCAATGTTTAATATCCGGCTTTCCTCATTTACCTCTGAGCTCACACAGTGCAGCCCGCAGAGAGTTAACATGTGACTTGTGGCAAACAGTCGGCACGGATAAATACCTTCTTTTTCTTTTACATATCAGAGTTTAGCTTCTCGGCATTCTCTCTCAAAGCTGGTCAAAGGGGAGATGTGATGCACGGGAAGTAGTTTAGACAAATACAAAACAAGATGGATGCTGAAAAAATAAGGATTTGTTTTTTTCACAAAGAGTTGTTTTGGGGAATTTACTGTGACGGCACTTAATTACTTGTTTACTTTTCTTCTGACTGAAGCGCAACCTGACATTAAAGCGATGGATCTGATGTTCTCAAATGCATGTACACGTCTGCAACACTACGCCCTGCTCTCTGTGAGGAACCTCTGTGCTGAAGTGTTTGATGATTGGATTGTTTTGAAGTGTGTTTGTATGAGTACTTCGCATTAAATGATTCTAATTGTTCGCATATTTATAATACTTCACCGCTTTACCTTGCCCTCAAACACAACATGACATTAAGACTTCTAATGCCTATCAAAAGACACCAAACGACCACAGAGAGACGCACAGACTCAGAATGATGTGAAACAGAACATTTGAGACGAGCAGGAGAATAAACCAGCAGGTGTTTGATATTCTCTCTTTAAAGATCATAATCCATTGATTTAAAAACCCTCAATCTGGTTGGTTAGTCTGTGTTATTGTGGGACTTTGAGGAAACAAAACGTCCCTTTTAACACACAAGTCACTAAATAACAGAAACTAACTCAACTATAGACCCAGCAGCAGCGGTCTTAAATTACTTTGAGGTTGGTGTCTCGGTTCCCGTCAGAAAGAGCTGTTTAGAGCAAAGTCAAGATCTAGAAATAAGGTTTATTGCTCAGTACTTTTGTAGGTAAACAGTCATTTTTAAATGTGTATCAAGAAGAAATACAAAGACGGCAACCGTCAAGAACATGAAGATAGGTTATAAGAATTAGAGTAGAAATATGAAGAGTTCAGAGCATGATTTGAGGATTTGCACGAGTGAAAAGCTGTGAAAGTAAATAGCTTTTTTGAACATTAAAGCATGGAGACATGTCACAGTCGAGACACTGATATCTGTGGATTTAGATTTGTAGGAGTCTTAAATGCATATCCACTACAGGTCAGATGAGAAATCCTCATTTAAACACCCTAAAATCATCAAACTGTCCCTTTATTGGTTCTTAATCTCACTTCAGGATCTCACTCAGACGTTTCCTCCCCTACAACTACAGGAAGTTTAAATTGTGAAATGCTGTTTGCTTCCTGTGTTTTCACAAGAAGCAACACATCTGAAATAATAATATCAGCTGCAAAGTTATTTTCCGTTTAAATATCAGTTTTTGAATGTTGTGTTTCTGTGCCAATATTACACACACTGGATCGCAACCGTGTCTGAAATAAAAACCTGTAAATGGTGCGTTCATGGCCTCTGTTTTGTTTTTATGAAGGTGAAATAATCACTCACTAACTCACTCACTAAGGCCCAATCCCAAACCACGTTCGCGCGGAGGGTCCGCCACAGTGCTGTTCCAAACCAACGAGTGTGGAGCGGTGTGGAGGGGGAGTGGGCTATCAAGCCCTCAAACAGCGAGTACTCTGCATCGGTGCTGACTGGAGACCGGTCTCTACCTGACCGGACCTGACCGGACCGGACCGGACACATGGACCGGTCTCAACGCTGTGCGTGTCCGTCAGGAAACACGCTGTTTACAAACAGTTCCAGCAAACATCCACTGATAAACTGCGATGTTAACAACCTCATGATAACCTCATATGTTTAACTTAAAAGGTAAATGTGTGCATTTTATTATAAAGTTGTGTATATTTACAGACTGTTGCAAAAACTAAGAAGCTTATAAACATCAGGTTTGAAACTAAAAGAGCTTTACAAAAAAGTAACACAATGAAAGATGTTTGGAGTTTTATTTGAGTTATTAATTTACATTTTTTGTCGAAGAGATGCTGATTTGAAACCGTTGTTACCTATAGTTACGGCATTTCCTGTTTCTGCCGGGAGAGGGGAGTTTGTCCCAAAGCTTGCCGCTGTATTTACTCCCTCCATCTGACAGGAGGGAGCCTCGTTGAGCTGAGAGTGAGACTTCACGGAGGGGGAGTGTGTCGGGTGTGGTTTGGGATTGGGCCTAACTCACTAACTCACTAACTCACTAATTTACTAACTCACTAACTCACTCACTAATTTACTAACTCACTAACTAACTTACTAACTCACTAACTAATAATTAATAAGTTTTATAATCTTAAAATGAAAAGGGTTATTAAACACGTTCAGTGCAGAGGGAAAGGTGTAACATTTAGCCGTGCTTTATGAGTAATATGCTAAATATAGTCGACACTTGAGGCAAATTCAGGTTTAATTTAAAGGGTCTTTAATAAAACAGACAGGGAACCAGCAATACATAAATCAGATCTAAAGTGTCGAAACAGAACAATAAACAATGTTATAATTCCTCAAAACCAACAATAATCAACCGTACGGTGGCGATAAAATAGACATGAATCATTTGCTACACGGTGGCGGAGCGGAGAGTTCGTTAACCAGTAAAAATATAATCCCAAATGAAATCAGGAGAAATTGCAAAATGTCTGAAGATGAATATTAATAAAGTTTTCCAAATGAAGCTCCTGAACAATGTGGAGGTGATCACATGACCTCGTGATCACATGACCTCGTATCCACTGCGGATTCCTCTCATCAGACAGCAGGCGAACACGATGCCCAAAATCTGCAGAAAAACAAACATTTACACGTTTATATCTTCAGTTGTTTTATGTTAATTGTGGTCATTTTAAGTGTCTCTTTGTGGGACGGCTCAGTGTCAGTGTATGCTCAGATTATATATATTCTGTCCTGTGAGGAGTGTTACCTGCAGGGCGGCGATAACGAGCGCTCCGACGATCACCCACAGCAGATTGTCCTGCAGCAGCTTCACCAACGCGTCATGGCAGCCCTGAAACCACAGAAGAAGAAATATGACCAGATAGTCGCAGTGGGGGAAACAGGAACTCATAAACAGCTGGTCGACTTCCTCTGTAAACCAGACACACCCAGAGATGCGTGTGAAATATTATCAAAGATGCACATTAACCAACTTTTATCTGTTAATTAAGTATTTAGAGAAGTAGTCAATATTCACTTTGACACAAACTGGGCTTCCACGTTTACTAAAGCAACACAATACAGACCATGAAGCTTAGTTTTAACACAAATAATTCTCTCTAAGTATAGCAGAAAGGGTGGTCCTCACTCCCCATGTTAATTGACCCGGTCCTCACTTCAGGGGTCATGCAGGAATGTGTGTGTGTGTGTGTGTGAATCTGAAAAGTAGAACGTACTCTCCAGGTGCCTCAGAGTCCACACAGGCTTATGTTGAGTTACTTCTTACAGTTAGAGCCTAAACTCTTTGCACATTGGGATTACCTCTTTGTGATTAGTTTATCCAAATAACCAGATTTGGGAATGTGATGTTCAGAGAGGAGCTGCTGGCTGTTTTCATAATGACTCTCAGAACAATATAACCACAGGGGGTTCATTAAGAACTCATATCTAAATTAAGAGAGCCACCAATTTGAAGATAGCTAATATTTGCTAGCTAGTTTGTTGGATAGCTGAACAACGTGTAAACAAATCATTTTAAAGCTCTCAAACATTGGTATCAGTTCGGCTCTACTTCACACTATTGATGTGAGAGCAGAGAGTAACTGTGTGTCTGAGAGCTTCATGGAGTTTCTGCTCATGCTAACCCACATGTTCTGATTTAAAGGGGACCTATGATACTGTTCTTCATCAATATATCACAGGTCTCAGATATATACAGAGCCTGTCTCTGATTGGCTGGAACACCAAACAGATCATTGCAGCATTACCCATAATCCCCTCTGTTTCAGCCCTGTTTCCAAAGTGCTGATTCTCTGTCTGTTACTTTAGATGAAAATAAGGAGCCCCTCCCCACGCCCCTCTGAGAGATATTTGGTTACAAAGAACTCAATGGTGCTCTAGGAGGAGATTCAGGTGATAAGGTGGGGGGGGGGGTACCTTGGTTGCTGATTGGCTAATGGTTACACAAGACAAAACATCGTTATGACATCAAACTGAAACTTTCAGAGTCTCTTTCCACAGAGGGGACACATGTTGATGTAGAAGAGACATGAAGAAGAGGGGACACATGTTGATGTAGAAGAGACATGAAGAAGAGGGGACACATGTTGATGAAGAAGAGACATGAAGAAGAGGGGACACATGTTGATGTAGAAGAGACATGAAGAAGAGGGGACACATGTTGATGTAGAAGAGACATGAAGAAGAGGACACATGTTGATGTAGAAGAGACATGAAGAAGAGGGGACATGTTGATGAAGAAGAGACATGAAGAAGAGGGACACATGTTGATGAAGAAGAGACATGAAGAAGAGGGGACACATGTTGATGTAGAAGAGACATGAAGAAGAGGGGACACATGTTGATGAAGAAGAGACATGAAGAAGAGGGAAGTGTAAGAGGGGACACATGTTGATGTAGAAGAGACATGAAGAAGAGGGGACACATGTTGATGTAGAAGAGACATGAAGAAGAGGGGACACATGTTGATGTAGAAGAGACATAAGAAGAGGGGACACATGTTGAGAAGAAGAACATGAAGAAGAGGGGACACATGTTGATGTAGAAGAGACATGAAGAAGAGGGGACACATGTTGATGTAGAAGAGACATGAAGAAGAGGGGACACATGTTGATGAAGAAGAGACATGAAGAAGAGGGGACACATGTTGATGAAGAAGAGACATGAAGAAGAGGGGACACATGTTGATGAAGAAGAGACATGAGAATTGGATTTTGCATAATAGGGGACCTTTAAAGTAATCAGAGTCATCAGTTTACCGTCTGGTGCACGATGCTGCTGTTCATCATGGATCCGGATCCACAGTTCACAGCGACTTTGATACAACACGAGTCCGGCACCGAGGCACCGTGGGGGCCGAAGCCCTTCCAGTCCGAGGAGCTGTTGGAGCCGCAGCACTTCCACTGCAGGGCGAAGAAATACAGGTTAAAAACATTTAATAACGGTCACAAAATCAGAGCTGCGTGATTGGTCCAAATATAATAATTAGAACATATTTTACAAATCTATATATTTTGTTCGTTTTTTAAAATAAATAAATAAGGCTTAAAAGAAACCAATATTTTATCAGTTTTTCTATTTATATTAATTATTAGGCTTCAAATAGAAAGAACAAAACTGATATATTGTATTTCGTCTGACTTTTTAAATATATTAATTAGAAAATATTTTAAGTTTGGCTTAAAATAGAAAGAAACTAATATTTAGTGATCTAATTTATTCTAAAATAATCCAGAATCATGGAGAGATGCCATTGGCCCAGGGCGATGCTGCCTTCAGGGTCCCTCCCTGTATTGCAGCATGTTGTCATGTGCAGTGAGTCAGCAGAGCAGCAGGATGTTGGGAGAGGGAGCGGTCAGCAAACATTCGACTGTGTAAACTCACGTCCTCTTGCAGTTTGTCCACCGTCTTCCTGAATTCATCAGTGCTGTTCTTGTACTCGTGGATCATGTCTGCCAGGCTGTCCTCCACCACCACGGAGAGCTGAGGGACAAACAGCACGTCAACACTCATCCTTACAATTACTTCCTTATTTGTACGTTGTTTAATACTGGCACTTCTTCCTCAAGACCACTGTCCAACATCGTCGTATCTGACCCAACGGATGCTGAACAGAGAATATGAACTGTGTCCATTCGATCTAAAGCCACAGGGTCACATGATTAGTGTTGGGGAAATATTTTCCAAGGTCCATAACTTTGACCCAGTTGATCAGTTCTGTCCAGCGCTTCTTTGTTTATCCACACACACACACAACACACACACACACACACACACACACACACACCACACACACACACCACACACACACACACACACACACACACCACACACACACACACACACACACACACACACACACACACACACACACACATTCCTGCATGACCCCTGAAGTGAGGACCGGGTCAATTAACATGGGGAGTGAGGACCACCCTTTCTGCTATACTTAGAGAGAAGTTAATTCTGCATTTCAGCACTAGGTGGCCCCCTGAATTAAGTTACCACCTCAGCTTATTTTTAAAACAAAGGAAAAATACAACTTTTCAAGCCAGTTTGGTATCGAAGTGAGGACCTGGTTTTTGGGCGTTGTTGAGTTTTGATACATAATATATCAAAATATGATTCTTCTGTTAAGAGGATCTTTACCAAACAAACATTAATGACAGTAGGCCTGGATATCACCACAGCTCCACTATACTTCATTCATGTATTTAGCTTTGGAAATATTGTGATTTAGATATTGCTCTAACTCATATTGAGATATAGCTAACAATGTAGATGCGTGGTGCAGCCCTGATCCTCAGGAGAGAGCCATTACAAGTCACTTATGTCTGGGGCAGCAGGTAGAAATCCATCGGATCGGACACATTTTGAGGCACAGAATTCAGTCATTCTGGTACTCATTACAGCTAACACTATTTCCATATGTTCCTTCTTTGAAATACCTGCTTTTATCCCACAACAGAAAGCAGACACTCACTTTTTTCCTGTACACGTATCCAGCGATGGCGGCTGCGACCTCGATGATGATGATCATGAAGACCAGGACGGCAAACTGGAGAGAGACGAGAGACGTTTAGAGTATAACGGATTTATGAATCTGAATATTTAGACTGATATCTCTGTGTGATGAGCTTTGTCTCTCAGTGACATTAAGAGAGCCCTGGCAGCGCCACAGAACACACACTAAGAACAAGAACAGAGAACATAGACGTCCTCCTGGGAACCGAGGAACAAAAGCACCTGGTGTAGCAGATAGAGATATGAGGATGTTGAACACAAATACCTGTACTTTCTACTTCTTACATGTTGAACACAAATACCTGTACTTTCTACTTCTTACATGTTGAACACAAATACCTGTACTTTCTACTTCTTACATGTTGAACACAAATACCTGTACTTTCTACTTCTTACATGTTGAACACAAATACCTGTACTTTCTACTTCTTACATGTTGAACACAAATACCTGTACTTTCTACTTCTTACATGTTGAACCCAAATACCTGTACTTTCTACTTCTCACATGTTGAACACAAATACCTGTACTTTCTACTTCTTACATGTTGAACACAAATACCTGTACTTTCTACTTCTTACATGTTCAACACAAATACCTGTACTTTCTACTTCTTACATGTTGAACCCAAATACCTTACTTTCTACTTCTTACATGTTGAACCCAATACCTGTACTTTCTACTTCTTACATGTTGAACCCAAATACCTGAACTTTCTACTTCTCTCATTTCCCAAACAGGCTGGTTCCTTTAGTTTGAATGTGTGTTTGGTGGCGTGATCATTATTATTTAGAGTCATTGCGTGCCTATTGATTTGAACACGATCCGTGTATCCATCATTTCCTGGTCTTCTCTAAAGAAGAGGGACCAATGAAAACGTTGTCATGTTGCCGTTGTTCAGCATGGAAACATTCATTAGCTAACAATGACATTATTGTTCTATTAATATAAAGGGAGGTCAGGTACTCTTTAAAACAGCTGCTAGTTATGGGTACTTTTTACTGAAGTACATTTCAAAGCCCTCTTTACTTTTACTTGAGTAAAGAAGTTTAGTCAGTACTTCTACTTTCACCAGAGTATTTTTAAACATGAGTATCTGTACTTCTACTTGAGTAAAGGATGTGTACTTCTACTTGAGTAAAGGATGTGTACTTCTACTTGAGTAAAGGATGTGTACTTCTACTTGAGTAAAGGATGTGTACTTCTACTCGAGTAAAGGATGTGTACTTCTACTTGAGTAAAGGATGTGTACTTCTACTTGAGTAAAGGATGTGTACTTCTCCTTGAGTAAAGGATGTGTTACCGTGGTGACCATGCAGTAGTTCTCCTTCCAGGCGCCGCAGCAGCCGAAGAAGGCGATGAAGAAGATGATGACGCCGACGATGATGACGACGATGGGAGCTCCGGAGGCCGAAGGGTCTTTGATATTCAGAGTGTTGTGGAGGTTCACCTGCATCAGGACCCCACCACCACCAGGGCCAGGCCGCACAGCTGGGGGCACACACAGGCACACTTAGAATATCACATTTAAATAAAACATATTAAAGCATCGAGGCAGAAGGAACACCACGGGACATTTAAATACAATTACATCTGTTTTGAATGAGAGAGAAGAGTAGGTTGGGATGTGTGGGATTAGTGTCTGGCAGCAAGGCTTTCATAAGCAACTGAATCAAAGAACGTAATACAGTTCAGTCAGACGTGTTTCTCTGAGCAAATGGATTACATTAACACTATGAGCAAATGTCACATTATATATAAAGTTCATTCTCAGAAACCCCCCCTCCTCACACTGAGTCACTGACGAGAAACAGATGGAGGAAGTTGAGACAGCTTCCTGAGAAACCATCAGATAACAGAGAGTCAACAAAACGGAGACCCGGAGGTGGGAAGTAACGAAGTACATTACTCAAGTTCTTAAGTACAATATTGAGTATTTCCATCGTATGCTACTGTGTACTTCTACTCCACTACAGTTCAGAGGTACATGGTGTACTTTTCCTCCACTACATGTATTTAATCCCTTTAGTTACTTCACAGATGTGGATGAATGATGTGAAATATAACCAAGTGTTAAATCAGACTTTAGTTCCACCTGGAGTAAATCCACAAGCTACCCTGCAGTATACAAAGTCATTCAAACTAGCTGCACCTTTACCAGCTTTGAGAACACTTTCATGATCAATCATTATAAAACATATCATATATATATTCTGAAATGGACCAATCTGCACAATGACTACTTTTACTGTCGCTACTTTCACTATATTTTGATGAGAATACTTTTATACTTTTACTTGAGGAACATTTTGAATGCAGGACTTTTACTGAAACAGAGTATTCCTACACTCTGGTACTTCTACTTTTACTCAAGAACAAGATCTGAGTACTTCTACTTTTATTCAAGTACAAGATCTGAGTACTTCTACTTTTACTCAAGTACAAGATCTGAGTACTTCTACTTTTACTCAAGTACAAGATCTGAGTACTTTACTTTTACTCAAGTACAAGATCTGAGTACTTCTACTTTTACTCAAGTACAAGATCTGAGTACTTCTACTTTTACTCAAGTACAAGATCTGAGTACTTCTACTTTTACTCAAGTACAAGACCTGAGTACTTCTACTTTTACTCAAGAACAAGATCTGAGTACTTCTACTTTTATCAAGTACAAGATCTGAGTACTTCTACTTTTACTCAAGTACAAGATCTGAGTACTTCTACTTTTACTCAAGTACAAGACCTGAGTACTTCTACTTTTACTCAAGTACAAGATCTGAGTACTTCTACTTTTACTCAAGTACAAGATCTGAGTACTTCTACTTTTACTCAAGTACAAGATCTGAGTACTTCACTTTTACTCAAGACAAGACCTGAGTACTTCTACTTTTACTCAAGTACAAGATCTGAGTACTTCTACTTTTACTCAAGTACAATACTGAATACTTCTACTTTTACTCAAGTACAAGACCTGAGTACTTCTACTTTTACTCAAGTACAAGACCTGAGTACTTCTACTTTTACTCAAGTACAATATCTGAGTACTTCTACTTGTACTCAACCAGATCTGAGTACTTCTACTTTTACTCAAGTACAATATCTGAGTACAAGCTACCCTGCAGTATACTAAGAAACAGTCTTTAGAGAGTAAAGTGAGTTTGCAATGTACTTGTCCGAATACATGTTTCACTTGTCCACAGCTATACTTTGTGCATGCTGCACCTATTTTAAATATTATTAAATATCAACATAAAGCATACAAGAATCTGGGTTACTGCAAAAGGCCAAACGGTTCGTCTGGAGGAAGATTGAGGTTGTGGTGGAACCGGAACATTACGGGACATAATGTGTTGTTTAAACAAATTGCTCGTGTTACCGCCCTCACATGCTAAACTCGTATTGCACTTTTGGCAACGAGCATTGACCACATCGAGACGGGTAGAGTTTAACCACACCTTAGTTCTCTGTGTGTGTGTGTGTGTGTGTGTGTGTGTGTGTGTGTGTGTGTGTGTGTGTGTGTGTGTGTGTGTGTGTGTGTGTGTGTGTGTGTGTGTGTGTGTGTGTGTGTGTGTGTGTGTGTGTGTGTGTGTGTGTGTGTGTGTGTGTGTGTGTGTGTGTGTGTGTGTGTGTGTGAACTGCCCCGCCCCCTCGCACACAGACGGGAGAGAGAGATCTCTCGTCGGATTGGAAAGATAGAAAATAATCATAGACGCATTTTGCATTCTTTTTGCGTATTAGAAACGGAGTGGTGACACTGAAACTGCAATATAATGTTTGTGTAGCAATAACACATGACGTATATTTTTTAAATGTCTCCAGTACTGATAAATAGACCGATAACGTCGGTACCACGGTCTTTAATAATTCCGCCCCGGGGCCCGTTTAATACCGGGCGCGGTACTCATCCCTACTCTCACGACACAGAAGGAAACGTAAAGCGGTCGCAAACAACAATGGCGGACACGGACAATTTACGAATGAGTTCTGCCTTTTGAAAAGTTATCAATAATGTGTCAATAGATATAATAACTTTTTCTACTTGAGGAACATTTTGAATGCAGGACTTTTACTGGAACAGAGTATTCCTACACTCTGGTACTTCTACTTTTACTCAAGTACAAGATCTGAGTACTTCTACTTTTACTCAAGATCTGAGTACTTCTACTTTTACTCAAGTACAAGATCTGAGTACTTCTACTTTTACTAAAGTACAAGGTCTGAGTACTTCTACTTTGACTCAGTACAAGATCTGAGTACTTCTACTTTTACTCAAGATCTGAGTACTTCTACTTTTACTCAAGTACAAGATCTGAGTACTTCTACTTCTACTCAAGTACAAGATCTGAGTACTTCTACTTTGACTCAAGTACAAGATCTGAGTGCTTCTACTTTTACTCAAGTAGTATCTGAGTACTTCTACTTTGACTCAAGTACAGTATCTGAGTACTTCTACTTTGACTCGTACAGTATCTGAGTACTTCTACTTTGACTCGAGTACAGTATCTGAGTACTTCTACTTTGACTCGAGTACAGTATCTGAGTACTTCTACTTTGACTCGCGTACAGTATCTGAGTACTTCTACTTTGACTCGCGTACAGTATCTGTGTACTTGTACTCCTGTCTCCTGTCTCCGAGTTACTCTGAAGTGTCCTCATGAGCTTCAGTCTGCAGGCTCATATGTTCTGGTTCTCCTCGTAGCTCCTCATGTCAGAGCTTCTTCACCACAAACACTCTAAACATGTCCTCCTATCAGCTGTTACTGTCACGTGACCTCCTGCATCACTGACAGAGGATGCTGATTGTCGCCTGTATCTGAGTATGATCAGTATCATAACACTGCAGCCAGAGCAGGAAGTGGGGAGAGGGCCAGCATCTGTAAAGCAACACTTGTAATGATGCTGTGGGTTAACCAGGTGGTGTGCCGTCTGTGTGAGCAGGGAGGCTGAGAGCACACAGTTTGGTGGACGGCAGGGAGGCTGAGAGCACACAGTTTGGTGGACGGCAGGGAGGCTGAGAGCACACAGTTTGGTGGACGGCAGGGAGGCTGAGAGCACACAGTTTGGTGGACGGCAGGGAGGCTGAGAGCACACAGTTTGGTGGACGGCAGGGAGCTGAGAGCACACAGTTTGGTGGACGGCAGGGAGGCTGAGAGCACACAGTTTGGTGGACGGCAGGGAGGCTGAGAGCACACAGTTTGGTGACAGCAGGGAGGCTGAGAGCACACAGTTTGGTGGACAGCAGGGAGGCTGAGAGCACACAGTTTGGTGGACGGCAGGGAGGCTGAGAGCAAACAGTTTGGTGGACGGCAGGGAGGCTGAGAGCAAACAGTTTGGTGGACGGCAGGGAGGCTGAGAGCACACAGTTTGGTGGACGGCGGGTCTGAGGCTACAAACAAATAAACTGACGTGCAACAGATGAAGATAAAGAAATAGGGCTGTGCAATTAATCGTATTTTAATCGCAATTACGATTTGGCCTGCCACAATTACGAAAACAACATAATCGAAAAAACAATTATTTTGCTTTGCTAGGTTGTGACAGTGCAACATATTTGATCTAATTTAATTTTGGTCTCATTTATTTGTATTTATATATGTTTAGTAGCTTGGGGAAGTGCGCTCCAAAATATTTTTGATCTTGTTTATTGGTATTTATTATTTTGATATTATTTATTTAAATGTATCATTTATTTTTGTATTGGTTTTGCAGTTGAATTATACGTTCAGGGTAATCAACAGTTAAAAAGATACTGTTCAAATTATTATTTGTGTTTGTTTTAAAGTTCAATAAATGGATGTTTTCAAAGTCAATGAATATTTAATAATCGTGAAATCAATTATTGACCAAAATAATCGTGATTTTGATTTTTGCCATAACCGCACAGCCCTAGCCACAGATACATATAAAGCCATAATAACGCTTGTGTTATCTTTATGATCATTTATTGACTCGTATTATGTATACAGCGTGCTAAAACAAACAGCTCTGTGCAGGACGAGGAACAGGATACAGATATTTAATCATCTTATTGCTGTCATGGAAGATTTCACTCTGTGTTTATGAGTTTAATCTGTGATCTATAGCAGGGATCAATACTCTGTGTGCTGGAGACTCTGTTAATACACTACAGCTTAGGGCTGTGCAATTAATCGTATTTAATCTCGATTACGATTTTGGCTTGCAACGATTACAAAAACAACGTAATCGAAATAAACGATTATTATTTTTGTAAAAAAAAAAAAAATGTAATTATTATTATTATTTTTTTTGATTTTTTTTTTTGGGTTTTTCAGTTGAATTATACTTAAAGTTCAGGGTAATCAACTGTTAAAAACATACTGTTCACATTTTGTTTCAATAAATGGATGTTTTCAAAGTAAATGGATAATCGTTTTTTAATAATAGTGATATCAATTATTGACCAAAATAATCGTGATTAGGATTTTTGCCATAATCGCACAGCCCTACTACAGCTGCAGGTACACAGGTCCTGCTGCTCCTTCAGAGTGAAACAGTGTGTGTGTGTGTGTGTGGGTGTGTGTGTGTGTGTGTGGTGCGTGTGTGCTATGTGGAAACACCAGAGTAAATATTGGATCTGAGTCAAAGAGGTGCTAATGGCGTCTGTAGGAAAACAGAACGAGTGAACTCAGAGCAAACAGAGGAATAATGACAGGTGAATAAAAAGCATAACAATAACCCGGATGTTCACTTCTAGATGTTACTATGTAGTATAACATGTATAATAAGACACTATAATGTAGTTGTAACCTTATATATTATTATTAATATAATGTTTTCTTTAGCTGGACCTTCATTAGTTTAGAGCTCCTCAACATGAATTGAGTTCGACCACGCAGCTGTTTTCATTCTCAGAAATCTACTTCCAGCTTCCGTTGTGTTGCAATGAACTGAGTCTCTCCTGACAGTCTGATAACACAGCACGCACGCAGACGCTTCACATGTGTAAAAGGTGTCAGAAAAACACATTAAAAAAACGTCCTTGAATGTGAGGGAAGGAACCGAGTTGATGTATGAAATATAATATAATATATAATATCTGAAAGGCCAGAGTTACGTCTTAAAGTGTCGTGTTTTGTCCCCAAAGAAATATTGGGGAGAAAAGTCACCTTGTATTATTCTGTAACATGTTTTAAAACAGTAAAAATGTCTTGTTTTGTCGAAGCAAGTGTCGACAAATCCTCAGTTAGTAACAGTAGAACTAAAAAGGGTGGTTTTTGGACCTAAATGATGCCTGATTGATATATTCCAATTAAATTCATCTATACAAAGTGGAAGAAATGCCAAAGATAGTTCTACACATGTCGTGTTTTGTCCGAAAGAAATACTTCAGATTCTCAGTTTATTAACTAAACTAACTGACTGAATGTTACGGGAGAAATGTCACCTTATTTACGTATTAAGTAACTTTTGTTAATGTCTTGTTTGGTCCAAGCTACCAAGCCGTATGGATAATGAAAATGAATGTTCTGCAGATTAAGATAAGTGTTGCTATGTCGGAGACTTCCTGCTGTGTCTCACTCTCAGTTCACTCTCTCTCTCTCACTCTCTGTGTCAGGGAGCAGGAGAGGTCACATGACGCCGTTACACACTGAAATCTGGTCATACGCTTCACATCACACACACACACACACACACACACACACAACACACACACACACACACACACACACACACACACACCACAACACACACACCACACACACACACACACACACACACACACACACCACACACACACACACACACACACACCACACACACCACACACACCACACACACACACACCACACACACACACACACACACACACACACACACACACAACACACACACACACACACACACACACACACACACACACACACACACACACACACACACACACAAACAGGTTAAACCAGGAAATAATCCGGGATATCTGAGACCAATGTCCTCCTCGAGCAGCAACATTAAACAAACTTTGTGGTGCACCATGTGATCGGGGGGGGGGGGGTGAGTCAGTGTGTGGAGGATATACGAGTCAGTGGGTGTGGGTGTGGTGGTGTGTGTGTGTGTGTGTGTGTGTGTGTGTGTGTTGTGTGTGTGTGTGTGTGTGTGTGTGTGTGTGTGTGTGTGTGTGTGTTCACCGTCAGCTGATTTCACACATGATTTCATGATGTCACGCTTGAAGTGGAGGACCAGCAGCGAGCCCAAAGTCACGGGGTGGATAAAGAATGAGAAACACCGCAGAGAGACGCTCGGCTGCCAGAAGAGATAACAGCCGACAAAAATAACAACGCTTCACTTCCTGTTTGATGCCAACACAAGCTGCCTTTCAGTTTCAGGGCGGATTATTTAATGAGAAACGTCAGATAATATAGAATTGTTTTTTCCATCCCAGGATGATGTGTTTTGAATGTCCAGAGATATTCACTTGAATGTGATATAACTCAGAGAAAAGCAGGATATGTCCATATTTGGCGGCTGGAAGCAGCATTGAGACATTAATGCATGATTTATTACTAAAAATCCACATTAAAACTGAACTTCTGCGATGCTTTAAAGGATTTCTGCACAGTCTAACTAAGGGTTATTACATTTTATCTACAAAATGTCCAGGCGGGTTCCTCAAAGGTCTAAAGAAGTTCACTTTAACGTGATATAAAGCAGAGAGAAGCATGGAAGTGCATTAACGCATTCATTATTATACTCAAATCAGGACATCCACATTCAAACTGAATTTGTCTGCTACTGTCAGGGAGTTCGCACAACTCCAACCGCCTTCATTAATCATTTGCTCAATAAAATGTCCTCAAAGTCCAAGGTGTAGTCTTTAAATATCCAAAGATATTCACTTTAAATGTGATATAAAGCAGAGAGAAGCAGCAAAACTACAGATTCGAGACGCTAAAAACTGCATTTTCTGTATGAAAAAACGACTTAAATTATATATCGATTATCACAATACTTCAATTCGTCTAATCGTTGCAGCTCAACAGCCAACAAGTATGTTCTGTTATCGACTATGGGTCTAACAACCTAAAAATATGTTCTTTATTCTGAACAACAATCCAAAAATATGATGTGAAGCTGAGAAAACACACAAATCTTTACATTTCAGGAGCTAGAAACAGCCTTTTCTGACATCTTATCATAAAAAAAGCTGAATTATGTTATTGTCATTACTCGGTCACTTTGCAAGGCTTCTCCCTGCGTAGCTACAGATTTCCATTCAGTAAAATGCCTAAAAAGATTCTCAAAATAGGCTGAAAAACAGTCACAAATGTGACCTTTTTTAGGGTTAATTTCTCAATTAAATAATAACAAAAAAGTGAAGTCTTCAAATGTCTTTCTTTGTCCCCAAAAAGTTTCGAAAGACCATCAGTTAATTGCAACACACACCCACACACACACCCCACCCACACCCACACCCACACCCACACACACACCCCCACACACACACACACACACACAACATTGACTTACATGCATTTCCTGGAGACTTATCCTAACCCTAACCAACACATGCCTAACCCTAACCCTAACCCTTACCCTAACCCTTACCCTAACCCTTACCCTTACCCTAACCCTTACCCTTACCCTAACCTTAACCCTAACCAACACATGCCTAACCCTAACCCTAACCCTTACCCTAACCCTAACCCTTACCCTTACCCTAACCCTTACCCTAACCCTTACCCTAACCCTTACCCTAACCCTAACCCTAACCCTTACCCTAACCCTTACCCTAACCCTACCCTACCCTAACCAACACATGCCTAACCCTAACCCTAACCCTTACCCTAACCCTTACCCTAACCCTTACCCTTACCCTAACCCTTACCCTTACCCTAACCTTAACCCTAACCAACACATGCCTAACCCTAACCCTAACCCTTACCCTAACCCTAACCCTTACCCTTACCCTAACCCTTACCCTAACCCTTACCCTAACCCTTACCCTAACCCTAACCCTAACCCTTACCCTAACCCTTACCCTAACCCTTACCCTAACCAACACATGCCTAACCCTAACCCTAACCCTTACCCTAACCCTTACCCTAACCAACACATGCCTAACCCTAACCCTAACCCTTACCCTAACCCTTACCCTAACCTTAACCCTAACCAACACATGCCTAACCCTAACCCTAACCCTTACCTAACCCTTACCCTAACCTTAACCCTAACCAACACATGCCTAACCCTAACCCTTACCAAGTCTTCACCCTAAAATTAATGATTCCCCTCATTGGGACCTCCATTTGTCCCCATAAGGGAGGCGAGTCCCCACACGTGACTGTGTAAACAGATTTAGGTCCCCACAAGTATAGTAATACAAGGCCACACACACACACGAACACACACACAAAAAAGGCCCAATACATGTCTTGTTTTGTCCCCAAATATGTTTTAAGATGCACAATTTATTTTAAAAACTAAACGTGAGGGGAGAAATATTAACCTGTTGATATATTTCTTTAAATTAAATGATTCTATGTAATGTTTTAAAACAGTAAAAAGGACAGAGAAATGCGTTCAAATGTCTTGTTTTATCTAAAGAATATTGAAATAGAATTGAGTAACGAGCAGCAGTTTGCCGTGATGTTTCAGGAGACGTCCGCGTCCACCTTTGGCCGCGTTACGCTCACTCACCCAGAAGATGAAGTTGAAGAAGAAAAGCAGGAACTTGACGCATTTCATTCCTCCCTCGACTCCCATGGCTGCTCAGGATCTGCTTCTGGAATAAAACGTAAATATATAACTGTGATTATCAAAGTGCAGTCATTACGTCAGCAGCAGCAGCAGCAGCGTGGAAGAGATGAGTCATCGGATGGTGAGCGTACGTCACTCTGACCACATGTCCCCCATTGTTTGGGTTTAACTTCAAATATTAAACAAATCTTTAAGAAATCTTTTAAAAATACAAATAATATGTGGAAAAATAATAAACACAAATAAATAAATATGTGAAAAAATGAATTAAAAATAAATTAAAATAAATAAATATGTGAAAAAATACATAAAAATAAATTAAAGACAAAAATAAATATATTCAAATCAAACCATGAAAAAAATGTATAGATCTATTTTAAGGCAGAACAGCCCACGTGAGGGCGAACAAATTAAGTAAAAAAATACATTAAAAATACAGAAATATGTGAAAAATTAAGTAAAAAATGTAAATACATATATTCAAACCAACTATTTGTAGTCCTGGTACTTTCATGAACAAGCAGCTTTCTAAATGTTGGTTTAACTATTGTTTGTATGTCTTTATTTCCTTAACAATGCAACCCTGAATCCCTAAAGGTACAGCTGGTACACGTAGTGGAGTAAGTAGGGAAGCATAAAGTAATATAGATAGAAGATGGACATTATTGATCTTGAATTGGTAAATTAATAAAGTTATTTCCATTGTTTTCTACTTGTACTTCCTACTCCAATACAGTTCAGAGGTAGATGGTGTACTACACTACATGTATTTAATACCTTTAGTTACTTCACAGATCTGGATGAATGATGTGAAATATAATCAAGTGTTAAATCAGACTTTAGTTCCACCTGGAGTAAATCACAAGCTACCCTGCAGTATACAAAGTCATTCAAACTAGCTGCACCTTTACCAGCTTTGAGAACACTTTCATGATCAATCATTATAAAACATATCATATATATTATTCTGAAATGGACCAATCTGCACAACGACTACTTTTACTGTCGCTACTTTCACTATATTTTGATGATAATACTTTTCTACTTTTACTTGAAGAACATTTTGAATGCAGGACTTTTACTGTAACAGAGTATTCCTACACTCTGGTACTTCTGCTTTTACTCAAGTACAAGATCTGAGTACTTCTACTTTTACTGTAGTACCAGGTCAGAGTACTTCTACTTTTACTGTAGTACCAGGTCAGAGTACTTCTCCCCTCTGATCATGGTAAATATGAGTGCCTGATAAGTACGGTGGCCGACAGGTGTAACCGCGGTTCGCCCCACAACACTTCCCCTCCGTTGAGAGGACTGTTCTCGGACCGTTAATCACCGAGAAGTTCCCCACAATAACGGCTTTGTCCCGGGCTAATCACTCCATTAACCACAGCCAACTCCACTTATTTAATATATTACAGTGTGATAACTAAGTTAGCGTTAAATAAACACCTTTCCATCCCGGATGTGCCTTTGAAAACTGCTTTTAACCACTTTTTAATGAAGTTTAAACCGAAGTTATAAAGTTCTTTACAGGGTAACAGTTAGGATAATTAATGTTAGTTTGATTTAAAGCGGTGTTGTTGAGGTTTACCTTTCAGGAGAAGTTGTTAAAATCCTCTGATGAGAGACGGAGAAATGTTTAATTTCGGAGTAACTTCAGCCGTTTGTTCCACCTCCGGCGAAACCGCTCTTTTTATAGACTCTGTGCTGCGTTCAGGGACTGCTCGGTAAATACACACCTTGCCAAAATATACTCCCACGACTTCAACGGAAGAGGATTATTAGCTGAGAAACATGACATGAGAAATACATTCTAAGATGTGACCATACCAATTTTCAGTGGGGGAAATAGAGCAAGACAAAACATATCTGACTCTTTATATTTTTGTAAGACTTTTTTTTCATAATTATGACTCTTTATTTTCAGAATTACGACTTTTTTTTCATAACATGACTTTTTTTCCATAATAATGACGTTTTAAAAAAAATTATGACTTCTTTTAGAACTATGGTTTTGTTCCCAGACATATTACTATTTTCTTAAAATTAAGATTATTTTTCAGAATTCTGACTTTTTCAGAATTTTTACTTTTCCTCCAGAATTCTGACTTTAATCTCATAATTCTTTCAATTTAAATAAACGTTCCCCTGAATGGTTAATGAGCATGGGTTGTGTGGTGTTTTTTGTCACGTATTTATGACCAGAGGACTTCCTGTAAGCTCTAACCACCTTGAATGTGCAAAAAGCGTCACGATGTTCACACACAGCAGTCTGCAAACTCTCCAGGATCCAACCAACCTTTATTGACTTTGAATCAACAGAGCATTACTTTAATTATATCACAAACAAGCCTGGATTAAATGCACTTTGTCCTCAACATTTGTTGTAAAGCACTTTACTTTACTTGTGTTGAAATGTGCTATATAAATAAAAACGTGCCTTACGTGTAAACCTTAATCTGTTTTATTATTTTTCCGTCCGTCACATAAAAAATGTGTCTTCCAATTGTATGTTTCACTCCCAAGAGAAAACAATAATACTCAGTTTGATATCTGTTTTTATTTAACACAAAACAAACAGCGCTGGGAAACTAAGAGATGTTTTTCACAGCCACATATCAAACAGTTGTCATTTAGGTTTCAGGAACCTAATGATTTATTACTGTCTCTACGCCCAGCTGAGTTGTTATAGGACTGATCCAACAGTCAACTTTATTTATAAGTGAAGCTTATCCTGGAGCCGCCTCCATATCTCTGTCTTATTTACTCACTCCACCAAAAACACACTACAGCTGCTCGGGTTACCATCAGCTGCTGTGACACCAGCTGATGTTAATAACAGCTGGTGTAACAGCAGCTGATGTTACACCAGCTGTTAGTAACACAGAGGGGAGAAGTACTCAGATCTAGTACTTCAGTAAAGTAGAAGTACTCAGATCTTGTACTTGAGTAAAAGTAGAAGTACTCGATCTTGTACTGAGTAAAAGTGGAAGTACTCACATCTTGTACATTACATTATGTTACATGTTAGACGCTTTTATCCAAAGCGACTTACATACTCAATACTGTGGTAATCCCACAGGAGCAATTTGGGGTGAAGTGTCTCAGGGACACAACATTACATTACATTTCATTTAGCTGACGCTTTTATCCAAAGCAACTTACAATGACATTCTCCTGGAGTAACTAAGGACTAAGTGCCTTACTCAAGGGCACACTAGTGGTGGTGTTCCTGGCAGGATTTGAACTCACAACCTTCCTATCTTCAGCCCACCTCACTATCCATTAGACCACCACTATCACCCACGATACATGCTGACTGCAGTGGGTTTGGTTTGAACCTGTGACCCCTGAACCGAACACCAACACCCAACACACAACACACTGCACCACACGACTCCCTGTACTTGAGTAAAAGTAGAAGTACTCAGATCTTTTAAAATTAGCTTAACATCAATACAAAAAGAATATAAAATTAAATAAAAAATAATAAAAAATACATAATAATACATTAAAAAGAATAATAAAATACAAATAAAAGAATACAAAAATAATAATTTAATTAAATACAAAATAATACAAAAAAAATATAATAATAAATAAAAAATCATAATAAAATACAAATAAAAGAATACAAAAATAATAATACAATTAAATAAATAATAAAATAAAAGTAAATAGTCACTGCACTGATCTGTCACTCAAGGGGACATGCAGCGCCCTAATTTATGCATAACTTCAAGGATTAATAACTTAAACAAATTGTGTTGAGTTGTCAGTTTGCTGCTTGGGCTACACAGGAATGCTCCTTCATTGGAATCAGTGCGGGTAGCCAGGCATTAGACAGAAAGGACCACAACCCTGCTTCAGACTGAGGCCACACATAACCAGTTATCTCTTTTGTAAAAGTATGTTACAAGTGCGTAAATGATCGGAATATTTGACATGTAGCATCAAAGCAATTGAAAGTTAATTTGTTATAAATGTCCACAGAATACAAGCAGAGCTGTGTGAAACACGCACAGACATTAATATAATATTAGTACAATAAATGTAGAAATACATTAAAGATATGTGTGTTCTGTTTTATTCTCAACCTATATATTTTTATTTATACATTTATTTATTTTTTCTAGTGTTTATTTATTCCTGTTTTTTTCCCTGTATTTATGCATTTATTTATTTTATACTTATGACACTGTTAGGTTTTCTCCCTCTTACAACCAATTAGTATTTGCAGTACTCAAATTAGTAATAAGATACTCATAAAAGCACTTGAAGTATATGAAATGACCGCAGCACTGTGGGTTTTTGCATGTAACTGTAACCTCTGAGCAACGCATTAAATCCCCATTATTAATCAATCGATGCTTTCTACTGATCTGTGAAGGTTTTCATTATCATTACCATGGGCATCACTTTGTTAGATTCACTGGTGGGGACAATTTCTCCATATGTATTGACATCAGCATAGCAGAAGACAAAAGATGTCCCGCCCCTGAGTGTTGAACCTAAAGCACCTGCATCTCGAGCACCTGCATGAAGAACCAATGAGTAAACCTATGGACCACCAGTGTGTTTATTAAAAATAATGATCACCCAACTATAGATCTTGTTGTGATTTGGATTGAATTTGTACCTTTATGCACACAACACACAGGTATGGAGGTATGACAACATAAATATAAATGTATTTATTCATTTAGTTATTTATTGCCGTATTTATTATTAATGTTTTTATTCATACATTTATGTATGCATTTATTGTGTATTACTCGAACCACAAGCCTCGGCGCAGTACGTAACATCGCTTGTGATTGGCTGAACGGCCTGTAACTCAAAGAAGCTACCGGAGCCGGAAGAGGCGGGACCGAACATGAGATGGTTCTTCCATCATGGCGGGATGCATGAAAATGAAAAACGGTTTCACGTCTTTATTCATGATTTCTATGTGTTTGCTGCTTATCTATTCACCCAAAACCTCAGGACAACGGGAGGCAGGTAAGAAGCAGTGTTCGGCATTATTGACAGAGGTTTTACTGTGGTATTATATTGATAACAACGTGTTTTAAAGAGTAAAGTAGCTGTGCTGATGTGATGCTAACTCATGTTGGCTACTAAATAACCGTTACATAAAAGTTACAGAAGTTTCTCTTGAAGCGGGATTCACTGCTGACTGGTTTCTGGGTATTTCTCCATGTAAGGGAGGTATTTAAGTTAGTTTATAGTCTTTATTGATTAAGCTGTTGTAGATTTGCTCAGAGGGAATCTGTAAAGTTTGCCAACAGCCGGCGCCCCGCCCTCTGAGCTAATGCTAATTACACAACCTGCTGTGAAACGTTCTTCATTTTAACATGATTTATTGTTAGTTTTTTGGTTTCCTTTTGGCTTTTATTTATTCAAGAACATATATGAAATTATATATTTTGTATTAATAAAAGCTCACATCATGGGTAGACATATAAAGTAATACAAAATTACCCAAAGTAAATAAATTGATAAAACAAAAATCATATTTCAGATTAAATATTCGTCAAATACATAATTACTTTTATACTTTTACTCAAGTACAAGATCTGAGTACTTCTACTTTTACTGTAGTACCAGGTCAGAGTACTTCTACTGTAGTACTAGGTCAGAGTACTTCTACTGTAGTACTAGGTCAGAGTACTTCTCCCCTCTGATCATGGTAAATATGAGTGTCTGATAAGTACGGTGGCCGACAGGTGTAACCGCGTTTCGCCCCACAACACTTCCCCTCCGTTGAGAGGACTGTTCTCGGACCGTTAATCACCGAAGAAGTTCCCCACAATAACGGCTTTGTCCCGGGCTAATCACTCCATTAACCACAGCCAACTCCACTTATTTAATATATTACAGTGTGATAACTAAGTTAGTGTTAAATAAACACGTTTCCATCCCGGATGTGCCTCTGAAAACTGCTTTTAACCACTTTTTAATGAAGTTTAAGCCGAAGTTATAAAGTTGTTTACAGGGTAACAGTTAGGATAATTAATGTTAGTTTGATTTAAAGCGGTGTTAATAAAAAAAACATTTCAGATAAAATATTTGTCAAATACAGAATTACTTTTGGTATATCTATATTTCATGTAAATATCGCTCTATATTTTAAAGCCCTGAACTCGAGCCGAGGGCGTCCAAAAATATTAATAATTCGAGAGAAGCAGTGGACACTGAAACATAACATAGGCATTAATCAACATCTTTGTAAATGTGTTAACCAAGAGGCTATTTTTCATCTGTAGTCCCTGCACAGATTTTGTAAGTCAACCTAAAGACACATTTCATTTTAAACAAGTAAATACAAGTAAATAAAAACATGCAATTACTGGAAATCTTAATTAAACAGAACAATAAAATACAAACAAATAAAGCAGCATGTTGAAACACAGGCAGTGGGCGATGCAGTTTTTGTTTAACCTGCATGTCTGTGTTTGTCAGTCTCAGGGAACCACAGACTTCCCGTCACAGACCTCCAGGACGGAGAAGAGTTCCTCGTGTCCGGGTCCAACCGGTTCTGTTACAAGAACTCTGTGGTGCCGAGCTGGAGGCAAACATGGACCAGGATCCAGGTAGGGTTCATAAACGCTGCTCCGTCAATCCAGAACTATTTTGAACTCTTATTTATGTATTTGTGTCTATTTTTTGCTGCAGTGAGAGTTGCCAATTACATTTCGTTGTACTTTGTATGATGACAATAAAGATACATCTATTCTTAAATGTAACCCTCATGTAGAAAGAAGTCGGACAGATGGGTCGGCTTGGAAAAACTACCATAAATGATATATTCATATTATTCACAACATATATATTTTTAAAAAAAGAGAGATTATTTTACAAAGACAGACTATTATATATTCATATTATTCACTAATTCATTAATTGACAAACAAACTTTACTAGACAGACTATTATATATTTATATTATTTTCCCAATTTCAGACTTATTTCTATCAACCAGAGTCCGTCTGGATCAAAATGAACAAATATGTATTTATTTTCATAATTTGTATGCCTTGAAATACCAGTTTGATCAAACGACGTGGTGTTCGTGTGAAACAAATGCAAATATTGTATTTATTTATTTGCACTTAATGCCAAGCTGATGTTACACCTCCTAAAAAAAATCACACCCCTACCAAAAATGATGCCTTACAAATAGACAAAAAAAAAAGAATTTAAAGGTCACCTATCATGCTATTTTTAGGCAATAGCATAGGTCTCGGATACATAAATATATAAAAAACATGTCTACGAAGTGTTTTGCTCAAAATACCAAACAGATCACCCATTCTAGCCATGCCTCATATCCCTCTATTTCACTTCCTGTTTCAAAAGTGCTGATTTGGGGTATAAAGCTTTAAAAAATAAAAAGGAGGGGCGGAGCTTATGCGGGACCCGGCAGCTACGTCTAAACTAAATGCTGCCGTGATGAAACGCCATATCATGGATGATCAAGGATTATTCTGAAACAGTATGGAGCTCAAAGGCTTTCTCTCTTGCCGGTTATACCACAAGGTGAGTTCCTTTTTATTTCCTGCTTCTTCACACACATGCTCTCCAGTACAGGTTAGCTCTGAGTGTTAGCGATGCTAATGTAAACACCGACCATATTACGTCCAAAACAGTCGGGCATTGTTTCTGATAGCAACGTTTCTGATTGGGCCGTGGGTCCACATTTCAGATATTACGTCATATCGGACGCAAATCTGGATCAGCTCCGTTGTAGCCCCGTTTTTAGAGATTTGGGTACGGAGGAAAAGAGAGAGGGTTTTATTCTCTGACGCTGCGTGAGTTCCCTGACACACCGGGGACACATGTTGATGTAGAAAAGACATCAAAAGTGCATTTTGCATGATAGGTCCCCTTTAAAACAATTATAATAATTACGAGAGAAAAAAGATAATAATAGATTTCATTTTAATATACACTTGAAAGGGTAAAATTAACAAAAACTATTTAAACAACAAACTTAAAATATATATATATAACACAACATTAATTACACATTAAAGGTCCCATGTCATGCTTTTCTGGTTACTACCCGTCCCCTTGTGTGTTATGAAGCTTCTGCATGTAAACGGTCTGCAGAGTCCCAAACCCTCAAAGTACACCCTGTAGCGAGTAAAACTCTAACACAGAGAAGACCTGTCTATGCTGCCCCAGAACGCCTCGTTGGACATTTCTCTTTTTCCATTGTTTACTTCTGGGTACAGTGACGTAACGGTGGACCAATCCAATATTATAAACACATGAATTGAGCAAGGAATGTATTATTAAAATGATGATCAGCTCCACAATACCTTCTTTAGGATCTGTCTCCTCAGTGTTTCACAGCCTTTCCTAACCTCACAGACTAAAGCCCTTACAGTGAAGCTCTGTCCGTAATACCTCCTGCGTGTGTCCTCCAGGTGAAGGTGTGGAGCTCCAACGTGTTCAAGGTGCAGATGGCGGAGGGCGAGGAGGAGCTGCAGGAGCTCGAGCGCTTCAGCGTCTGGTCCTGGATGCAGGGTCTGTTACGAGAGCGGCAAAACGAGACCACCATCAACATCAGTCTGTTCAGCAAGAAGACCTGCTTCAAGATCGACCCGGCCGACAAGACCAGCTTCACCGTCAAGGCTATCAGGAGTGAGTGGGAAACACACATAGACACTCGTTAGAGATCAGCTCGTCAAGGACTCATTACAGTGATCCTTTTTCACATCTCTGGAACAGCAAGAGGTTAATAAACTTTGATTAATGCTTTTTTTCCTTTTCATTGCAGAGTTTGATATTTATCTGTTTCTGGTTTTCCTCTCCGGAGCGTTGCTGTTCGTCTTTGCAGACTCACTCAGCAGGTAACTTTTTATGAAGACTATTTAACCTGTTACGCACGCCCCCCCCCGGTACCGGCGGATAAACGCGTCATTTGCAGGAAACAACGTCTAAGGAATCTTAATATTTAATAAACTATGAATGTTTTATATCCATGTAACGGGAAGAAACTCAGCTAACTGATCTTTAAAAAAAAAAAAAAAACCCCACAATGCTAACACTCAGCCTCTGAATTAGCCACGAGCGAAAAAATGGTGTCCTGGAGACACTGAATCTGTGTAAAAAACCTCAACACTCAGTGATAAACATTTGCTACACTATAAACGAAAGCGTACATTATAACATGTGGAGCTCGGTAGCTAGAAACGCTAACATGGCTTACCTTGGTCAAAACTGGTCTTCAATGGCATTAAGGCGAGACCCCAGGTGAATAGGGTAATTTTTTTAACTTAAAGATATCAGCTAAAATTTCTCCAGTTAATTACTTACAATAAGGCAATTGTTTTTTGTATTACAAGTTTTCTGAAATAGCATGTTTAAATATGCAAATGAACCATTATCTCATGAAATATGCGCATATTTTAACACATTTCAGGAACCGAAATCTGAACTTTGGATAAAGCCAGGATCAAAATTATTGTTTCATTTTGTAGTCATATTAGTATCTAAGGCTTTTACAGAAGGGATTTTGGATATCTCTTTGTATCACTCCATAAATCAGAAAATACTGTCAACAGCCCTAAAATATCAATTTTCACCATGTTTTTAGGTATAAAATGTTATATAATTCAGGCTATGAATTATATATGACCAAACCCTTCTGTAAAAGCCTTCATAATATTGATAGGAATATAACTGGAAGGTTTGGTGTATGTAACTGCTACTGAAGTGGACATTTCGAACTCAGAGTAGGAGAAAAAACTCATTTGAGAAAACGACCTTTAAAGATTGCAGTGTGACGCTAGCTAAACCCTCCTGTTATCTGGATGATAGCTTGCGCATCGACGCACTCCGTGAAGGTATTTCATGTTCGGGGTCATTTGTTTTTTGTATAACCTTGCTTTGTGCAAGTGACAATTGTTGTCGTCTTCTCTGTGAACGTTTTTTTCGCCGTTATTTTGCCATTTTCAGATTTAAATTTCTAGCGGAAAGCTAACCAGGAAGTGCTTTAGCACACCACGTGACGCATCTGAACGAATCACGTTGTCAGAAATTGACACCAGCCAATGAGATTTCGTTTCTTGGTTTAAGACCCCTTTGCACTTTCACGATTGGTTGCTGATACAAAGGAAATGACCATATTTGGATCCGATGAGATTGTGCAGGAGAAACGGAGCTTTCCAACGATACCTCTGAAGACATGGTGCAAACAGCGGTCGCGGTACTTTATGTTACGTTAGAATGCTAACTTTTGGTGAATTTAGGAGAAATCTACAGACGCAAATAGACAAACTATAGTAAAATAAACACTTAAATGTGTATTTTGTACGTTTTCCTTCCAAAAGCCTGAAAGAAAACATGTTATGGAATCAAAATAGCACAAAATCTCAAAATTGACCAGTGCAGGAAAAACGATGTTTTTGCCTGCCGTGTCTCGCCTTTAAAACGATAAAAAAAACGATGCTGCAGTTAATCCATAGGTTCATCCAATGTGTCTGTGCCCTCTTTGAAATTATTTCTGATAATCCATAAGCAATAAAACTGCTTTTTTGTTTCCAAATGCCAGAGCTAGAATGCAGCTCCACTCTGCCCTACATTTACATGCGCGCAGCCCCCACCTTTTCTCTTCACAACGTGTGTGTGGGGGAGCCTCCCCCTTCGATTCTATTGGCTCTAACGGTCAGAAAGAGGTGTCAACCATCAAAATCGAGCAAGGGGGGCCAGAGATATGGAGAAAAAAAACATTTTCACCCAAATCACCTCAGAGGTGGAGTGGTTTTGGCTAAACCTCTCTAAAAAGGTCAAATGTCACTTGTTTTGCATCAATCTTGATACAGGGTACTTATTATATGTTGTACTTTGGATTCCTAAAGCTTTTAGTCTACTAACCCATCATCCAAGGGTAGTTTTCACTATAAGTAAAAAAGAATTTTTGGACGGACACTATAATTTACAGTTTTTTACTATGTAAAATCTGAATTTTCTTTAAAATAAAAAACATCTATTGATTCTGACACTTCTACATCCAACTCACAGATGTAACCTTGCTTTGATAAAAGAAATTATTCATATAACCCTTTTAGAAGTTAAGTTGTAGTCATTTGTTTTGGGCATGTCATTTTCGAGCCTGAAACATGAAAAACAGGCTTGGTGCTTAACAGGTTAACAACACTAAGATGCATTTAAATTAAAAAGGATAATAACATATGGAACCCCTCGTCTTCCTCCCCTCAATAAAGGAGTCAAGTGTTCTTCTACTCTGCTGGTATGAGCACCGGCATGATCGCCTCTCTCATCATCGTCTTCTTCATTCTGGCTCGCTTCCTGCCGAAGGTAAGGACTCATTTTACTGCCGTGTTGAACAGATATTGGGTTTTCCTCCAGAGGGCGGCTGCATCTCCTTTAGGGATGAGGTGAGGTCAATCATGGGGAGGGGCTTTTCATACCAAGGACACTTAACAATAAGCAAACACTCACGGACCACCTGACTCCCCAGACATCCAGAACCAAAAGGCCTGCTCACCACTCCAACAGTTTATAACAAACTACAGCCTGATGACAGCTTCACTTCTCTGTATCGCCTCGTTCACACATTAAATCAACAACACAAATACAACTACAGATTCTACAAGCATTTCCTTCATATGAGATTTGAAATGCTCACAGGTTTTACAGCTCGTATGAAAAGTAGACTACATTTATTACAGAGTTTATGTCCGAGCCGACAGACTCTCGAAAGATCGTTTTCTACTGAGAGAAATGCAAAATGCCTGAAAATGTAAAAAGTAAAAGTGGTCAGAAAAATAAGTAGTGGAGTAAAGTACTGATACCAGAAACATGTACTTAAGTACAGTAAGGAAGTATTTGTACTCCTCTACTTCCCCCCTCTGATGGCCTCACCTACTTCTTCTTCTCTTCTCTGCAGAAAAGCCCGTTTATGTCCTGATTGTCGGCGGCTGGTCGTTCTCTCTGTACGCCATCCAGCTGGTGGGAAGGAACCTTCAGACCATTCTGCGGGAACACTGGAACGTGGCGTTAGGTGAAGAAGAGCCTTCATAACACACACATTTTGATAGATAATCAAACACTTTTGTTTATTTGCCTCACATCGCAACAGAAAGACGCTCAGGTGTGTTGGCACGCAGCCTTCATCAGAGCGTATTCATTTACAGATTGGATTTGGTAAATAAAGGGCAGAGTTAACACAGCTGGGGAATGGATCCAGTTATCTAGAAAACTCATCTCTTCTCAAATGGCTGCAGATACAGGGACTCATCACAACTATTTAGTGAAATCATGTTCACCAAAAACAGGTTTCATTATCTGTCATCATGTATTTATAATATCTTATTCATATTGGTTAACCTGTTACGCACCTTCCGCCCGGTACCGGGCGGATAAACGCGTCATTTGCAGGAAACAACGTCTAAGGAATCTTAATATTGAATAAAACTATGAATGTGTTATATCCATGTAACGGGAAGAAACTCAGGCTGATCTTTTAAAAAAAAAAAAAAAAAAAAAAAACACAATGCTAACACTCAGCCTCTGAATTAGCCAAGAGCGAAAAAATTGTAACCCATCTCTGCACCTAAACTCACTCTAACTCCCTTATTACTTATCCTAGATGTACAGCCAACCACTCTTTTTTGGTGTCCTGGAGACACTGAATCTACGGTGCCCTCCTCAACACTCAGTGATAAACATTCGCGACGCTATAAACGAAAGCGTACATCATAACATGTGGAGCTAAGAAGCTAAAAACGCTAACATGGCTTACCTTGGTCAAAACTGGTCTTCAATGGCATTTAAACGATAAAAAAACGATACTGCAGTTAATCCATAGGTTCATCCTATGTATCTGTGCCTTCTTTGAAATGATTTCTGATAATCCATAAGCAATAAAACTGCTTTTTAGTTTCCAAACTCCAGAAGGAGAAAATCTGCAAAATTAGTTTCAGTTGTAAACGCGCAGCCCCCACCTTTTCTCTTTACAACGAGTGTGTGTGTGGGCCTCCCCCTTCGATTCTATTGGCTCTAACGGTCAGAAAGGTGTGTCAACGAACCCAATCGAGTAAGGGGGGCCAAAGATAGGTCAAATCCACCCAAATGATTATTTGAATATGCCTCATTCACTCATAGTCCCAGATTATCCCACGTTTTAGTGGTCAGTTTATAGAGTGGCGAATTTGCCCTGAAGCAAACTGCTGGTTCCCTCGACAGAAAGCAACGGGATTTCTCCATAGGATTTTGGAAAATAGCTCAAAATAAGATAAGACGAACCTGTTTGATAAATGCACATTTTGTTCAGCCGGATAATCTCCACATGTCTACCCTACTTTTATAATGTTCTAATCATAACTCTAATGTCCAGAAGCAAAATGCTAACGTTATGCTATAAAGGAACTACAGCCGAGTCCAGCAGCACGACTTCAACGTCACGCCAACTTAAGATCCATATTCAAACACACAGATTCTAAATGGTACGAGTTGAAGCGTTTGTTTGAACAGTTTGCAGGAGGCAGGTACTTGCTTTCAAGCAGAACAGGGCTAACTAACTTAGAGGAGTGTTTACGTGTTCGGCGTGATGACGTACAACGGCCTCCACGACTTCTGTAGTCCTATTCAGCCACTTGGTAACAACCATCGTTTTCAGACACGTCAACTCTTCAGAAATCACCAGTGGGGTCACTGCTGATGGATTTAATGTCGTAGAACAAAACGCAGGGCTCGACAGTAATGGTTGCCAGGTTACCATTGGCAACCATTCAGAAAAAATGTCAACCATTTCTTGGCCTTTGGTTGCCATCAGTGGCAACCAGTTAACATGAAGAAATAAGGACAGCAAACAGCATAATGTGCACCCCAACATAGATACATGTTAATTTTGTTGTGACCAGTCGGAACCTGATACTTAAGTTGCACGTGCATTGGTGTGATTAGGGAGCCAGAAAGCGATGCATGTTTACTCGCGTGCGCGGTGTGTTTGTTTTTACAAAAAATGGCGAAGCAAATTAAGTTGTTTGACTGTGGGGTAAAAAGTTCGGCCAACATCTCAAACAATGTTCAAAGTGATTCAACTGATAAAGCGCAAGGTGAACCCAAACAAAAAGCAAAGAGGAAATGGGTAAAGTCTTGGGAGGCGAAACATTCTGCTCCGTTATCCATTCACTTCCGGTAAAAATTCCTTCAAAATAAGAGTTCCGATCTTAAAGGGCCATTTCCACTGATCATAATTCCATTGTTGAGGTCTACTAGAATAGATTTATATTGTGCATCTCTCCAAACTCACATTGGTTTCTCATACAGCATCTCTCCAAACTCACATTGGTTTCTCAAACAGCATCTCTGTAAACTACGTGTATTCACTGAATTTCACTCTCTGCCTTTAACGGCTGGTTGTAGCTCCAATAGCTCCAGCCCCCACCCTCCCTGTGAGCACAGTGTGCTCTGATTGGTCGGGACGTTGTGAATCGCGCTGAGCTCCGTGGAGGTGTTGTTTCCTTGTTTAGGATACATAGCGAAACACAGCCAAACTCATCCTGAGCACACACAAAGTCACAGCCGAAGTAAAAACAATAAGTGTGGCTTGATATTGAGTAAGAAAAAGGTTGATAAACGCTGTGAGAATGGGTCTGCAGAGAGAATGGGTCTGCAGAGAGAATGGGTCTGCAGAGAGAATGGGTCTGCAGAGAGAATGGGTCTGCAGAGAGAATGGGTCTGCAGAGAGGATGGGTCTGCAGAGAGAATGGGTCTGCAGAGAGAATGGGTCTGCAGAGAGAATGGGTCTGCAGAGAGAATGGGTCTGCAGAGAATGGGTCTGCAGAGAGAATGGGTCTGCAGAGAGGATGGTCTGCAGAGAGAATGGGTCTGCAGAGAGAATGGGTCTGCAGAGAGAATGGGTCTGCAGAGAGAATGGGTCTGCAGAGAGAGTGGGTCTGCAGAGAGATGGGTCTGCAGAGAGGATGGGTCTGCAGAGAGAATGGGTCTGCAGAGAGAGTGGGTCTGCAGAGAGAATGGGTCTGCAGAGAGGATGGGTCTGCAGAGAGAATGGGTCTACAGAGAGGATGGGTCTGCAGAGAGAATGGGTCTGCAGAGAGAATGGGTCTGCAGAGAGAATGGGTCTGCAGAGAGAATGGGTCTGCAGAGAGAATGGGTCTGCAGAGAGAATGGGTCTGCAGAGAGAATTTCGCCGCGATCCCAACTGTCTGTTATCAGCCTGCAGCCAGGGAGGAGAAATCAGTTGAGCTGCCTGCTTCCTGCACAGATTGTGTGTGAGGAAGTCCGTGGATTGGTCAATTTGGACCAATCAGCGGGGGCTTAACGTAACGGCTCCGCGGACGTAACGTAACGGCTCCACGGATTGGTCCATTTCGTTCCGGGTACGGCATGATGTCATGCCGTACCCGGAACGAAATGGAAGAATCAAATGGACAATGACGTATCTCCAACGAGGCGTTTTGGGGAGGTATTTTCTGTGTTAGAGTTTTACTCGCTACAGGGTGTACTTTGAGGGTTTGTGACTCTGCACACCGTAGAGTAAAAACCTTCATAACACAAAAGGGGACGGGTAATAACCGGAAAAGCATGACATGGGCCCTTTACTATCAAAATAAAAGTGCAAAACGAAACTTTACCATAGGAAAATATTGGCATACAAATATAATCACTTCTATAAAAGGTAACACATTTTAAATATAGTTAGACATATTAAAGGTAATTTACAGCATTAATAATTAATATCTAATTCTTAACTGAATGGTTCTCCTTTATTTAACATTAGAAATGTATTAGTCTGGCCAATCCAAGACTTCGATGCTGAAGGGCCAGTGGATCTGTGGTGGGGGTCAGCACAGAGGTCAAGGAAACCCACATTTGAAAGGGAGACAACAGATGACCAAGAAACTAGTGACTTGCTCAATTCATTTGTGAGGGATCTGTGAAGAACAACAGCTGCACTACTGGTGTTTAGTATACCAGCAATTCAGGATGGACAAGTTACTACCACTTAGGTTTCAAATAATTGTGTTAATTACTTATTGTATAGCATTTGAACATTCTTTTGTGTCACATGTTCATTATTAAGTTGATGTATAACTGTATAGTATCTTAATTATTTAAAATATAAGGTGACCGTATTTTCAGTTTTGGCAACCAAAAGCTGATGCCTGGTTGCCTGGCAACCACTTTTAAAAGTTAGCGTTGAGCCCTGAAACGTGATCCGTCTCTTCAATATGTGTCGACCACAGACCTTATTTCCAGATATTTTCCGAAATCCCGTTGCCTCTGAGACAAGGAACCGGAAGTGGTAAATGCTAACTCACTTCCTGGTTTTCGGGCTCGTCACTGCACAGCTCTATTACTACAGGTCCTTCAAACTTAAAAGCTTCTGATCATGTGTGCCCTAAAGTTGTTATTAAAAAGAATAATAAAACCCTGTAAGTAACTATATATGTTCCCGTGTTTCCTCAGGCTACGTGACGGTGGTGGGCTTCGTCACCTTCGCCGTGTGTTACCGGTACGGCCCCCTGGTGGACGAGAAGAGCATGAACATCCTGTCGTGGACGCTGCAGCTGTTCGGCCTGCTGCTGGTCTACCTGGGGATCCAGATCCAGCAGGTGGCCTTCGCCATCATCGTGGCCGCGCTGATCTCCAAACACCTGGAGCACCCGCTCAGACTCTCTGTGACCGCCTGCAGGTGAGGGGGGGGACTTTTTATTTATAGATTTTTTACATTTATCACATTACACAAAAACAATCGAACATTCCCCAACATTAACATTAACGCGTTAATAACACGTTAACGCAAAAAAAAATTAACGCCACTAATTATTTTAACGCGATTAAAGCATGTGTATTTTTTGTCCTCGGCCGCCCCGTAGTTTCAGAACGCATCGAGTTTAAAATACCATCTACAAGCTGATGCTGTCAGCCCGCTCCTGCCGCCCGCTTGTGGCAGACCACACTTCCACGCTCACTGGCAGGCCCGGACTGGCCATCGGGAGGACCGGGAGGGAGTGTGTATGTGTGGGGCGACTCGTGCGAGCGAGGCACACCTTACGTGTTGTTAGCATCTGGTGCTAGCTAGCTGCGCTAACGGATATAAGGAGCTGTTTCAATGAAAACAGAGGAGCGACATTTCGCCGACAACTGCGCCGAGCACTTGACTTGATGCAGGTAGCCAGACAGTGGGACATTGTATGAAAAGTCAGCACACTCAGCACGGATAGTACGCGCTACATGAATGCAGCGTCCAGGCAGCACACGTTCGAGCATATATGCCTTGAGCTGCACATAGCTCCAACGGTCCATCACAGTGTCTCCACACACACACACACACACACACACACATACATACACACCACACACACACACACACACACTATTGTATGAGAGAGGTTCCAGGTTGAATTGAGGCGAATATTTGTAATGTTCAGGTTGTTGTGTTTAATGTTCATGAGAATATTTGTCATTGTTCAAATGATAATAAACAAACATATAAAGCATATTTGTCCACTCATATGTTTATAAGAGTATTAAAAACTTTAAAAATATCCCTCTAAGGTACATTTAGAACAGATAAAAAATGTGCGATTAACTATTTTAATCGACTGACAGCCCTAAAAATAATGCTAAAAATAAATAAAATAAAAAGTGTGCAGTTACTAGAAATCAGTTTAAAGTACAGACCAAGAATATAATTACATTTGCAAATTAACAAATTCAACAAAAATACAATAAAAGCTCATCCCAAACAGAGCAGAGTGCAGCTTACAATTCTCCAAATAGATTAAACATTTCCTCACAGTAGATTAGTCTTTTGAGCAGGGGGGGGGGGCCATTTCAATCTGAAAGAGCTTCAATGGTGGTCCTCATGCTGTGTGATGTGTTTTTATTACCCAGAGCAACATGTATTAATAAACGGTCTAATCTCTAATATTTATTGAGTTTGTACATCAAGTAGTATTTTACATATTAATTCAAGTATAAAAAATAAAATCTTACATCACTTTTCCTCCGTCATAAATCATCCATTTCTTCCACTTATTAACTCGAATATCTTCTCGCTGTAAGTTGGTATGTCATTTATCCAATTATACAGAGGATTTTTTATTTCCATCCATCCCTCTTCTCCCTCTTATCCGTGGTCGGGTCACGGAGGTATCAGTTCCAGCAGAGAGCCCCAAACGTTCCTTTCCCCTCATCAACCAGCTCTGACTGGGGGGTCCCAAGGCGCTCCCAGGCCAGAGAAGAGATATAACCCCTCCACCTGGTCCTAGGTCTACCCCTCGGTCTCTTCCCAGCTGGACGTGCCTGGAACACCTCACTAGGGAGGCGCCCAGGTGGCATCCTTACTAGGTGCCCGAACCACCTCAACTGGCTCCTTTCCACGTGAAGGAGGAGCGGTTCAACTCCGAGTCCCTCCCGGATGACTGAACTTCTCACCTTATCCCTAAGGGAGACGCCAGACACCCTGCGGAGAAAACCCATCTCGGCCGCTTGTATCTGCGATCTCGTTCTTTCGGTCACGACCCATCCTTCATGACCATAGGTGAGGGTAGGAACGAAGATGGCCCGGTAGACAGAGAGCTTTGCCTTCTGGCTCAGCTCTCTGTTCGTCACACGGTGCGGTAAAGCGACTGCAGTACCGCTCCCGCTGCTCCGATTCTCCGGCCCATCTCACGCTCCATTGTTCCCTCACTCGAGAACAAGACCCCGAGATACTTGAACTCCTTCACTTGGGGTAAGGACTCATTCTCTACTTGGAGTGGACAGTCCATCGGTTTCCTGCTGAGAACCATGGCGTCAGATTTGGAGGTGCTGATCCTCATCCCAGCTGCTTCACACTCGGTTGCGGACCGATCCAGTGAGTGCTGAAGGTCGCAGACCGATGAAGCCATTGGAACCACATCATCTGCAAAAAGCAGTGGTGCAATCCTTAGTCCACCGAAATGCAGGCCCCCTCCAGGATCCTTGCGAGAGTAAAAAGCTGATCCGTCGTTCCACGACCAGGACGGAATCCGCATGTTCCTCCTCAACCTGAGGTTCGACAATCGGCCTGACCTTCCTTTCGAGTACCTTAGAGCAGTGGTTCCCAAACGGTGTGCCGTGAGGCAAGTCCGGGTGTGCCGTGGGATTTTGTGACAACCATACGTTATTATTGCAATATACAACTACACAAAAATTATTATTTTTGTATTTACTATATCAGTACTTTGTATGCACTCATTTCATAATACAGAGGCAAACTCTATACCTAAAAACAATTCTTTAAAAAAAAATCCTCACAGAACCCCATATTTCGCTGTTAACGCAGTTGCAGGTGGGAATTATAAGACCGTGACACCTCGAAGGCTGAAGGACAACATTAAAACAGAGAAACACGCAAGAGGGAAAATGGAGCGCTTTCTTGTGCGGAGCAAACCACCAACCACCAGTGAAGAGACTGCCGACAACCCACCACCGAAAGAAAGAGGAAACAAACTATCAGCAGACAGTATCATGAAAGTTACCGGTCTTATGGCTTCAGTGGCGAGCGGCAGATTCCCTACAAATAGACGAATCTACTGACATAAGTGGGGCTGCCCAACTTCTGGCAAACGTCAGATATGTTGATGCTGACTCTATCAAAGAGACGTTTTTCTTTGCAAAGAAATGGAAAGCCATACTACGGGAGAAGAAATATTCAGGGTAACTAATACTATTTAAAAGAGAACAGTCTGACCTGGAATATGTGCGTCAGTCTTTGCACAGATGGTACGGCAAGCATGACGGGAGAGTGAAAGGATTTATTGCTAAGGTGAGAGCACAAAACCCACATATCGTGACAAACCACTGCATTTTGCATAGAGAGGCATTAGTTTCCAAAACCATGCCCCCGGAGTTGACTGAGGTGCTGATCAGGCTGTGCAGATGGTGAATTACATCAAATCAAGGCCCCTGAAATCTCGCCTCTTCTCCCAGCTGTGCGCCGAGATGGGAGCCGACCACCAAAGCCTGATCCTCCACAATTTTTAATGTTGTGACCTGTCTGGTTTAAATGAGTGTGTTGCTGCTTTGATGAAGCCTAATTTGATAAAGTTTCAAATTAATTTCTGAAATATTTCGTTAATAAATATTTCATGAGTAATATAGTTGTCTTGTCACATTTTATTTGGCATTAGTAAATAATTATGCACATTTACAGATATTTTACATGATATTAGTGATAACACGTGTTTAGGGCTATTTTGCACAACAGGTGTGCCTTGAGATTTTTACTAAAACAAGTTTGGGAACCACTGGCTTAGAGTAAACTTTCCCGGGGAGGCTGAGTAGTGTGATGCCTCTATAATTGGCACACACCCTCTGATCCCCCTTTTTGAAAAGGGGAACCCCCACCCCGGTCTGCCACTCCTTCGGTACTGTTTCCGACTTCCACGCAACGTTGATGAGACTTGTCAACCATGACAGTCCCTCAACACCCAGAGCTTCAGCATTTCTGGGCGGATCTCGTCCACCCCCGGGGCTTTGCCACTGTGGAGTTGTTTGACTACCTCAGTGACCTCCCCCCGGGAGATTGGTGTTGATCCCCCGTCATACTCCAGCTCTGCCTCTACCATAGAAGGCGGAGTTGTCGGGTTCAGGAGTTCCTCAAAGTGTTCCTTCCAACGCCCTAACACTCCATCAGTTGAGGTCAACAACGTCCCATCCTTACTGTACACAGCTTGGATGGTTCCCTGCTTCCCCCTCCTGAGGTGTCGGACAGTTTTCCAGAACAACTTTGGTGTCGCCCGAAAGTCCTTTTCCATGGCTTCTCCGAACTTCTCCCACACCGCTGCTTTGCCTCGGCACGGCTGAGGCTGCTGCCCTTCCGGCCTGTCGGTACCTTGCAACTGCCTCGGGAGTCCCCCGGGATAACATATCCCTGAAGGCCTCCTTCTTCAGTCGGACGGCTTCGGGGTTACCGCCCCTTGAGGCACCTAAGACCTTGAGACCACAGCTCCCCGCCGCGGCTTCGGCACTAGAGGCTTTGAACACCGCCCACTCTGGTTCAATGTCCCCAGCTTCCACAGGGATGCCCGACAAGCTCCGCCGGAGGTGTGAGTTGAAGGCCTCCTGAACTTGGGCCTCCTCCAGACGTTCCCAGTTCACCCGAACTACACGTTTGAGCTTACCAGGTCTGTCCAGAGCTTACCCCGCCACTCGACCCAACTCACCACCAGATGGTGATCAGTTGACAACTCCGCCCCTCTCTTTACCCGAGTGTCCAAAACATACGGCCTCAGGTCCGATGATACGATAACGAAATCGATCATGGACCTTCTGCCTAAGGTGCTCTGGTACCTACACTTATGAGCATCCTTATGTTCGAACATGGTGTTTGTTATGGCCAATCCATGACTAGCACAGAAGTCCAGTAACAAACCACCACTCCGGTTCAGATCAGGGGGGCCGTTCCTCCCAATCACGCCCCTCCAAGTGTCTCCATCATTGCCCACATGTGCGTTGAAGTCTCCCAGCAAGATTAAAGAGTCCCCTTCAGGAGCCCCATACAGGACTCTTTCCAGGGTCTCCAAGAAGGCCGAATACTCTGAACTGCTGTTTGGTGCATAAGCACACACAACAGTCAGAGTTTTCCCCCCATAACCCGCAGGCGTAGGGAGGCGACCCTCTTGTCCACTGGGGTAAACTCCAACAAAGAAGCACCCAACCGGGGGCTTGTGAGTATCCCCAGCCCGCGCCTCACACCTTGGGCAACTCCGGAGAAGAATAGAGTCCAACCCCTATCCAGAAGTAAGGTTCCAGAGCCGATGCTGTGCGTAGAGGTGAGCCCAACCAGATCCAACTGGTAACGCTCCACCTCCCGCATAAGCTCCGGCTCCTTCCCCCCAGAGAGGTGACGTTCCACGTCCCCAAAGCCAGCTTCTGTCGCCCGGGTCTGGTCCGTCGAGACCCTCTGCTTTCACTGCCACCCTTCTGACAGCGCACCCGACCCCATCGCTGTTTCCCGTAGGTGGTGGGCCTGCGGGACAGAGAAGCGGAGGTGTTGCCCGTGTTGCCTTTTCGGGCTGTGCCCGGCCAGGCTCCGTGGCAAGCCCGGCCACCAGACGCTCGCCGACGAGTCCTCCTTCTGGGCCTGGCTCCAGAAGGGGACCCCGTGCTTCCTCCGGGCCGGGTATCCTCACTTCTTGTGTCTTCTTTCATGAGGTCTTTGAACCAATCTTAGTCCGGCCCCTTGCCTGAGACCAATTTGCCATGGGAGACCCTACCAGGAACACAAGGTTCCAGGTTCATCAGGGCACACAAACCTCACCACGTAAGGATTTTGATGAGTTGTTCTGCTTTGTGAAGCCCCTGAGCAAGTGTTATTTGTGATATTGGGTTATATAAATACAATTTTATTTCTGTCCTGCAGGCGGCTCAGAGCTGCAGTTCGCTGGAAGACGGAGCCTCGCCGCCTGCTGACGGAGGAGGAGTTCCAGCGGGAGGCGGAGGAAGAGACTCGTAAAGCTCTGGAGGATCTGAGGAAGAACTGCAGCAGCCCCGAGTTCAGATCCTGGAGGACCGTGGCCCGCCTGCAGTCCCCCAAAAGGTGCAGTCCTCTCCCTCTGTTTCTCAGTGCAGATTATTTAAAAGCGCCTCTGCTAATCCTGTTAAATCAACGGAGCGTCGTGCCTAAAACCCGGGTCCTCTTGTATTTATTAAGAAAACAAGAAAAACCATATACTTTATTTACCCACAAGTGATGATCCAGTTTTTACTGGGGTGATGTGATACTTTGATTGATTCTGTTATTAAGGTCAAAGGTTAATATGTCAATGAAAACGATGCACTGTTTACAAATTGCTTGATCAATAAATCATGATGCTTTATTGATTAACCTGACTTGCATGATTAATAAAAAGGTTGTTTTTGTTTTTAAAGGTAATTGATTAACTATCGCTTTCAAGCCGTCTGCACAGTTTGATTGGAGGTATATTGATCCGTCCGTAACACCTCGTACTGGTTGCAGAGATCAGTGTTTATATTTCTTTGTACTGTTTCTGATTTGATGTAAAGCGTCTTTGAGCACCAGGAAAAGCTGTGTCGCTGTCTCGCAGACGGCCACTGGGCTCACAGGGAGGGGGGGGGGCAGGAGCTCCAACAAGCCGTTTAGGGCAGAGAGTGACACATGCTATACAGAGATGCTGTATGAGAAACAATGTGAGTTTGGAAATTGACAATAAATCTATTCTAGTAGACCTCAACAATGGAACTATGATCAGTGAAATGGCCATGACATGGGACCTTTAATGTCTCTCATGTTTGTAAAGCACTTTGAATTGCCTTGTGTTGAAAGGGGCTCTCTAAATAAACGTGCCTTAGCTCGGGCTGCAAACTTTATATGAATGTAATATAATATTGTGCCTCATCGTTGCTGATGTTGTGTTTTTCCTCCTCAGGTTTGCAGACTTCGTGGAGGGCTCCTCACCTGGTGTCCAACGAGGTGTCGGTGCACGCGCAGGAGTACGGCTTCGGAGGGTCCTTCTTCGAGGAGGAGTTCTTCGACACGGACGACGAGGAAGACGACGTCATGAAACCTCTGAAGACACCGGAGTGAGACGACGCTTTGTGGAGAATTAAGAGACGATTTGAGTATTGCCTTTCAGGAAAAACGATGAGAGGAGAGCCGCTCTGCGCGAGCTAACGTCCAGAGAGAGGAGGACACGGATCGTGGTCTCCAGAGAAATGACAGGAAGTGGTGAGGTCTAAAGACGAAGTGAGGCAGCTTCAAAGGATGTGAACAAACTCTTTTTGTTTTTAGGGAGAATCTGATTAACGGTGATCGGGAGCGCTTTCTTTTGGAGGTCAAAGCTAATGTTTTACTGTGTGATGGCAGCGTGTACGGGCCAGAGAATGCAAACACTTGAGGAAATAAAAAGTGGGTTTTTTTCTGATTAAACTGATTTATCTTTTATCTCAATGGAAATAAATTCTGCTCTGTTTTTCTGAATGACTGAAAAATCCCAAAAGAAGCTTTTCCTGATTTCCCAGGTGTTCAGCCCTGATCGTTGCAGATGCATCTTTTCATATCTCTGAATCATCAGGATTTAGTGGTCACACACAGATCAGAGCATGTCTGTATTGGATTGAGACTCAAGTGTCTCCCAATATCTACAAGGGGTTGAATGTAAAGCTTCTTTGCATGAAACGTACCCTTCAACTGAGGCTAAATATGTGCTTTCGTTCATTTATAAATAAGAAGACTTGCGATCAATAATCCCCCATCAGTTTTGCAATTCTGCTTTATTTGTTTTATTGAACATTTGACCCTAAAACCAATAAATACAGTCTCTTTTTCAACTCTAAAGTCCCAGATTATAAATATATAAGAGTCTTTCTTTAAGTATTTATCACGCATTATTACTACAGCGGTGTTTAGTGCAGCCCGGCCGATGTTTCCCGTTCATTCAGAAAAACAAACAGTATTTATTTCCCGATTTCTCCAAACGTTGAGATGAAATAATCTCTGTTTCTTAAATAAATGCATGACGCTGTTTGTGTTGTCTTTATCTCAGGAGAGGTTTTTACGTTCAGTGTGTCTGACTTTTGTTTGTGTTTCACTGTTTTCAATTTAATGGACATAAAACACAGGAAGTGTCCCCAAAGTATTTTGAATAAAAAAATATGAATGGAGCTCTGACGTGTTTCCATTAGCATCATTGTGAGGTAATGAAAGATAAGGAAAGTCCACGAGGCTTTGGGTAATCACGCATGTCTCCTTTGAAGCCATGAAGCTGTTATTTAAGTGGCTGCAGAGGAGATTTCTGAAGTGGTGGAAAGTGATTTACTCTCTGCTCCGTCTGTATCCGTGTAACACGAGGCAATCGGATGGAAACATTATGCATAGAAAGAAAATACACAGTTACAACGTCTCAGGAACTGCACCTATTCATCGTCTTGACCATCAGATCAATTCAGATCCTTCACATGATCAATGAAGGGTCTCCATAGGGTCTCAAACACAGGCTGTCTAGCTCTTAATATATAGGATATCTCGTCCAATGGGAGGCCTGACAGCATCCGTGGCAGCCAATGAGTGATGAGTGACTTTTCCCTAAACAATGCCATGCAGGTTTTGGCGTAGAGCGAGCTGAGGACTCTCTATATTCATATAACAGATCTTTGGATCCAGTCAAACCTGCTTTGAAATGATATTCTCTATTCTCCTTCGTGCCTGAAGGAAAATTCTCCTATTTTTTGGCTGTTTTCCACCAGATTGAGACGAGTTTCTTGGTGTTTTTCACAAAAAATGTAAATGCTCAAAAACTCAAAGTATTCTTGCTAATCATTGATGAATTACACACTATGAAGAATAAATAATAAATGTAAAGAATGCATCAAAGTCAATGTTGGTGCCAATTTTTACACATAAAAAATACTTTATTTATTGTTTATTCATAATAATGTTGTCCTCTTAGGTATAGCTTTTTAATTTTTTTTTAAAGAAATAAAATAGAAATATATTAAATGGGTTTGGGGATGTTCTGATTCTGCGGACCCTCTCTCCTCGCACTATTTTAACTATTGTATCTGTGTTATTGTGTTGCTCTGTTGGAGGAGCCTGAGACCTCAGATTCTCATTGATATCTCTAAACTGTAGCTATGTTCAAATGACAATGAAAGCCTTGAACCTTGAATCTCACCCCATGGCATTTCCCCTTGCACTGTGCCCCTCTTGCGGCGGAAATGGGTATTACACGTGGAGCTTATTTTAATACTTAACTCATAATAAAACAAAGTAGACTTGATAGCAAAATGCTAACTGGAAGAGCAGCAGGGCACTATAGCAATGCTAACAGCTACATTATCACTGGGCAATTAAACACCAGTGGTTTAAATATAAAGCCAAAACAGTATTCCTAATATCAATCAAACATCATGAAAATATGACTTAATGCTTAAGACTTACACAACAACATTTAAACAACCCAGCTGGACCATTTCATCCCTGACATTGTTCATTATTCTGTATATACCAAATATAACCTGTTGTAGTGCCGAGAGAAGGGAGACGGAGGCGGTGCATCGAAGGTGCAAATCTCTCTTTATTGGGAGCAGAAATCGACGTGCTGTCGGGTTGCAGGAAAGAAGAGAAAGTGAAAGAGGAGGACACACAGTAGGTACCCGGAGGTACCGTCAACATATGTGTCCGGGCGGAAACAATACCCCCAACCTGTAGTTCCCGGATTGAATTATGTAACCCCAGTGTATGAATCAGTGATCAATACACAAGCCCCCCCAGAATTCAACCATGGACACAATCCTCGCGTCGGGAGGAAGCACCACAGGAGCCGAGGAGGGCGGGCCATGGAACGGGCCGTCGTCAGGGGGCCGCAGGAGAGGGTAGGGGCCCCAACGAAGGTGAGGGCATCCCCACCGGAGGGAGGGTGTCGGGCCGGAACGGGCCGTCGTCAGGGGGCCGCAGAAAGCAGGGTCGCTGTGTCGAGACCAGGGGACGGGCGTGAAAAACCCATTGGTCCCCAGCGGGGAGGAGCGCCGCCCGGCCGCAGGCGAAGGCACAGCGGCGGCGGGCACGAAGTCCTCGGGAGGAAGGAGCCGTGTCCCCGGGAGGAAGGAGCCGTGGACAGGGGAGAGGCCAGACGGGGCGCCGTTGAGGCGAACCGTGAGCCGCGGTTAGAGGTGAGGCCAGGCAGGGTCCCGAAGCGCGCCACCCACGGGCCGATGAAGGCATGGGCGACGTCCGGAACCGCCGAGGCGAGGGAAGAGGCGAGACGGGGTCCAGAAGCGCGCCACTGTGTGACGTCCGAAAACCGCCGTCGAGGTGGTGAAAACAGCGAGAGGGTCCACACGAGGCCGACCAGACATGGTCGAACCTCCTCTCAGACACCAGAAAAAGCTCAAAAATGGTCGTCCCGTCCACGAACAAAAACAGGTGGGCGAAATAGCGAGAGGATCCACGCGAGGCCGACCAGACATGATCGAACCTCCTCTCCGGCACCACAAAAAACAAAAATAAAAATAAAAAAAAAAACAGTCGGATGTCAGCCGCTAGCGTTGGTAGCAGCTAGTCATCGTCAGCCGTTGCTAGTAGTCGCCGCTAGCCGTTGGTAGCAGCTAGCCGTCAGCTGTCGTGGCTAGCTGTCGTGGCTAGCTGTCGTTAGCAGTCGAGGCTAGCCGCCCTCGATGGCCGGTAGTCGCTGTCGTCGTCGGCGTCGGCGGCCCCGGAGCCTCTGCTAGGCGGCGTGCCCCACCAGGGAAGGTGCTGCAGCGTGCAGTGGCAAGCACCTCAGGGGTAAATCGCCGGGCGGCCAGGAAGAACCGGCAAGCTTCTTCGGCCAAAGCGTGGGGCTCAACACTAGCCGTGTTAGCTAGCGCAGCCTGGACATGCAGCCGCATGTCCCGAAGAAAACAGCCCCACGAGGTAGAAGTCGGGTTCCTCCATACCTAGCAGGTCGTGCATCGTCTCCCCGTAGCAGGAAGGCTTGCTGCCTTCCAGTGCCGAGACGAAGCGTGAATGGCGAGCGACGTCCTCAGCCATTCCGCGGGGCGCACCGAGCCTCAGTCCATGTGCACGTGGCAGCTACGGACGTCTCCAAGAATCTCCGGCATTTCGAGAAAAAACAAGAGTCTTTTTGCCGTGTTCGAGTCAGTCCCGGATCCTTCGCGAGACTTATGTCGGGGTCACCACTGTAGTGCAGAGAGAAGGGAGACGGAGGCGGTGCATCGAAGGTGCAAATCTCTCTTTATTGGGGAGCGTCACTCGCTACTCTCTTTATAACATGTAAAATCACATTACAACGTACCCCAGTCCATCTACCTACCCTTTAGCAAGTATACAGGATAGCTGCCTGCCAGAAGTGATCGTTTGGCTCAGGGGAGGGGACGCAGATCAGTGAAACTTCCTGCAGACTCGTGGGGACTCAGAGGAGCCGACGGCTCCTAACCGTAATAGCATAGCAGATCCAGCAATCCATACTCGTCATGTGCACGAGCATAGCCCCTCCTCCAGCACCCGGCTCCCGCGCTATCAACAGCAGACTCGCAGATTCGCAAATCCTGACTCGCTGCAACACACAGCAGAGCAGACTCGTGCGGACTCGGAGCCGTAACCATATAGCAGCAGATCCAGAGATCCAGCAGACTCGTCCTCATGCACGAGTCAACAGCAGACTCAGATTTGCCAAATCGCAAAAATAACCCTTTTTTTGTGATCAACATTTTTTATTAAAGCAAAATACACTGTGTAGCGGAGGTTAATATAACGTCAGTTTAATAGATAGATAGATAGTACTTTATTGATCCCAAATTGGGAAATTGTTGTTACAGCAGCATAAAAGGCATTTTACAATAAAACAAAACTACAAAATATACAAGAATAGAAAGAAAAATAAAATAAAATATAAAATATACATGTCGAAATAGAAAATATACATGCAGATATTATATATATATATACAAATATATATATATATATTCAAAATATATGGAATAATAATATGCTCGTGAAATGCATCAACTTTTCGGTTTCACCGATAGGATTTCTACGGTCTTGGTGATGCTGACTCATATGACTCAAATGACTCGTATGATCCGGATCTCTTCAATGACTGACTCAGAAGACCCTGAGTCCGTAAAAGGATCCGGATTTGCCATCTCTAGTAGGTACCCCGGAGGTACCGTCAACATATGTGTCCGGGCGGAAACAATACCCCAACCTGTAGTTCCCGGATTGAATTATGTAACCCCAGTGTATGAATCAGTGATCACTACACTGTATTCATTTCATTTACCTGTTGTGAAAATCACCTGAACAAGCAAACATGGCGGATCAGCTGCAGGTGGAAGAGTCGTGAAAAGACGTTACGTGATGACGTCAGACGCACGCTACTAAGGGAAACCACATCGATGCACTTTCACTGATACAAGAAGTCAACAAACTATAGATACAATCCACAACATTACACCAAAGCAGAAAACTGAATCACACATATCAAATAGACTTTTAGATTGTATTACTTTAGTTCATTGTTGTATTGGAAATGGATTTAGTGGAGTATAAATACCACAAAAACAAAAGTACACTTACCTCATAATGTACTCAGGTATTTGAGTAAAAATACTGAGTGACATTCCGCCACTGATACGTCATCACGTTGATCCAGCCTGAGCACGGGGCAGCTGACAGGAGGATGGGGTGCAGAGATATCTGATAATAAGAAAATAAACAAGAACACGAGAGGCTGGTTTGCTCGTTTTTTAATCCGTCTTCATGGCTCTAACAGCGGACTCCCTCTGCCGCTCTGCCCGCTGATGGCACTCTGAGTCTTAACTCTCCCATACACACCCAAACACTTCAGAGACATGTTCTGTATATATCTGGACCTGTGATATATTGATGAAAAACAGTATAATAGGGGACCTTTCAGTGAGGTTTGAATGCAGGATGTTTACTGGGTGATTTTCACACTAGTTTTAATATGTTTATTTCAATAACTTTGTTGAGCTTGTGTTTAGCTCTATTTCCATCTCACTGAACATAGTCCCTGTGTGTGAACTGGTTCAGCTGATGAGGCTGGTTATGAATCAAGAGGAGGGGCTGCAGACAGGAAGGGAAGTTGAAAGTGAAAGTATGAATGAAGTCAGACTTGTCAGACGCCATTTTACAGCTTGACGGAGCAGGAGGACAACAGGGTGAGTGTTAACACCAGGATCTGCTTTCTAACACATTATTTACTCTGTTTTACTGGATGTCAGAACATCAGCGTCCTAGAGTCCAATGAGACTTCTACAAGTGGTGTAAACTTTATTATTTCCTGTTTTCTGATTCATCAAAGCAACATAACATGTGACAGCCCAGCGCAGTCAAAATGGGGAGCGGCCTGTCTGAAGTCTGACTGATTTGATGTATTTGAACCAAGTGTTAAACTTTCCTGTCGGCTCCCAGACCGTAGTGGAGGAAACAGGGGTGACTCTCTGCAGTCTTCCAGGGCCGAAGCAACAAACTTCGGGTTCAATAACCCACTTTTCAATAAGGCAGACAGGCGAGCTTTCTTTGGGAGGCCGTTGCATTTATTAAGGTCTTTGTTACAGATCTAACTTTGAAGACACTCGACAGCCCTTTGCTGCTGTTTCGTTCACTTCAAAAACACACAACACCACTCGCTCACTCTCCCTCGCTCTACCATGCACACACACATGCACGCGCCACCCTCTCTCTCTCTCTCTCTCTCTCTCTCTCTCTCTCTTTCTCTCTCTCTCTCTTAAAGGGATAGCTACCTATTATGCTGCCGGCTCTGATAAGCCTGCTCCGTGCATGCAGTGACATGTTGGATGCTGCTGTTTTGAGCATTGCAATATATTTGTCTTTTGTTTATAGTTAATACTGAAATTGAGTGGCAAAGTCACGCCCATCTACTTCCGGTCCATGGGACCTTATTTCGGAAAAATATGGCCCTACCCCTACACACTACCCCTCCGTTTGCGCGTTCGCGCGGAGGGTCCGCCACATTAAGTGCTGTTCCAAACCAACGAGTGTGGAGGGGGAGGGGGAGTGGGCCATAGATATATATATAAACACTAGGGCCCAATCCCAAACCACTCCCTCGACCCTACCCCTCCGTGGCGGAGTGAACTCCGTCTGTAGCCACACTCGCAGCTCAACGAGGCTCCCTCCTGTCAGATGGAGGGAGTAAATACAGCGGCAAGCTTTGGGACAAACTCCCCTCTCTCCGGCAGAAACAGGAAATGCCGTAACTGTATGTAACAACGGTTTCAAATCAGCATCTCTGAGACAAAAAATGTAAATTAAGAACTCAAATAAAACTCCAAACATCTTTCATTGTGTTACTTTTTTGTAAAGCTCTTTTAGTTTTAAAACCTGATGTTTATAAGCTTCTTAGTTTTTGCAACAGTCTGTAAATATACACAACTTTATAATAAAATGCACACATTTACCTTTTTCTAGACTAAACACAGGTATGATCCTAAGTTAAAAAAATATGAGGTTATCATGAGGTTGTTAACATCGCAATTTATCAGTGGATGTTTGCTGGAACTACTTGTAAACAGCGTGTTTCCTGACGGACACACACAGCGTGACTCCGGTCAGGTAGAGACCAGTCTCAAGTCAGCACCGATGCAGACTCGCTGTTTGAGGGCTTGATAGCCCACTCCCTCTCCACACTCGTTGGTTTGGAACAGCACTTAATGTGGCGGACCCTCCGCGCGAACGCGCAAACGGAGGGTAGGGTGTAGGGCGTGGTTTGGGATTGGGCCTTCATGACTCACCCGCGCTGCTGGCCAATGGAGACCGACGTTGCCACATGGCCGCCATCTTGCTACAGGCAGTGCTCTCATTCAAACATTATGGTTTACTATTTAAATAACCATAGCTTGCTCAATTTTCAACCAATTTCAAACGGTTTGGTTTTTTATAAACATCAAAGATGTAGTTATGATACTGCATACTTATAATCATGGACTTTCATATGAAAATAACATTAAGCAGATAAAGCAATAGCTATACACACACAAGGTATTTATATTAAATATTTGCCGGTGTATATTTCCATTTATTTTATTATATTGTTAATATTTAAAATAAATTATCAAATTAAAATATATTTATATTTATATATAAAAATCGGTCTCATGTTACCACTCTGTAAGCCAAGAGTGTTAATTTAGCAATGCTTAGCTTGAAGAACAGGGACACAACTAATGACAATAGCATATGGTGTTGGTATATATATTTAGATATTCACACCTTTATCAGAAGAACCAAACCAACATAAAATGAGCTCACTGACAGGCCAGTTTATGTCAATTATTTTTGACATGAGATGTTCATATCGTCCTAGTTTAGTATTTAGTTTCTAGATTTGTAAACAAATCCAGAACCTTTGAAATACGTTACCACTTCACAGCACGGTGCGCTGAGTTCTTGTAGTCGAAAAAAAGCCCAAGAATAATATAAACTGTACCTGTGTTCTTTTGTGTCCTTCTGTAGTCCATTTACTGTTTGTCTTGTCTTACCCCGGCTGATATCTCACTAAATCCACTGTTTTAATTGTTCCCTATATTGCCCCTATGCCCTGTAAGGTGTCCTTGGGTGTTATGAAAGGCGGCCCCCCAAAATAAATGTAGTATTATTATTAAGAAGAACAACTTGGTGTGGTGTGGAGGGGATGTAGGAAGCAGGGGCAGGTGGGGAGAGATGGGGCTTCAAGGTTCAAGGTTATGTTGTTTTAAATCTGTCTTGGAGATAAGGACCAGCTGCACACAATAAAATACAGTATAACACAAAACCAATAAGACACACGGCACACCAACAATCAATCATCGTCCAGCCTCAGCTTTGGTATTCTTTCACAAACCATTTTATGGGTTTATTAGACAGACTGAGCAAACATAAACATGTGTGGGGAACATAGTGCTGCGTATCAGGGCTGCGAAGTGCAGAAAAAGGCAAAGGAGGTAGAGAGATACAAAGTTTCATATGCTGAAGCAACAGGAAAGGTTCATTAAAGTAACATTAATGACATATGTTTAGCAGGCATGACATTTGCTATGACAGAAATTATAATTAGGTCCGTCTTTGGGCGATTTTCCTAATGTGGTTAAAGTGCAAAACACAATAAATCATAGACGACAAGTGGGTCGAACAGCTGACCAAAGGTTTTAACTACAGGCCTATTGAAGCTGAGATGCTGCCAAGTCTTTCTTTGGCCGAGCGTGGTAGGCCCAACTGCTTAAGTTATAACACACTTATTTATTGGAGAAGGTTGTAATATATTTGGCTGAATGGCATGGTTTAAACGGGTTATGAGACAACAACACCAAACGGACCCTAGAGATACCCGACATTTTAGTCTAAAAAGAAAGGGTCTGGTTTTAGGGTGAGAGACAGAGAGTGTAAGGACAATCGAGGAGCCAGTACCTGTGACTGAAGGTGGTGAGGCCCATCATGGAACATGAAGATTTAATAAATACATTATATACATACAATATATGATACAATACATATACATTATACGACGGCTCTGATGCTGCCCCCCCAGCAGACCGCAGCAAAGAAGAGTGTACTAGCCCCAACAGACCGGTAGAAGATCTACAGCATCTTGCTGCACACGTGGAAGGATCTCAGCTTCCTCAGAAAATAAGAGTCTGCCCCTTCTTGTGCACAGCGTCAGTGTTGATCCTCCAGTTCAGCCCATTGTCTAAGTGCACTCCCAGGTATTTGTAGTCCTCCACAACAGCCACATCCTCTCCCAGAATGCACAGGGGTAGAGGAGGAGACGTCCTCACCCTCCTGAAATCAATGACCATCTGGTCTTGGCCACATTCAGAATACTCACAACATTAGGCTGAGGTTCATCTTCCACTCTTCTTGAAGTGGTTTTGCTTCTTGTTGCTTCCGGCTAAAATAAACATAATTAAAGACATTTTGAGTGTTTAAAATGTGCTGTAATACACAACACATTTTTTGTTCCTAAACTTGCAGAAAGAAAAACTAAAGTGTGACATTTAATCACATATTTATATATCAATCTTATACACCTTGAATTCTTGTTGGCCAATGATACACATAACCTTTGAAGATGAGCTGGGAAGTTGAATACTGTTGGCACAACACCATCTTTAAGCCGGACAGTCTGCCCCGTTCTGTCAAAGTCCTCACAACTGAAGTGCTCACTGCAGAGCAGTGTCCTGCCACAGGAAACAAAACTGTCCCTTCTTATGGCGAGTTCCCACTGCAGCTGGTCCTCTGTCCGGTTTTGGGAAACCTTAAAAACATGAGAAAGGTAGCCAGATATATAAATTATTGTCAACATTTTCCTCCCTTCTTCCTTTAACATTAAGGGTAAGGACAAACAACCACACTAAGAGTTATAAAAAAGGTGTCCAAAAGAAACATTAAATAATTGTGTAAAGAAATGGAGAAATGGTAGCAACATATTCTAAAGAGGCTGGGTCAACAACAATCTTGCAATACTATTATCTCACATAGCCCCACTGATCCTGTGTAGCAGAACTTGTAATGTACATACATCCACTAAGTAATTAACGATTATCCTAATTATAGTCATAATATTGTCATATCTTACACGTGAAAGGTGATTCCACGGGTTCTTGTTTCCAGACTGCGGCGATTAGAGCATCCGTAGGCTGCACAAAAGTCCGGCATAGTCAGGTACTTCTGTAAGGCAAGGCAAGGCAAGGCAAGTTTATTTATATAGCACCTTTCAACACAAGGTAATTCAAAGTGCTTTACAAAAATGGAAGACATTTTAAAAATGGCATTTAAAATCAGTCATTAAAAAGAAAAGATAATAAAATAAACATTAAAAGAAAAAATACATGGATAAAAGTTAAAAGTTACAGTGCAGTTTAAGATGTGAATAGTTCAATTAAAAGCAGCGGCAAAAAGAAAAGTCTTCAGCCTGGATTTAAAAGTAGTAAGAGTTGCAGCGGACCTGCAGGTTTCTGGGAGTTTGTTCCAGATATTTGGAGCATAATAACTGAACTGCTTCTCCATGTTTAGTTCTGACTCTGGGGACAGAAAGCTGACCAGTCCCTGAAGACCTGAGAGTTCTGGATGGTTCATAATTTAGCAGTAGGTCAGACATGTATTTTGGGCCTAAACCATTCAAAGCTTTATAAACCAGCAACAATATTTTGAAATCTATTCTTTGACACACAGGAAGCCAGTGTAAGGACTTCAGAACAGGAGTGATGTGATCCACTTTCTTAGTGTTAGTGAGGACTCGAGCAGCGGCGTTCTGAATTAGCTGCAGCTTTCTAATAGATTTTTTAGTGAGGCCTGTAAAGACACCATTGCAGTAGTCGAGTCTACTGAAGATAAAAGCATGGACAAGTTTTTCCAAATCCTGCTGTGACATTAGTCCTTTAATCCTAGATATGTTCTTTAGGTGATAGTAGGCTGATTTAGTAACTGTTTTAATGTGACTGTTGAAACTCAGGTCAGAGTCCATGACTACACCTAGATTTCTGGCTTTATCTGTTGTTTTGAACATTGCAGACTGAAGCTCAGCGCTAACTTTTATACGTTCTGCCTTGGCTCCAAAAACCATTACCTCAGTTTTATCTTTGTTTAATTGGAGAAAGTTCTGACACATCCAGTCATTGATTTGTTCAATGCACTTACTCAGTGTTTGAATTGGAGCATAATCTCCTGGTGAAATTGTTACGTAAATTTGTGTGTCATCCGCATAGCTATGGTAACTTATTTTGTTGTTTTTCATTATCTGAGCCAGTGGTAGCATGTAGATGTTAAAGAGAAGAGGCCCCAAGATGGAGCCTTGAGGTACCCCACATGTCATATTTGTCAACTCAGATGTGTATTTACCTATAGAAACAAAGTTTTTTCTGTCCTTTAAGTAGGACTCAAACCAATTTAGAACTGTTGCCGAAAGTCCCACCCAGTTTTCTAGTCGGTCTAGTAATATGTTGTGGTCAACAGTGTCAAACGCAGCACTGAGATCTAATAATACTAACACTGAAGTTCTGCCACTGTCTGTGTTTAAGTGGATGTCATTGAAGACCTTTACAAGAGCAGTCTCAGTGCTGTGGTTTGGACGAAATCCTGACTGGAACACATCCAAACAGTTATTTAAATGCAAGAAGTTACTCAACTGTTGAAATACAACTTTTTCAATGATTTTACCTAGAAATGGCAGGTTTGATATTGGCCTATAATTGTTCATTACTGAGGCATCTAGATTATTCTTTTTTAAGAGCGGTTTAATGACTGCAGTTTTCAGGGCCTCTGGAAAAATACCTGAGTGAAGAGATGTGTTTACTATATGAAGTAGATCTGAGGCCATGCAAGGAAAAACATCTTTGAAAAATCCTGTTGGAATAATATCAAGGCAGCAGGAGGAGGATTTCAGAAGTTGAATAATGTCCTCTAAGTTTTTACCATTAATCTGATGGAATTGTGTCATGGTGTTTGAATTGATATTAGGTGGACATAGGGACAAAACATTTGCTGTACCTGATGTAGAGGCACTGACTGCTTGTCTAATTTTCTGAATTTTGTCAGTGAAGAAGGAGGCAAAATCATTGCACGCCCTGGTGGATAGAAATTCAGAGGCTACTGACACTGGGGGGTTAGTTAGTCTGTCGACGGTAGCAAACAAGGCACGTGCGTTGTTTTTGTTTTTGGTAATGATGTCAGAGAAGAAAGACTGTCGTGCGTTTTTCAATTCCAAATTATAAAGGCCAAGTCTCTCTTTATAGATTTCAAAGTGAACCTGGAGATTTGTTTTTCTCCACCTACGTTCAGCTTTTCGACACTCTCTTTTTTCTGTTCTCACGGTCATGGCCTTTCTCCATGGCGATATTTTCTTGCTAATCACTTCCTTTACCTTAGTTGGAGCAATGGTATCTATAACATTTTTAATTTTTGAATTAAAATGATCTACTAGCTCATTTACTGAGATGTTAGCAGGGGCAAGTGTGGATGAAAAATTAGTAAACATTTCCCTAGTATTTTCTGTTAAATATCGCTTTGTGGTTACCTCTTTCTGAACATTTTTGTGAACAGAAATAGAGCTCTCAAAGAAAACACAGGAATGATCAGAGAGTGCAACATCAGTCACCACAACCTTTGAGATATTCAGACCCTTTGAGATAATTAAGTCCAGAGTGTGCCCCTTATTGTGCGTGGGCTCCGCCACATGCTGAGTCAGTCCATAGTTATCAAGAACACAAAACAGTTCTTTAGCCCCTCTGTCCTGGGGGTTGTCAACATGGATGTTAAAATCACCAACAATGACTAAACGGTCAAAGTCAATACACACTATAGACAGCAGTTCAGTAAAATCATCAAAAAAGCTTGCACAGTATTTGGGTGGTCTATAGATATTTAGGAACAGAGCTCGAGAGGAGCATTTCAGCTGAAGGGCCACATATTCAAAAGAAGCAAAGTCCCCATAAGATGTCTTCCTGCATTGAATGGAATCATTGAACAAAATAGCAACTCCACCCCCTTTCTTATGCATTCTTTCCTGACTCATAAAACTAAAGTTGGGAGGTGTTGATTCGATAAGAACAGCTGCACTGTTATTTTGTTCAATCCAAGTTTCCGTTAAAAACATAAAATCGAGATTGTGCTCAGTGATAAAATCATTGATTAAAAATGTTTTTCCTGCCAAAGACCTGACATTTAATAAAGCTAGTTTAAGTTTGTTAAATACACTATCAGTAAAAAATGTTGTGACAAGCTGTGGCTGACATGGAATCACTGCTAAATTTGATAACCTCACACAAACGTTTGAGCACTTCCTGTTTCTAAGCTGATTTACCGCTCTTAATCTATTACCTATCAACACAGATATCGGCAAAGCTACTGGCAGGCAGGGCCCCGGCATGTGCTGGAAAGAGTTGAGAGTGCCATATGCCCTTGAGCCTGGACCCAGCACATATCAGTAAAAGTTTGTTGCGTTTTGTACACACACATCCTTATCAGGCTTCGGAGACTGCAGATGCTTTCTTGAAGGGATGGGAGGTGGTTGACGTAGGCACGGTGATGAAGACGGGGGAGATGGTGCGCGTCTCTGCTTCGGTGATTTTGGTGGGCGTCGTTGAGGGGCGGGGGTAAAGGACATGCTGCCAACCCTGCATCTCGCCTTCATGCGGTCATCAAACTCCAGGGGGGAGGGCGAGGGTGAAAGGGTGAGCGGAGAGTAGAGAGAGCTGGGGATGAATGAAGAGTATCCTCAAAGGCGTTGACAGGGGGGGGACGGGCAGTGGAGGCTCCTCCATTTGTGTCATAGGTCTCCCATAATCAGAACATTCCTCAGGCGGGTGCAGTGATACTTCTTCAGGGTTTTCTGCGCAATGTGTTGTGTCTTTCTCCTGTTTTGATTCCTCTTGCCGCTTGTCCTTGGCAGAGGGAACAGATTGCTGACGCAGGCAGTTGAATATGTTAGAGATAAACAATTTAACTCCTGACTTGTTCAGGCAAACTCCATCTGCCTTAAAAAGATGTCTGCGATCCCAGAAAAAGTTAAAATTGTCAATAAAATGGACAGAATGGTCAGTGCAGGCAGCTGAAAGCCACATGTTCAATGCAAACAGTCTGCTGAATCTCTCCACTCCTCTTCTGACTGGCGGTAGAGGGCCACTGATGAACACCTCCGCATTTAGAGAGCTGACAGTTTCCAACAGACATTTAAAGTCTTCTTTCAGCGCTTCTGACTGTTGTTTCACAACATCATTTGTTCCAATATGTAGTACCACATTCTTCACAGTCGGATGTTCAGCCCCAATATGCAGGATCTTCTCAGCCAAGTCGGAGACCATATCCTTGGGAAAACAGAGTACTTTGGTGTTGTTCTTACTACACAGACCTTTTACATCTCTTACAGCAGAGTCACCCACAATCAGAGTTTCAGGCCCAGTCGTTAGCTTTCCCTCTAGCCTTTTACTTTTGGAGTAGCTATTGGTCCTTACCCTGCTGTGTGAAGAGGACAGGTTATCCAGGTCATCAGAAAGAGATCTCCGGTTCTCGGTCAGCGGAGCGTATCTGTTCTGGATTGGCACACTTGGTGGTTTAGGAGGATTGTTTGTAGTTCTCCCTTTAGCAGCTGTCCACGGCTGTTTCCTAGTATGAATAGGGGTTGAAGAGGCACTCTTCCTGGGTGATAACAATGCAGGCCAGCCGGTCGCATCACAGATTTCAGAGCGCTGGGCTCTGCCTGTTATTCGTCCTCCCAAATCCCATGGAAATGATTTACTCTTAGGCTTTGCACCCAGAGAGTTCCAGGGAGGACTACCACTTGTAGATTTATTACCCAGTACACAGCCCTCCTGTTCCTTGGAAACCTTGTAGCTGCTAACTAGCTGTGAGTTAGCATACCCTTTTCCATTATCTTGCAACACTGGTAAAGTGGTGTTATTCCCACAACATAGTCCATTCACTTCCACGTTAACTTCCAACCGTTGCATTTTCATTTCCAACACAGCCATCTTCTGTTGAAGTTTGTGGAAGTCATCTGTAGAGAACGGAGGCATTTTGCTACCAACTAGCTTAAGCTAAATAGCATGCAGTAGCCTACCAGGCTTTAGCTGTTGCTAGGCCACGCTACTGTAAGACTGAGGTCGTCGTAAAAATTGAAATATGGCTGAAACCCTCCGTCTATTTACGATGAATAACTGTCCCAGTGATAATTAATGTCCAGGAGCCGCTGCTCGAAGTTTTCAGAGAATAAGAATAGGAAATCAGCATAAAAAGTAAGCAGAGGCAAGAGCAAGCAGAAAAGCGTCTGCACTGTAAGAAAGATAAGATAGTCCTTTGTAAACACAAAGCCAGCAATTTCCTGGATCATAATGTATCTAAATGTAAGATGTTTTTAACAAGCCAAACCACTTGGAAGAAATCATGTGTAACTTAAGTTATGTGAAAAGAAAGAGCAGTTCTGCCTCTCCCTGGTGTAAAGTTGCTGGGTCAACTTTGTAATACTAGGTCTCACTCACAGCCTCTTGTTATTAGCCAGCTAATAAATACAACCACATACACAAAGAAAAGCTGCAATTTCAACATGTCCAAGCATCCTGTATCATAGCCATGCTAATAATGTTTATAATAAACCAAACCGTTTGTAAATCAGTCAAGATTTCAGCGAGTTAAGAGTATTTTTGTGCAGATCACTCACCTTACAACAGCTACCATAGCGCGTACCAGAGTAGCTGTTGACTGTAGCAAGATGGCGGCCGGTGAGCTACGCTGGAAAATCTCCCATGAGCCATCTAGTGTTTATATATATCTATGGAGTGGGCTATCAAGCCCTCAAACAGCGAGTCTGCATCGGTGCTGCTGACTTGAGACCGGTCTCTACCTGACCGGAGTCACGCTGTGTGTGTCCGTCAGGAAACACGCTGTTAAAAAGTAGTTCCAGCAAACATCCACTGATAAATTGCGATGTTAACAACCTCATGATAACCTCATATTTGTTTAACTTAGGATCATACCTGTGTTTAGTCTAGAAAAAGGTAAATGTGTGAATTTTATTATAAAGTTGTGTATATTTACAGACTGTTGCAAAAACTAAGAGCTTATAAACATCAGGTTTAAAACTAAAAGAGCTTTACAGAAAAAGAGATTAGAGCATAATTAGAGATGTTTGGAGTTTTATTTTAGTTATTAATTTACATTTTTTGTCTCAGAGATGCTGATTTGAAACCGTTGTTACATACAGTTACGGCATTTCCTGTTTCTGCCGGAGAGAGGGGAGTTTGTCCCAAAGCTTGCCGCTGTATTTACTCCCTCCATCTGACAGGAGGGAGCCTCGTTGAGCTGAGAGTGAGGCTACAGACGGAGTTCACTCCGTCACGGAGGGATAGGGTCGAGGGAGTGGTTTGGGATTGGGCCTATGCATTGAAGTCAATGGAGAGAGAAAACGTATCTTTCGATCCCATTTTAATTGTGCCACGAATTACACATATGATGTTTGTCAATCTTAAAAAATCATTTCCATGTCAATAAAGTCACAGTTTGTCGTAACTTTAACAAGATGCCTGTGTGCTTAGTACCAGGTTGTTATCATACCAGCAATGGGTCTTGCTCGTTCTTTCGCTTCCCGTCTGATGAAAGGACCAGGAGTGGCTTGATCAAGTTAGCTACCTAGCTAGTAGCTAGCACGTTAGTTAGCATTACAGCCTTGTCATTTGTATTAGCCTTAACATGAAGTAACATTAAGTAACCCAAAATGTTAAACAGTAAGAGTAGTAGTCATATTTCGTGAACCCTTTGAATAGTACTGTCACCGGTGTGATCATTCTATAATACACCTTTAAGCCCGGGGGAGAAATGCTAATGCTACATTAGCATCGGCGATCTTTTCTACTTCATGCTATCTGCACAAATGGTTGACATTAAACATTAAAACGACCGGGCAGTTCAGAGAGAATCAAAGGAAGGCAGGCAGGCAGCTTTGCATGACATTCTTCAGGACGTGTTTCATTGTGGTGATAGTGAGGGTAGTCAATCGTTTTGTTGACAAGACAGTAGTGACGGCCATCTTGGTGACGTGTGTTGTTGACCAGAGATGTAGTTCATTGAGCGTTTCACACAAACAAATGTGTTACTTCACAGTTTTACGACACATTTTTTTTTTTGACTTGCAAAATTATCTTTTAAATTGACAAACATCATATGTGTAATTCGTGGCACAATTCAAACGGGATCGAAAGATAATCTTTCTCTCTCCATTGGCTTCAATACATAATTTTCCGAAATAAGGTCCCATGGAGGTCCCCCGGAAAGGGAGGGACTTCGCCTCTCTATAGAGCCCTGCTGTTTTGTTCGGGATTTTTCTTTAAATACAATTTTCAAATGTCGACACAGTAGCTGTCCTTTTTTTAAATGTCTATTCTTAAGTTTGTATAAGTGTTGCTATCTGCTTTGTGTAGCGTGGTTCAACAAGCAAGTCAGTGCATTCATTGGGTGGTATCAGAGAGTCACAAGGGTCTGTCAATGCAATGAAAACAATTGGCCACAGCAAATCATTTATATTAAACATGCAATTTTTACTTTGAATACTTCAGTACAAAGGATGTATTGAATCATTTAATGTACACATATACATCATTAGTCAAAACAGGGCTACATTAAAAAGGTATATGTGTTAAAATGAAGAGCCGTTTGGGAGCTGAGCCGAGCCAAATGATCTCTAAGAAGAGCCAGAATTCCCATCACTAAGCTGCTGCGTTCACTTCAGAAACACACACCACCGCTCGCTCACTCTCGCTCGCTCTACCATGCGCACACACAAGGGTGTAACTTTGGTTTGAGAAGTGGGGGGGACACAAAACAGGGGTCTGTGGGTCCTTCGCAACAAAAAACGTTCTCGATTTGAATCCCATTTCCTGCCTTTCTACAAATATGGTGTTAAAAAACAAGCAAAATGTGTTGTGTATATAATGAGTGTGCAAATGTATCTAGTATCCAATCAATGTCAACCTGCTTTATTTGGGTGGACCTCACATCAATTAGGGGGTCCGGGGGCATGCTCCCCCGGGAACAATTTGTTTAAATGTTGAAGTTAAATGCATCGATCTCTTTGAGGGGAAATTAAGGGATGTATGGATACAGCTCTCAACACACTGAAACAGAACTGTATATATTTCAATCATCAAAAAATCCTTAGGATCACAAACAATAACAAATAATTTAAACTTGTTTATTTGATAAACTCCTCACTCCCTCCTCTCTCCTATCTTTATCTGACCTAGTTAGCATTCTTTATCCTATTTATGCATATTTTACTAATCACTCCAGTTTAAACTGTATTTTAAATGTTTTACTGTCCTATAAACATTGGAATGATTTCTTACATTATGTTTTTACAACTATATTAAATAGATAATACTCTCTCTCACTCTCTCTCTCTCTCTCTCTCTCTCTCTCTCTCTCTCTCTCTCTCTCTCTCACACACAAAATGCGCTAGTGCCACACACACACACACACACACACACACACACACACACACACACACACACACACACACACACACACACACAGAGGCTGTTTAATCCTCCGTGGCGATGACCACTTGCGTAAAAAAAAATGAAACACTATTGAAAAGTGGGGGGGACACTGTCCCCAGTGGAAATTGCGCACACACCAACATGCACACGCCCCCCCCCCCTCTCTCTCTCTCTCAAAGGGATAGCTACCTGACTCTGCATGACCCTAATATCATAACACAAGTTTATTATTTTGATGGTTTAGATTTAAACAAGTGTGTGTGTGTGTGTGTGTGTGTGTGTGTGTGTGTGTGTGTGTGTGTTGTGTGTGTGTGTGGTGTGTGTGTTGTGTGTGTGTGTGTGTGTGTGTTGTGGTGTGTGTGTGTGTGTGTGTGTGTGTGTGGTGTGTGTGTGTGTGTGTGTGTGTGTGTGTGTGTTGTTACTGGTTTATCTCTCAGGCTGGAGAAGATGAGTGATTTTAAAGATGAGGAAGAGGACACATCTTCAGTCTCCAGCTGTCTGTCTCTGAAGAGTGACTGGTCTAAAGATCAACCTCCATACTTCAGTAATGAACCTGGACCCTCAGACACAAAGTAAGAGTTTCTGCTGTAACCTGACCTGAAGAGGATCCAGTTTGTATGTTATCTGATAATCTAACCTGTTCTTTAATGATCGCAGTAAAGAAACTTAGTAACAGTACAGTAACAAAGTTTAAACTCTTGATCCCTGGCGTCATCAGCGATAGCAAATAATCTACAAACAGACAGAAGTCAAAATGTGCTCTCTGAATGAACTAATGATGTTTAAAACATGTGTTGTTTCCACAGACAGAGAGCAGAGTCTCCAGTCCCCAGCTGTCTGTCTCTGAAGAGTGACTGGTCTAGAGATCGACCTCTAAACTTCAGGAATGAACCTGGACCCTCAGACACAAAGTAAGAGTTTCTGCTGTAACCTGACCTGAAGAGGATCCAGTGTTTATGTTATCTGATAATTAGTGTGAATGCTGAGCAACAGACTATTGTTCTTCAAATCTTTATATAGTGGGAATGCTGATACAGCATTCCCACTATATGTTATTCTACGGACACAATTATTATTATTCCGTCCAGTTATTTTGCACCTCTTCTTCTCCTGCATTCAACATCGCAGAAACTCCGTTCAAACATCAAAACGTTCAGCTCGGTCGGGAATCGATGGCTATCATTTGGATTATTCATAACTTTCATAATTCCAGAGATACATCCCATAATTCATCACATTTTTAACCATTGAAGTCAATGGAGAAAATCTTCAGACTTGAACAATCTTCATGCGACTTCAACTGCTAACTGTTCATTCATACTTTCACTCAGAGACCTCATTCCAACTTTAAAATGTTACACATCTTTCCGACATTATTCTTGTAACACAACTTTTAAATCTGATTCTTACTTTTAGAGATATTAAACATTGTTCAGACCTTGGTAAAGAGGCTTTCTTCAGATTTTAACATTAACTAGAGTGCGTGATGTCACAGCTAGAGGGTAGGAAATCTTGAAATTTGCTTGCTATAGCAACTCCAACAATTGGCCTAGCAACGGCTTAGCAACCCCATTGTTTTGTTATGAAAATGTATCTATATATATTTATACACATTCTCGCGAGATCTAGCAGGGGTCATTGTAAGTTAAAGCGCGAACTGTTACTTGGCTAATGTTGTTATAATTCTCAGTATGTGAACACAGATCGAAAATGGAAAGATTTCTCACAAGTCAGCGTAAACGGCCGCGATCTCCAACGGAGCCGGTCCCTGTAAAAGAAATGATAGGCAGATGTTGGAATGAAAGGTTGATAAAGTGTTTGGACTGGAAGGAGCTATGGCTGTTTGGTGTGAATGGGGAGATTGAGATTGAGTGAGCGCAATGTTGGTCTCCTGAATGTTTGTTTGAGTCATGCAGTTAAATTAAGAAGAAATATTGCACACTATGAGGGGAGGATAGAAGAAGTATGGGACATAATGAAAAGGAGGTTTTTGTGGAGGTTTTTGTCCGCCACAAAATACACCAAAAGCAGCGAAGAAGACTCCGGAGCAGCCCGGAGCAATGTTGCCATGGCTACCTTCTGTTTATGCCCCGCGGTGGATTTAGCAACATGTAGTAGTTCATGTAATTCTCCATGTCCACTTGTTGCTGATGGTTGTGGTAGAGGAGCTGTAGATGTTGCATGGTCAGTAGCAGTAGCACTAGCAGTAGCTACTGACAGGAGGAAGTGTGTGTGGCGATTGCTGGTATTCAGCGGGATATAGTAATTTCCTCAGCATGTAAATATATGGATAAATGCAACGGGGAAGTTAACTGAAAGAAACCGAATTTGTGGATATTGCATCGACCGACCAAGAAGCACGTCTCCGTGGAGAGGATGCGCTCAGAAAGAGAGATATTCTCTACAAACACCGGGTGAGAGCGCTCCTCTGGGACACGCCGGTCCTCTGCCTACAAACATTTCTCTTTTTGCCGCCGACGGGCGCAGGAGCAATGAACAATAATGGCCTGGATTAGGCAGTAAAGACAATTTGGTGTATCGCAGAGCGGACCGTTTAATTTTGTTTGTGTTGTTTGGCTGGAAAATTGTCAATATAATGGATCAATGCATGAAATCTGACTCTGTTTATTTTGTTTAAGGAGTATATTGGGCGTTAACAATTCTTGTTTGCCTTTTATAATATTATTTCATTCAAGAACCCCTTGTGCGTTTAATTAACACAGCTATTTTTGATAGTTGATCGTTACAGATGGCTACTGGCCATGCTACAGCAGTGAGCAGGAGAGGTGGGGAGAGGTGGGGCTATCGTTATTTTTTCAGGAAATATTCGTATAGAGGTGATTACACTGACTCGTTTGACCCCCAGAGAGTTTCGTTTGCAAATCTATCCACCTTGGGACCTGTTATCGTTTGTGGGGTCCGTTTCTATCGGCCTCGTGTAAATAATAGGGCTATACGCAAGAGAAACTATGCAGATACAAGCAGTTTTGTCCTCGTGTAAACGGCACCTAAAGCTCATCAAAATACCACTATCCCCCCCCCACACTTATTTAACACATCCCTCAAAACACCTTCCATATATGGTCATCCTTTTTATTTAAATACTTAATCATCATTTTAGTATTCTTTCTAAATGTATTAACTTTAATCCTCCATCCTTGTATTCATTCTCCAAAACCTCCCAAGCCTCCTAACCCCTCCCCCGTCCCAAATAAAGTCACGCACCAATTTATTAATTAGGGTCTGAGACCTAGGTCGGCGAAGACCCTATTGAAATCGGTCGCGTAGCGACCGATAAACCTGCGAAAAACACCTAAAAACAGGGAAAACGACCGACAAAAGCACAGAAAAGGTTCGGAAATAGTGACGGCAGATAGTCCGCGCGAGCAAAGTCACGTGGGCCCCACGTGACTTCAACTCGCATAATTAATATCGTTACGATCAATTTAGTCGCTCGCAAAGCGAGCGATAACCATGCAAAACCCACAAAAAACAGGGGAAAATAGGGGCAAAAGCCCATTAAAAGTGGCCTAAATCATGACAGTAGGTAGCCCACGCGCCTACAGTGACGTGGGCCATTTTGAATTTGGCGTGGAAAAAGGCGCAAAATCTATCTTCTCCCAGGGACTTATCCGTACGACTCGAAATTCGTCGGGTAGCATCTCGAGACATGGGCAATTCAAAGTTATCACGGAAGTTTTTTTCTTTCGCACGGCGCAGTCGTTATTTAGCGCCAAAGTTTGCATTCGCTCGATGCTAGGCCCATCCTTCGCCATGGAACACGATGATGTCATAACACCAACTGACATGCTCAGAACGCCACCAAACTTCACGTGATGGTTAACACTGCGGCCCTGAACAGCTCTACGTCAAATGTGATGTTACTTAATATGGTGTTACCATGGCAACGAATCCCTCGCCATAAAACATGGTGTCGCTCTAACTCCAATGGACACGGTCCCATCGTCCCCCAATCTTCACTTTTATATCACCGGTCCATGCCCCAACAGCTCTACGTGAAATCTGAGATCTCACCGTATGCCGTTTCCATGGCAACGCATCCCTTGCCGTAAAACACAATGTTGTCTTAAGTCAATGGAAAATGGTCCAAACTGCACCAGACTTCAGATGATGGCTACGAGTCCGCCCCTCAACAGCACTATGCCAATTATGGGATGTCATCATATGCCGTTTCCATGGCAACGCATTCCTCGCCATAAAACACAATGTTGTCTTAAGTCAATGGGATATGGTCCAAACTGCACCAGACATCAGATGACAGTTAATGGTCCAGCCCTCAACAGCTCTACGCCAATTCTGGGATGTCATCATATGCCGTTTCCATGGCAATGCATTCCTCGCCATAAAACACAATGTTGTCTTAAGTCAATGGGAAATGGTCCAAACTGCACCAGACATCAGATGACAGTTAATGGTCCAGCCCTCAACAGCTCTACGCCAATTCTGGGATGTCATCATATGCTGTAGCTATGGCGACAGATCCCTCGCCATGAACAACGGTGTTGTCCTAACTCAATGGAAAAACTTCCAAATTGTACCAGACTTCAGATGACAGTTAATGGTCCAGCCCAGCGCCATATAGATAGAAGAGTTACGACAGCGGAAGTCCAAAATGCTTGATCGTCACGTGGTTCAGGGAGACTCAATAGTTCCCCGGAAGTTCGTGGCGGGACATATGAATGCATGATTACCGGAGATAGAACTACGATTTTTGGTAATAAGTAGTGAATAAAGGTCTTGATTTGCAATATTTATACAACATACCGATATGTGCATGTATTTACATCAATATGTTTTAAAAAATAAATAGAATCTGCTAATATTTATGGATAATATTAGGAATAGTGTGAACAGCTAGTTTACTTGTTAACATATACATGTTAGGCTGTTGCCTTGGTTAAAGAGCCTGTTGCTGTTGTGTATTGCTTTGAATTATTTAAAACAAATATTATCTTCTTAAACAGGTATGGTAGTCAGGTTTATTGATATATTTAGAGGGAGGGGATGGCAAGGAATGCTTCAAAATTTAGATTAGATTAATTTCTACCATTTTTTTAATTCATGGTGGTTTCAGTAATCCCATGGTACTTGAGGACATAAGTAATCTAAATGACTAATGTCATCTTTATGACTTTCAGAAAGGACAGGAGACCAACAGGTGACTATCAATGGACTAGCAGCAGCATGATTATGACGTTAAAAGTGTTGTTTTAGGAACATCCATTGTAAATACATGGAATTCAATAAACATTGAATAGCATGTCATGCAGTTTGTCTGTGCCTTTTCCTCCGTGTTGTCCTGGCATATAGTCTCCACCATGGTTTGCTGTGCTGCCTGGGGATGCTCCAATCGCTCAGAGAAAGGAGTAAGAATCAGAATGTACGGCTTCCCCACTGACACAGAGAGGAGAGAAAAATGGCTAGCTCAAGTCAGCAGGAGCAATTTAACAATCAAAACAGACAGCCGCAACGAAATATGTGAGGTAATCATATTCAAACACTGCATTTGCACTTTTTCACAAAACGAAGACCACACCATTGGGAAGCTTAATGTTTGGTTTAATACAAATAACAGGGAAAGGCTTGAAAAACTCTGAGAGTTGAGACTCAGGGTGCAGGGTGAGGGTCTCAGTGCAGGTATTCAGGCTCTATTGAATCCCCCTCTGGTTCTTGTGCTGAAAGAGGGAGGAACAGACAGGAGAAAGGGTTATACACACCTATATAGCACACCTATTGGATGGGAAATTGCCTTGGGAGATTAGGTGTGGTCTTTGTTTCCAACTGAAGTTATGGAACTTTATTATTTGTGAGTTTAACAAAGTATGAGAAATGGCATCAGTAATGGATGTGATATGAATTTGTATAAAGTTTTTCACATTCTTGGTCGTATTTTACGTACAGTATGTAATGAGTGTATACATGTCCAGTAAGTCCTCCACCTGTAACATCACTGCCCCTCCACCTGCCAGCACCCAGCCAACATCCCTGCTCCTCCACCTGTAACATCCCTGCTCCTCCACCTGTAACATCCCTGCTCCTCCACCTGTAACATCCCTGCTCCTCCACCTGTAACATCCCTGCTCCTCCACCTGTAACATCACTGCTCCTCCACCTGTAACATCCCTGCTCCTCCACCTGTAACACCACTGCCCCTCCACCTGTAACATCCCTGCTCCTCCACCTGTAACATCACTGCCCCTCCACCTGTAACATCCCTGCTCCTCCACCTGTAACATCCCTGCTCCTCCACCTGTAACATCACTGCCCCTCACCTGCCATACAGTAGGTTACTAATATACACTAACAAGATTACTTATATAATACAGTGATAGAATACATGTTTAGTATGCTTACTTATATACAACAGTAGTATTAAATGTACCTTGTGTTTTCACTCTCACTTTGCCATCATTTCAAAATCAGCTGAGCTGCAACATAATACAGACAGGTAATAATCAACAGAATACACTAAAAACACTCACCCATAAATTACGTTTTTGTTTACTGTTTGGAAGTCTCAAATGTGCACTCTAAATTCATATCAATAGCGATGTATCACACAAATAGCTCTCTTCCTTATTATTGTGTAACGTTAACTTTATTATACTAGTTTGTAGGCCTACTCCAAAATGGAGATCGTAATTTCTCCACCTCCACTCATTACAATCACACGTGCCCCAATGTTATATTTAACTAATATTATATTCCTCCACCCCACAAAAAAATCACGTTTAGAAGCCCTTTTTCTCTAATTCCACAACGTTGGATGAAATAACAGGAGAACGGATTAATAGGCTGTTCATGGTTAACGTGTGTTGCTAACTTTATCCGGTATCCTAGCCTAATCTGTTATCTGTAAACGTTCCCTAAATCTACTGATTTAGGGATAATCCACTAACATCCTTTAATACACATGTTCATTTGACTCAGATGTGCTGATAATATCTGCAATATAAATCTTTAAACGTCTTCTTACCTTTAAAAGTCCATCACGAACGGTCTATTATGCTGCAACTCTACTGTGTTGCTGGTCGCAAAAGTTCCCCGGAAGTCAGCGGCAAGCTAATTTCCGGGGAACTATTGACGGCTCCACGATCCGCCATTGCTGTAAAAAAACTGGTCCATTGGAGTGAACGGAGATGTCGTAACTCTTCTATTATACGGCTCTGGTCCAGCCCTCAACAGCTCTACGCCAATTATGGGATGTCATCATATGCCGTTTCCATGGCAATGCATCCCTCGCCATAAAACACGGTGTCGCTGTAAATCCAATGGACACGGTCCGATTGTCCCCCAATCTTCACTTTTATATCACCGGTCCATGCCACAACAGCTCTACGCCAATTATGGGATGTCATCATATGCCGTTTCCATGGCAACGCATCCCTCGCCGTAAAACACAATGTTGTCTTAACTCAATGGAAAAGGTTCCAAACGGCACCAGACTTCAGATGACAGTTAATAGTCCGGCCCTCAACACCTCAATATGACAATAGTGAGTTTTCCTCAAAAGCTGTTTCCATGGCAACGTATCCTTCGCTATAAAACACAATGTTGTCTTAAATCAATGGAAAAGGTTCCAAACGGCACCAGACTTCAGATGACAGTTAATGGTCCGGCCCTCAACAGCTCTACGTGAAATCTGAGATCTCACCGTATGCCGTTTCCATGGCAACGCATCACTCGCCATAAAACACGATGTTGTCTTAATTCAATGGAAAAGGTTCCAAACGGCACCAGACTTCAGATGACAGTTAATGGTCCGGCCCTCAACAGCTCTATGCCAATTCTGGGATGTCATCATATGCCGTTGCCATGGCGACAGATCCCTTGCCATGAAACACAATGTTGTCTTAAGTCAATGGAAAATGGTCCAAACTGCACCAGACTTCAGATGATGGCTACTAGTCCGCCCCTCAACAGCACTATGCCAATTATGGGATGTCATCATATGCCGTTACCATGGCAACGCATCCCTCGCCAAAAAACCTGGTGTTGTCGTAATTCAATGGAAAATCGTCCAAACGGCACCAGACTTCAGATGACAGTTAATGGTCCGGCCCTCAACACCTCAATATGACAATAGTGAGTTTTCCTCAAAAGTTGTTGCCATGGCAACGCATCCCTCGCCGTTAAGCACGATATTGCTATAACTCCTGTGTAAATGGTAAAAAACTGTTCAAATTTCACATGGTGCTAGCCGTCAAGCCCTCGAGACATATATGTGTCAGTTTTGAGATTTCGTCAAATGTCGTTGCTATGGTAACAAAATGGTCGCCGTGAAACACAGTTTTTTCATAATTCCAGTTAACATGCTCCAAACGACACACAACTTTACAGGTTTGATAACGATGCAGCCCTCAACACATCTAAGCGTATTATGGGATGTCACCAAATTCCATTGCCATGGCGACAGATCACTCGCCATCAAACACAATGTTTATGATACTGCTGTAAATCCCATGTACGTTGTCCGATCGGCCTGAAACTTCCCGGCCGAGTCCTCGAGACACCTACACACACACCTCGACGTGCGGACAACAGCCTGCGGAGCGTCGAAGACCCGCTCAACGCTGCTTGCAGCTTTAATTTCTTTTATTATCCTTTCTGGAACATCCAAAGCATTCATTACATAAACGAACGTACTCTTAATTAACCCATTAATAACAATGACCTTTCCCCTTAAATTCAGTTTCCTTCTTTTCCAAACTCTCAATGTCTTTTTAACAGCATTTACTTTCAACTGAACATCCCTACCCTCTCTATCTGCTGTTCCTACATTAACCCCTAGCACTCTAAAGTACTCTTTGTTTTCCTTCAGACCTTTCTACTCTCCCCACACTTCCCTTCCCTAAGACCATACATTCTGATTCCTCTATGTTTACCCTCGCCCCTGAAGCCCTACTATATAGATCCACACTATCAAACATCCTTTGATGCTCCCCATATCCTTAACTGTTATCGTCGTGTCATCAGCATTCTGATACACCACACGTTCCCCCGGTACCTCCACTCCCTTCACATCCTCATACTGATACAACACGTTCCCCCCGGTACCTCCACTCCCTTCACATCCTCATTCTGATACACCACACGTTCCCCCGGTACCTCCACTCCCTTCACATCCTCATTCTGATACACCACACGTTCCCCCGGTACCTCCACTCCCTTCACATCCTCATTCTGCTGCAGCAGGCCCGCCAGTGGCTCCGCTGGCAACGCATACAGCATCGCCGAGAGAGGGCGTCCTTGCCGGACTGACCTCCCTAGCCTAAACACATTAGTTAAAATCCCATTCACCTTTACACAACTAACTGCTCTACCATAAAGTCTCCTAATCCACCACTAGCCTCCTCCCAAGCCCCGCCTTCTCTAACACCTTAAACAAATACCCATGATTCACCCTATCAAAAGCTTTATTCAAATCTAAACTAACAACCACCCCACCTTTACCTCCCTTCATATAACTTATCACATGCCTTATACTACTAATGGTGTCACTAATATCCCTGCCCGGTATGCTGTATGCCTGCATGCTGCCCACCACTGAACCTATCACCCTCTTGATCCTATTGGCTAACACCCTTGCTAATATCTTTACTACCCTTTTTAAACAAAATACTGATCACCCCCGTTGATAGCCCAGCCGGCAATTCAGCCCTCTCTTCTAGACGCTTGTATAGCTCCAGAAGTATTAGGCATGTCCTCTTTAAACTCAATGAAGAACTCTGCTGTCAGCCCATCAAGCCCCGGGCTCTTGTTCCTCCCCAGACCCACTATTGCTTCTTCTATTTCCCCTTCCCCTATTTCCCCTCACACATTTCTCCCCTTCACTAAATATCTAGCCCTACTCCTAACTATCGCCCCCATACACCTCGTTCTCTCTCTCTCACTCTCTCTCTCTCTCTCTCTCTCTCTCACTCTCTCACCTCTCTCTCTCTCTCTCTCTCTCTCTCTCTCTCCCTCTCTCTCTCTCTCTCTTCTCTCTCTCTCTCCCCTCTCTCTCTCTCTCTCTCTCTCTCTCTCTCTCTCTCTCTCTCTCTCTCTCTCTCTCTCTCTCCTCTCTCTCTCTCTCATTCTCACACTAATATATTTAATGCTCATATTCTTCATCTCTTTTTTTAAACCCACCCACATCATCAACATTCATACTTCCTTTTTTTACTCTACACTCATACTGAACCCAAAATAAAGTATAGAGTGATCACTCAAACCACTCCTTCTGTGTTCAATGTGACCAGTTTGTTCCACCCATATCCCCTTTACACAACAATAGATCAATCCTACTCTGTTTTAAACCCCCCCCCCCAACATCCTGCAGAATACACCCGCCCATACACATTTCTCTCCCTCCATACATCCTTCATACCATTATCCCTCATTACCTTTTGTAACATACCCCGTGGAGAATCACTTTTAAAACCCATCTTTTTTTAAAACCCATCTCCATCTACTCCCCTCCCCTTTTCCTCATTCGGCGCACATTGACTATCTTAAACACTTCACCATATACTCAAACACCACACCAATCATTCCACCATCACCATCATCCTCAACTTTCCTCACATTCTCTACCCCCTGTTTTAACTCAAATCGCCCCCCCCCCCCCCCCCCCCCCTAGCATTCACACCCCCGTTAGTTACAAACACATCACCGTCCACCCCTTCCGCCCCACGGGAACGAAAACAGGTTGTATCCGCATATTTCTCTTGCGTCTAGCCTTTAAGCTACACGACGCCGTAACGGAACGATAGAAACGGACCCTGCAAACGACAACGGGTCCAAAGGTGGATAGATCTGGGAACGGAGCGCTCTGGGGGGTCCAACGGCTCCGTGTGGTAGTGGTTTTTTAGTGGTCCTATACGGTAATTTTTCTGATAATGATGACGCAATAGCCCCGCCTCTCCCCACCTCTGCTGCTCACCCCTCAAATCTAAACTTTCTTCAAACAGTTCAGCACGCTGTTTACCTCGCACTCTTTGCCTCTAGCGGATCAGGGTGGTATGGCCGTAAGCAAAGAGTGTGGAGGGATAGGCGCTTCTTATAGCTGGCTCAGAGAGGGGCTCCTATGCTGGAGGTCCCAGGGCCGAGTTTGGGTGCTGACAGGCGGACTGCCCCCCTCCATGTCGATGGGGGTGCTGCAGGGGGCCTGCTGGAGGGCCCAGGCCGAGCTGTGAGCTTGTCTCCCCCTCTCCAGCACCTGGCAGCTCTCCGGGTCCTGGAGAGGCATTTTCAGGCTTCACTTTTCCCCCTACAAATGAATTGTAATCAATACTTTGAGATGTAAATGGTTTATTGTATCATTACTATGGGTCTCTGAAACAATCAGACTTTTCCCACACTGTTACCACACTGTTATCAGAGTGTTATCAGAGTGTTATCAGAGTGTTATCAGAGTGTTATCAGACTTTTAGCACTCTTTTCCCCGCAGAAACGAGTTTAAATCATCAGTGTCACTTTTGTGGGGATGTAGGAATGTACCTGTGTCTGGTGTGGAGCCTCCCTGCACTTTAAATCAATTGATTTGCCTTTTTTGATTGTATTTTCTACTGTAGTGCACTGTGTCATGTCGGGTGAAGTGCCCTCCTGTGGGGAAACTGCACTTAAATCACTTCGTGCTTTTTAACCGGTTTAAAATAGTTTTTCTCACTTTTAAAATACTTTCTGCCCTAGAAATTATTTGTAATCATTAGTACCATTATTAAGGGGCTGCATGAACACTTTCCCCCACGTTTAAAGTACTTTTCCTGGGTTAGAAAGTGAGGTGCTGCAGCCTGTTCTCTGGGTAACAGTTAATGACACTCTCTTTAAGTGGACATCACATTTCCATTGTGCGGAAGTTTGTCCAATGGCACGAAGCGTCCCCCGTTATTTGTGTCCAAAAAGAGGAAGTTTCCCTAACTACAATGTATCAGCTAGTTATTGCAGGATAACACATACTTAGTGGAGATTGATCAACTATACTTAAACTATTGCACATCTTTCAAACATTATTGCTAAAAGTCACTTGTTCATACAGCTACAGTCACCATTCAGCTATTCAGATATTCAGCTTTCTCTGCTTTTCAGCAAAGTTCAGCAACACATTTGCGCAGCTTTCAGCATTCACACACATTTTCAGCAGGAAATGCCTTTTCTAGTCCATAACCTGTTCTTTAATGATCGCAGTAAAGAAACTTAGTAACAGTACAGTAACAAAGTTTAAACTCTTGATCCCTGGCGTCATCAGTGATAGTAAATAATCTACATACAGACAGAAGTCAAAATGTGCTCTCTGAATGAACTAATGATGTTTAAAACATGTGTTGTTTCCACAGACAGAGAGCAGAGTCTCCAGTCCCCAGCTGTCTGTCTCTGAAGAGTGACTGGTCTAATGAGCAACCTCTAAACTTCAGTAATGAACCTGGACCCTCAGACACAAAGTAAGAGTTTCTGCTGTAACCTGACCTGAAGAGGATCCAGTTCTTATATCATCTAATATATTAAACTGTTCTTTAATAATATCATGTGTGCAGTATAGTACAGAACAAAGGCAGCAGAGTTCAGCAAGCTAACATTATTTGAGGATATTTCAATATGCATTTATAGCATCATTGTATCAGTGGCATCAAAAGGTTTTAAATGGCAAAGATATTGATAAATATCACTAAAAACTAAATATATCGTCCAAACATTATTTACTACTTGGGCATGTTTATGAATGTATTTTAAAGATGTTTATTAATGATAGTGATAACCTGGTGAGCTGGTTGTGTTTAGCATTAGCAGATATAACAGAGCTTTGTGTGATTACATGTAGAGTCAATGCAAAGACCCAGATCCGTGCCTGGAGACACCAAGAAAGTGAAGAGGTGAAATTCATGTCACCTGCGTATTCGTGCAGCGTGACACATTTCATCTTTCATTTCATTTCATTTGTATTTGTTCCGTTCATGGTATGCACAACTTAATGTATAACAATATTTACAAAACATGTCTCTATGAACACACCATTGACCGAAAAGGAGCAGGGAGAAGAAAATAATCTGATATGACCTGCCCCTTTCTAAAGAAATAGAAATAGATGGTCTGTCCTTCATATGTTCTTATTCACAGCCACACATCACAGCATCGTAGGATAACAAGAGAAACACAAACACTTACTAACAAAAATACTTAGTTCCCACTCGACAGTTAACGGAAAGAAACAAAACAACAACAACAACAACACACAACACAACACAAACATCACATGAACAAGGAAAAGTGCAACACCCTCACCTGAGTCCTACTGGAGGAGAAGAGTCTTGAGAGAGACGTTTGTGACGCTCTGCCCGTTGGTGAGAATCAGCTCCACTAATGTGACGTGCTGTAAAGGATGTGTTCATCTCCACAGAGGGAAGAGGAAGAGTGGTGTTCCTGTGGAGGAGCAGCTGTCCAGCTGTGCTCTGTGTCAGGACGTCCTGAAGGATCCAGTCTCTACCAGCTGTGGACACTGGTTCTGCAGACAGTGCATCACCTCATACTGGGAGCAGAGACCTCCATCAGGAGACCCCTCCTGTCCCCAGTGTGGAGAAAGATCCAGAACCAGAGCTGGACTGCAGACAGCCAGTCAGACCAGCTCTGTACGAGGTAAGAGGCCGAACACACGCAGCGTCTTATTCCTCTTCCTGGTTCATTTGTGTTTGAACAGGTATACTGTTGTAGAGCATAGACAGTAAGCTGTTTATAAAACATTTAAACTCAGTCTGTTTGTTGTTGTTTTATTGTTATAATTAGATTCTCAGAGCATTTCCCTCATTCTCTCCTGTTTCCTTCTCTTCCAGCAGAGTGGTCTGCAGGAGGTTTTAGATGAACATAGGCTCAGTCTGAGGAGGAGATGTGAACGTGTGACTGAAGGAACTGATCAAAGTGAAACCCTCCTCAACAGGATCTTCACTGAGCTCTACATCACACAAGGCCAGAGTGAAGAGGTTAATACCCAACATGAGGTGAGGCAGCTGGAGACAGCTTCCAAGAAGAGACCCTCCATGACACTCCAATCAAGTGCCAGGACATCTTTAAAGCCTTACCTGACCAACAGACTCTCATCAGAGCGGTCCTGACCAACGGAGTCGCTGGAGTTGGAAAAACCTTCTCAGTGCAGAAGTTCACTCTGGACTGGGCCGAGGGTTTGGGAAACCAAGATGTCAGTCTGGTGATCCCGCTCTCCTTCAGGGAGCTGAACCTGATCAAAGGTGAGCAGTACAGTCTTCTCAGGCTGCTCCATGTTTTCCATCCAACCTTACAGAAGGTCACAGCAGAGCAGCTGGCTGTCTGCAAAGTGCTGCTCATCTTTGACGGCCTGGATGAAAGCAGACTTTCTCTGGACTTCAGAAACAATGAGGTTGTGTCTGATGTCTCTCAGCAGTCCTCAGTCAACGTGCTGCTGACAAACCTCATCAGGGGGAAGCTGCTTCCCTCGGCTCTCGTCTGGATAACTTCCAGACCTGCAGCGGCCAATCAGATCCCTCCTGAGTGTGTGGACAGGGTAACAGAAGTACGAGGCTTCACTGACGCCCAGAAGGAGGAGTACTTCAGGAGGAGATGGAGTGATGAAGACCTGTCCAGCAGAATCATCTCTCACATCAAGAGCTCCAGGAGCCTCCACATCATGTGTCTGATCCCAGTCTTCTGCTGGATCACTGCTGCAGTTCTGGACCACATGTTGACTACAGACCAGAGAGGAGAGCTGCCCCAGACCCTCACTGACATGTACTCACACTTCCTGCTGGTCCAGACCAAGAGGAAGAAGCAGAAGTATGAAGAGGGACATGAGACGAGTCCACAGCAGCTGACGGAGGCTGACAGGGAGGTTCTTCTGAAGCTGGGGAGGCTGGCGTTTGAACATCTGGAGAAAGGAGACATCATGTTCTACCAAGAAGACCTGCAGCGCTGTGGTCTTGGTGTCACCGAGGCCTTGGTGCACTCAGGAGTTTGTACACAGATCTTCAAAAGAGAGAGAGTGATCTTCAGAAAACAGTCTACTGCTTTGTTCATCTGAGCATTCAGGAGTTTCTGGCTGCAGTCTACATGTTGCACTGTTACACCAACAGAGACACAGAGGTACTGAAGGACTTCCTGCAGAGAGACTATAACAACAGCAGAGATCAGGATTACCCATCCCTGGATGACTTCCTGAAGGGAGCCATGGAGAAATCCCTCCAAAGTGAAAATGGCCACCTGGACCTGTTTGTCCGCTTTCTCCACGGCCTCTCTCTGGAGTCCAACCAGAGACTGTTAGGAGGCCTGCTGGGTCGCACAGACAACAGACCAGAAACCATCCAGAGAGCCATCAGCAACCTGAAGGAGATGAGAGTATGATATCTCTCCTGACAGGAGCATCAACATCTTCCACTGTCTGACAGAGATGAAGGACCACTCAGTACATCAGGAGATCACAGAGTTCCTGAAGTCAGAGAACAGATCAGAGAAGGAACTCTCTGATCCACTGCTCTGCTCTGGCCTACATGCTGCAGATGTCAGAGGAGGTTCTGGATGAGTTGGACCTGGATCAGTACAACACATCACATGAGGGACGACGAGACTGCTTCCAGCTGTGAGGAACTGCAGGAAGTTCAAGTAAGTCCAGATGTGATTAACTTTATAAACTAATGTGGATCAGGAGTTTAATTATTCAAATAAACACTATAACATTTCTGCTGTTTAAATACTGAGAGCAAAATAAACCAACACTGTTCTTCTATTTATTTATAATAATAGTTAAACTGAAGCGTTCCTCTCTTCATATTGAGTGATGGAGGCGACATGTCAAACACATGAAGGACTTGAGAGGTTCTCAGCATGTGATCACACCACACAGCAGGACTTACAGTTATCACAGAAACATGTTATTATTACTTTCTTTGCTTTTTTCTTTGCTTTTTAAGAAAATATTCACAAAGCATACATAACCAAATAAACACATCTAAGTACAAGATGAACTACATAACAGATGACAAATCAGAAAGACATAATAAATAATAGTATTAATAATATTACAAATGAAAGAATGGATACATTATGAATACATTATGAATACTCAGGTACACATTAATTATATTCACTGTATTGTTCTATACTGACCCATTCCTCCCACCTTTCCTCAAAGATATGCATTTGGTTTCTAATCTAGTTGTTTTCTCCGTTACATAGATTTCATTTACTAAGTTATTCCATTGTGAGTTTACTAAGTTATCTTTTAGACAATTCCTTGTCATTAGTTTGATGATGGCTTTTCTAATGACCAGAAATAGATAGGAATCTTTCTGTATCTCCTCTGGTGTTTCCCCAGTGATAGGGACAATGGGTTTTTGTTGAGAGAACAAGATATTGGACATTTCTCTTCAAACTGTTTCCCAGAAGTCTCCCAACACATCACAGGCCCAGAATATATGTGTCTGGTTTCTGCTCAGCGCATTCTCTCCAGCATTTTGAAGTGAGGGTTTGTTTGTGTTCACTTTGAATCTGGGGTGTCTTAAAGGATGGAGTTAAAAGCTTCATGTGTTTTCTTTCCAGTAGTTTGAGTTGGTTGTGTTATGAATGTTTCTGCACATTTGTTCCCAATCTGCTTCTGGCATATTGCAGGATCATTCATTTCCCCATTTCTTTGTTACATTAATAATACTGTGTTCATCTTGATTTCTTAATTGTAATATTTGAACCATCTGAGTTAGAAATGTTGTTTCCACTCCAGGGTCATAAACTGTAAGCATGTATTTTATTAATGGCTTGATGTCTTGAAAAGATCTCTTTTTTAAATGCCGAAAGATAACTCCTCACTTGGAAGAATGTGAATAAATGGTATTTGAGTAAATCATATTGTAACGAAAGCTGTTCAAAGGACTTCACGTCTTTATCACCGAACATTTGTCCAAATGTCCTCAAGCCCTTAGAAGCCCATAGTTTCAACATGTGGTGGTCTTTGTTCAGTTTGTGAGGAGGGAAGTCTTGATCAGTTCATTTCTTTCAAGAAGATTACATCTTCATATCGTTTTTGATTACGACAGACTTCCCTCCAAACCTTAAGTGAAGCAACAACCCTTTTTTTAATGATTACTTTCTAGTAGTTTCTTTATCATTAAACACGTTTTGATCACAATGTGTTAGAGTTTAAAATCAGATCTATATCATTTCCCACCAATAACAGAGTTATGTCTTAATGCTGATATACTGGGAACATCTGATGCTATCAAGTTGAACATATTGAAACTTTATTGGTTTGTTAATTGTGTTTGTGTGCGCAATAAATGTTCAGATGCTCAGAGAAGCCAAAGCATCCTTCATCCATCATTCACATCCACATATTAACTAACATTTAAATATGTACATCTCTAATATTGTCAAGTGATTCATTTAATTTCTGTTTCTTTTGGTAACAGTCAGTGACAGCAGGAGCACAGACATGTGATCAGATCACACTGACAACTCATTACACTCTATTATCATATATTATTATATATTATATTAAATGGACTAACAGCAAAGGTCTATCAGAACATGTCAAATCTTTTTTCATCAAATGCTTGATGTTAATATAATGTTTCCTCTTTTTAACACATGTTGTAATATATGTTTTATTATAGACTTACTGGCTAGGACCTTGGACTCTCAGAGACTGAATGAAGTCGTGGCCTCAGCTCTGAAGTCTGACCCCTCTCATCTGAGAGATCTGGACCTGAGTAAACCCTCTGATGATTCAGAGTGGAGCTGCTGAGTTCTGGACTAAAGAGTCCAAACTGCAGACTGGAGGCTCTCAGGTCAGTTCACTGACTGCAGTTCATATTGATCTGTTTGTGTTTATGATTTTCTGAATTTGAACAAATACAATGTTATTTTTATTTGTTCTGTTTTTGCTAATGACTGAATATTGATCAGAGTAACAGAGAGAAGGTGAATGTGTGAGGGAGAGTGTTTGAGCTTCCACAGACTCACTCTGTGCTCCATGAGTCAGTGGAGATGCTGTCAGTACTGATGAGCTGTGAGGGAGATGAAGGAGTTGTTCAACATCTGATCAAAGTTAAAGTTCCAGATTATCAGTGGATTGTTTCTGCATCATCTCTGACATTAAAACCCTGTTTCACTCTGAACAGATTATTAAACCTGGAGTTATTTCAAACAGGAACATTGTTTTCTAAACTTACATCATGTTAAATTGCGCGCTCAATAACATTTCCTATCTCAAAATGTTTCATAGCGTGCTCAGGATAGAGGCACAAAGTAACGCCGCACCATGGATGAACAGCGACGCTACACATCAAGCAAGCAGAGCCAGCATGCAGCTGACTCATAGACTCATATATACACCTAGATGAGTCATTTCAAACCTTTCATTACATTACAGAGAAAAGCTGTGAGAATGTTGCATAATGTTCAACCTAGAGAACAAACAGTTTATTGAGTCAAGGCTGTTAGCATTTAAAGATTAATAGAATTACAGACGGCTTTAGTTATGCATAAAGCAAACAACAGAATACTGCCAGAGAATATACAAAACACATTAGTTTTAATTTCAGAGGCTGAGCATCATAGGAGGAGATTACATTCTAAGCTTCAGTTAGTTTATTTATTGTAATGGTTTATTTGGTAGGGACATTGCACTTTAATGAACACTTAAAACTATAAATGTGCCAAGTGTAAATATGCCGGATTTAGCTTTGAGCTACTTTCCATCCGCAGTCCCTCACATCAAACATTAAGAACATGACATTTACAAACATAGCAGATACAAATACATGAAATACAAGAAAAGTGCAAAAGAGCAAGAGCAGAATACACAAGTATTTATGACATGGCAAAACAACATAGCAGCATGGATACACAAAGTGCAAGAGAGGAGACCCCTGTGTTAAAGTGCATCTAGTGGTGACCGCACGTTTGCACGTACTGCTTTAAAGCAGATGTGTCTCTTGAGGAAAGAAGTGGAATTCTTTGCCGAATGATTTAAAGGGCTGTAAGAACATTTTGATGTTTCAGAAAATGTATAAAGAAAGCGTAATTAGACAGTCTGAAGGTGACTTTTGATTGTGTTCTGGTTTCATGTTTCAGTATTTGTAAGAAACTGAGACTGAAAGAATATTGCTTTGATTTGACTTTTTTATGGTGATTTCATTTATTTATTTTTTCCAATGTCAATAATGGAGCCCAAGTGATATCTGTTACGAGCCAGCTGATCTTTGTTGACAAGAGTTGTGATTTCCTGACCAGTCTCGATGCGCATTTGTTTTTCTCTCCACAATTTCTCACACACAAAATGTTCCTTGGAAGAGCTGTGTTTGCTAAGACCCGTGTCCTTTTGTAAGCATGCTTCCAGTCTTTGAAGCCTTTTACGGTGAACGATGCGTCATGATGATGAGCCTTAAACTTTCTACATGGGAAATACGCAGCCTCGCCTTTCACGGAGTATTCAAGCCAGGGTGGGTTTTGGTACCATGAGCTGGAAACACTACGTTTGTTTCCCGGAGAAGAGCCGAGAGGGGAAACTATCCAGGACTTCCTGTTTTGGTTTATCCACGCCAAGGTCCTCTGGAAGTAGAAAACTAACATCTCCAAGATCACGCAGACTTTCATTCAGAGTTTCATAGCTAAATAAAAACATGATATTACACTAATCTCTCAACATAGTTTCATACAAACATAAATATTAGGACAAAGTCCTACAAACACTGTTCGAAATGGGGGGGAGCCAGGGGGAGCTTGGCTTCCCCGAAGAGGAAGGGAGCTCCCCTGAAGGCCGACTTTGAGATAAATAGGGGGAGCCCAAAACAATCGTGCATATTTGTGTCACACAGATTAGAAATGTTGAGTTTCTGTAAATAACAATTCTTGAAATAAATAATAGTTATAGTTCATTACAGTTTCTGAATATTTGTTTTATATTTGTGAATATTTCTGGGTGTTGCCATCTGTACGTGCCGGCGCTGCATTCTTTACGCTACTTATGTTGCTATGGTTACGGCGGCGATGCCGGAACGGTATTTGAAATGTTCATATCGATATTTTTTAACTCTGGCTTTGTAATAAAAAATATGGCAAAACGAAAACAGCCAAGCGCAGCTTTTGTATTCACAAGCAAATAAGCGAAGGAGTCTAAAATTGACAACGTGAACGGAACAACTTTTAGTTGGCCGGCTGTAAGCGGCGTTAGGGTCGAGTTTGACAGCTCCACACCGAGGGAGAGGCCTGCCGATGCGGAGCCTGAAGAGGCTTCAACAACGGCCACAGCCGCCGGCGTAGTGACACCGTCTGTAGTAGTAGCAGAGTGATTTTACAGCAATTGATCGAATCCGCGCTGCTGCGCCAGTCAACAGAGCGTGCGTGTGACATATTTAGTAGCAGGATGTGCACTGAAAAATAGGGCTCCCCCGAAAGCAAATGGGTAATTCGAACACTGCCTACAAATAACAACACTAAACATAATAATACAACAATTCAATGTTTTTAATCAGCCCTGATTTCTCATGGGCCCAAATCCTGGATGGGGGGGGCAGCATACGTTAATAACTTACATCCATAGAGTTGTACATGTCCTTATATTCATATTTCATTTTGAAGAGTAAGAAGTAAGAACTGCAGACATACATGCTGACTGTTTCTTAAAGGAACTGTAATAGATGTTAGTTGTAAAAAGTAAATCTATGTATTTCATATTTAGTAAACGATAACGTCTGAATAAAGGTCATCTGAAGTCATTTTAGTTTGACATTGTGGTGGGAATTTATTGATCAAATGTGGAGAGAGAATCAAAGCATTCAGCTCTTTGTGGTATCTTATTTCTGTAAGAAAGTTCAGTCAGTCACACAGAGAGCATACAGTCTGCAGAGAGGAAGAGGAAGAGGAGAGTTTGGGTTGAATATTTAAACACAGAGAGAGGAGAAAGGGAGGGGGGAAGCTTGGTGATGATGAAGGAGCATTCTGGGAGTTAGGGAGTTAGGGAGGCCGTATCAGGAAGTCCTCAGTTCACCTGAGGTGAAGGTCATACTGTTGGTGCACATAGAGAGTCACTAACAACACTGCAACACATCTTCTTCATAAGGACTTTCCCCAAGCTTAGCTAAGAAGTGTGAGAAGTAGCAAATATAGAGAAACATTAGCAAATAAGAATCACACAATGATATTATTAAAGTAAGTAAGTCAGTATAATGTGTTTCTATTACATACATGATAAAGTTCACTTTCTGAAGTAGACAGATGTTTCTGTTCAGATTCATTTAAATGTTGAGTAACATCTGATTGGATTATAAACAGATTTTATCCTCATCATGTTTTCTTTATTCAGACTGCAGACTGCAGGTTGTCAGAGATCAGCTGTTCTGCTCTGATCTCAGCTCTGAAGTCCAACATCCATCTGAGAGATCTGGACCTGAGTGAGAACGCTCTGCAGGATTCAGGAGTGGAGCTGCTGAGAGATCTTCTGGAGAGTCCAGACTGCAGACTGGAGACCCTCAGGTCAGTTCACTGACTGTCTGTTACTGCTGGAGATCTCACATGTTCACTTTGTCATTGAACCTCATTTATATTCATTAATAACTTACATCCATAAAGTTGTAAATGTCCTTATATTCATATTTCCTTTTAACGTACTGAAGTAAGAACTGCAGACATACATGTTGACTGTTTCTTAAAGGAACTGTAAAGGACAGACCCGGCGGCAGACATACATTTGATTTACCAGGGCCCCCCCCCCCCCCAGGCCTGCCTGCTCGCTCAAGTTGGCACAGCGTTACAAATGTGCCACAAAACCAACCAATCGGAGAACTTGAGAAGGACAATTCTGATTGGCTGTTTCTCTCCAATCAGGGGCAGATCTAGAAAAATATTCATGGGGTGGCAAGAGGGTGGCAGGAGATTCTGAGGGGTGGCATCCCCTGGCAGAAGTATATGCTGATTTAATCGCAGTCATATCAATGAATGTTAACTTGGAAAGCCACAATATTAATATTTTAACTCAATAACATTTGGTGACATTATTGTGGCACATCAGTAAAGCCTTACATATAAATATATAAGGTGGCAGACATCATTTAATGAATTTGAACTGAACAATAACTGAATGAGTTTGTTTCACTCTAAGACCAGCAGGGGAACCAAATCTATGCAGACTGCTGCAATAAGTACATTAATTAACTGTCTCATCGATGTTTGTCTGAATGAATATGATACTATTAACAATCATATTGTTCCTATCAGCTGTCAGTCACTGTTATGATTCACATATTCATTTATTATTGAATAAACTATAGTTTTTGGAGGAAGTTAATGATGAATGTTCCTCAAGATGCTTGCTCACCCTCCTTCAAATTTGAAGTAATTACTATCCTATATCAAAATTCAAAAGATTCAAAGCAACAGTTCAGCGCCCCACGACTTTACTGCAAACAGTTACAACCTTGACTTTACATCAGAAAGAACAAACATTAAAGAAGTGACTAACTGCATCAGTTAGGGTTAAACAACGTGTATTCAGCAAACATAAACATCGCTGCAGTTATTATCCAGTGGAGAGTCCTTACCTACTGGCCTAGTTACATCAAAGGTTACTTTTGTTTGGCTGGGCAAATATACACACATACAAGGTCATCATCTTAACAGTTGTTTATGCTCATCCGTGAGCAGAGCATCAAGTTGGCATGCCTATTACAGCTGAATGCGGCGATTACCATCTTGTAATTGATGTGCTTGCAAATATATTTTTCTGTGCTCAAATGTTTCATAGCGTGCTCAGGATAGAGGCACAAAAGTAACTCCGCACCATGGATGAACAGCGACGCTACACATCAAGCAAGCAGAGCCAGCATGCAGCTGACTCATATACTCATATATACACCTAGATGAGTCATTTCAAACCTTTCATTACATTACAGAGAAAAGCTGTGAGATGTTGCATAATGTTCAACCGAGAGAACAAACAGTTTATTGAGTCAAGGCTGTTAGCATTTAAAGATTTAATAGAATTACAGACGGCTTTAGTTATGCATAAAGCAAACAACAGAATACTGCCAGAGAATATAGAAAACACATTAGTTTTAATTTCAGAGGCTGAGCATCATAGGAGGAGATTACATTCTAAGCTTCAGTTAGTTTATTTATTGTAATGGTTTATTTGGTAGGGACATTGCACTTTAATGAACACTTAAAACTATAAATGTGCCAAGTGTAAATATGCCGGATTTACCTTTGAGCTACTTTCCATCCGCAGTCCCTCACATCAAACATTAAGAACATGACATTTACAAACATAGCAGATACAAATACATGAAATACAAGAAAAGTGCAAAAGAGCAAGAGCAGAATACACAAGTATTTATGACATGGCAAAACAACATAGCAGCATGGATACACAAAGTGCAAGAGAGGATACCCCTGTGTTAAAGTGCATCTAGTGGTGACCGCACGTTTGCACGTACTGCTTTAAAGCAGATGTGTCTCTTGAGTAAAGAAGTGGAATTCTTTGCCGAATGATTTAAAGGGCTGTAAGAACATTTTGATGTTTCAGAAAATGTATAAAGAAAGCGTAATTAGACAGTCTGAAGGTGACTTTTGATTGTGTTCTGGTTTCATGTTTCAGTATTTGTAAGAAACTGAGACTGAAAGAATATTGCTTTGATTTGACTTTTTTATGGTGATTTCATTTATTTATTTTTTCCAATGTCAATAATGGAGCCCAAGTGATATCTGTTACGAGCCAGCTGATCTTTGTTGACAAGAGTTGTGATTTCCTGACCAGTCTCGATGCACATTTGTTTTTCTCTCCACAATTTCTCACACACAAAATGTTCCTTGGAAGAGCTGTGTTTGCTAAGACCCGTGTCCTTTTGTAAGCATGCTTCCAGTCTTTGAAGCCTTTTACGGTGAACGATGCGTCATGATGATGAGCCTTAAACTTTCTACATGGGAAATACGCAGCCTCGCCTTTCACGGAGTATTCAAGCCAGGGTGGGTTTTGGTACCATGAGCTGGAAACACTACGTTTGTTTCCCGGAGAAGAGCCGAGAGGGGAAACTATCCAGGACTTCCTGTTTTGGTTTATCCACGCCAAGGTCCTCTGGAAGTAGAAAACTAACATCTCCAAGATCACGCAGACTTTCATTCAGAGTTTCATAGCTAAATAAAAACATGATATTACACTAATCTCTCAACATAGTTTCATACAAACATAAATATTAGGACAAAGCTCTACAGATAACAACACTAAACATAATAATACAACAATTCAATGTTTTTAATCAGCCCTGATTTCTCATGGGCCCAAATCCTGGATGGGGGGGGGGCATACGTTAATAACTTACATCCATAGAGTTGTACATGTCCTTATATTCATGTTTCATTTTGAAGAGTAAGAAGTAAGAACTGCAGACATACATGCTGACTGTTTCTTAAAGGAACTGTAATAGATGTTAGTTGTAAAAAGTAAATCTATGTATTTAATATTTAGTAAACGATAACGTCTGAATAAAGGTCATCTGAAGTCATTTTAGTTTTACATTGTGGTGGGAATTTATTCATCAAATGTGGAGAGAGAATCAAAGCATTCAGCTCTTTGTGGTCTTATTTCTGTAAGAAAGTTCAGTCAGTCACACAGAGAGCATACAGTCTGCAGAGAGGAAGAGGAAGAGGAGAGTTTGGGTTGCATATTTAAACACAGAGAGAGGAGAAAGGGAGGGGGGAAGCTTGGTGATGATGAAGGAGCATTCTGGGAGTTAGGGAGTTAGGGAGGCCGTATCAGGAAGTCCTCAGTTCACCTGAGGTGAAGGTCATACTGTTGGTGCACATAGAGAGTCACTAACAACACTGCAACACATCTTCTTCATAAGGACTTTCCCCAAGCTTAGCTAAGAAGTGTGAGAAGTAGCAAATATAGAGAAACATTAGCAAATAAGAATCACACAATGATATTATTAAAGTAAGTAAGTCAGTATAATATGTTTCTATTACATACACGATAAAGTTCACTTTCTGAAGTAGACAGATTTTCTGTTCAGATTCATTTAAATGTTGAGTAACATCTGATTGGATTATAAACAGATTTTATCCTCATCATGTTTTCTTTATTCAGTCTGAGGGCTGCAGTTTGTCAGAGATCAGCTGTTCTGCTCTGGCCTCAGCTCTGAAGTCCAACATCCATCTGAGAGATCTGGACCTGAGTAGAACGCTCTGCAGGATTCAGAGAAGCTGCTGAGAGATCTTCTGGAGAGTCCAGACTGCAGACTGGAGACCCTCAGGTCAGTAAGGGGTCTCTGCTGGTTCAGCAGTATTGTATGAAACACAGGGAGGTGTTTCTCTCACTGGGGAATCACAACAGATCAGTGATGTTACCCACTGACTGCAGGCTCTTTCATTCTTCCATCAACTATAGAAGGCCAGCTGAAAATGCAAAGCCACATTTAGTAAGTAATCAACTTTCCACCAGACATATGGGATTTGACAGAAGAGTGGAAAAGGTAGTCTGTTTTTGATGGGATGTTTTTAGCTCCTTGATAATGACTGTTACTTCCTGTAATGCAGCTGAGAGCTGTGGCAGTCAGTCGTAGTGTTTGCAGAGAAGATATGATGGGATGTAAAGCATGAGATCAGTCAGGACTCTGAAGCTGACTCAAAGAACAAACATTATTTTAAACTGGATCCATAACTGTTGGATTGTGTTCATCCCTACAGGATCAGAGGAGGAGAGACGATCAGAGCCAAGATCCAGAAGAACTGTGAGTACTGAATATCCTCCATTCATCAAGATATGAAACTCTTTCATGGAGCATGTCCTCAGAGGAAAACAACACTCTTGTTTCTTCTCTTCATCATTTTGGCTGTTTCTCTTCACAACAACTGTCTATCAAAACAGTGACGCGTTCACTGACACTCTGTAAAATGTAAATAAACTCTGAAGAATAAAACACATGAAAACATCAACATTATAACCAGTTACAGTATTATCATCAAATACTTCAGTAAAAGTAGAAGTACTCAGAGTACTTGAGTAAAAGTAGAAGTACTCAGTCTTGTTCTTGAGTAAAAGTAGAAGTACTCAGATCTTGTACTTGAGTAAAAGTAGAAGTACCAGAGTGTAGGAATACTCTGTTACAGTAAAAGTCCTGCATTCAAAATGTTCCTCAAGTAAAAGTAGAAAAGTATTATCATCAAAATATAGTGAAAGTAGCGACAGTAAAAGTAGTCATTGTGCAGATTGGTCCATTTCAGAATAATATATATGATATGTTTTATAATGATTGATCATGAAAGTGTTCTCAAAGCTGGTAAAGGTGCAGCTAGTTTGAATGACTTTGTATACTGCAGGGTAGCTTGTGGATTTACTCCATGTGGAACTAAAGTCTGATTTAACACTTGGTTATATTTCACATCATTCATCCACATCTGTGAAGTAACTACAGGTATTAAATACATGTAGTGGAGTAGAAGTACACCATGTACCTCTGAACTGTATTGGAGGAGAAGTACAAAGTAGCATAACAGGGAAATACTCAGGTAAAGTACAAGTACCTTAACATTGTACTTAAGTACAGTACTTGAGTAAATGTACTTAGTTCCTCTCCTGATCTGTAAAGCTCTCCCAACATATGCAGGTTAGCATCCGGCAGCTTCTATGTGCTGGGACCCGTACTGTACATTTCTCTCATCACACTTTGGGCTCCTCAACATGTGTGGGTTCCCAGCAGGACTCTCTGAGCTGCAGACACATTCTTTCTGTGACTTTGTTCCAGATATTTGGAGCATAATACTGAAGCTGTTTCTCCATGTTCAGAACCCATCCCCCGAGTCCTGCGGCAGGAAGAGCTCCTTCTCTCCAAGAACTCCTGGACCCTGCAAGCTGGTCCAGAACCAGAGTCCCAGTGAGGAGTCCAGCCAGTCCACCTCTCAGAGTTAAACTAAACTACAACATTATTAAAGATCATGTTTAAAGTTAAAAAAGGATGCTTTCAGACTGAATCCAGAAGTTTCTCAAGCTGCAGTCAAAGCAGGTCATTTGAGGAATATATAAAACAATTATAAAACTGTAATAAGAATTACTCTGAATACTTTCTTGGACATTTTATTTACATTTCTTTTAATCAAATGTTTCTGACTTTCTATCCGAGTGCTTTTCTCATGAATCAACGACTTCAATCTTCTTTCTTTTCTCGTGTATTTCATAAACAGGATATTGTTGTTTGTACTTATATCCTGATTGATGAGTCAGCAGTAAAGCAGCCAGGCGTTAACGGTCAGCTGGCATGTGTATCTGTTCATTGGCTCATATGTGTAGCATGTTTAATGGCAGTGTGTTGAAAATGGCTGACAGGTGAATATGTCAGATCTCTGTGTGTTACTCAGAGAACCGTGTGCAGTTTTAGAAAGTGCAGAGTTGAATTGCAGATTGTGTGCAGAGCTGAAAATGTGTTTAGAGTTCTGTTTGATTTGATCCAGCCAGTTCTGCCACAGCAAAGCATAAGGGCTCAGAGCTTGGACCTATTGTGTTCACATTATATATGCTTCCTTTAGGCAATAAGGAATCACTCGGGACATTTTCATTGTTATGCGGATGATACTCAATTATACACAATATAGACAAAAGTATTGGACCACCTACACATGAGAGAGATACCACAGGTCCTTCCTTCCTGCAGCGGTCAGACTATATAACCACCACGACCCCTAGTAGCCCCCCACACAACAACACAGACTATAACACCCCTTGTTGTTAAATACCAACTATGTGCAAGATGTGCAATATATATATATATATATGCCGTTAATACTCTGCAATATATACCTGGCTGCTAAATCCTCTGACTGTTACAGGATGTGTATTTTGTAAAATGTGTAACTTTTTTTAATAATAATTTCTTGTTTTAATCTTTAATACTTTGTTGTCTGCATGCTTTAGGAAACATGAAGCTGTCTCTGGCTTTCTGCTGTAACAATGTACATTTCTCCTCTGGGACTAATAAAGGGATTCTGATTCTGATTACACCTGGAGGAGCTTTCAGGACATCCCATTCCAAACTCTTAGGCATTCATTTGAAGTTGGTCCCCCTTTGCAGCTATAACAGCTTCCACTCTTCTGGGAAGGCTTTCTACAGATCTTGGAGTGTGTCTGTGGGAAGCCCTTTCATCCAGAAGAGCATTAGTGAGGTCACACATGATGCTGGACGAGAGGCTGGCTCTCCGTTCTAGTTCATCCCAAAGGTGTTCAGTGGGGTTGAGGTCAAGTTCTTCCACACCAAACTCATCCGTATATCTGGTATATTTTTATATCGGTTTAAATCAACCGAGGTCACATGTGTTCACTTCAACCATTTAGTTTCAGTGGTGTATTAACAGACTTGCTACGAGCAGCAATGCAAGCTTTTTGTTCAACTCTTCATCTCAAGCTTCAGTCTGCAGGCCGTCCCTCCATGAATTGGGTATTCTGCTCTTACTTTTCTTGCATTTCATGTATTTGTACTGCTATGTTTGTCATTTTCATTTTCTTAATGTTTTATGTGAGGGACTTGCGGATGGAAAGTAGCTCAAAGCTAAATCCGGCATATTTACACTCGGCACATTTCATGTTTTAACCCTCCGGTATCACTCTGGACGTTTTGGTCCAAATGGGTCATTTTTCACGTTTCATTTGGCGGTAACTTTGGTCGTGTTTCTGCAAATGATCTGATTTTTTGTAACAAGGCTATTTTCTCGATCTATTTTGGAATTTCAATTTTTCAAATGGATCTTTAATTCATTGTGAAAAAATCGACTACCCTAATTGACCATTCGAGAAAAATGTCCACTGCAACAAAAAAAAAGCCAGTCCCTCCAGATATGTGTTATATGGAAAATAACTAATTTTATCTGTTTTTATCATGAAAAACAGCGATTCCATGTATTTCAAAATGGCCTTTGAAGGCTTAAAATCCTGAAAATGATTAAATATTTGGTATTTCTGATTAGGGCTGAAGTTGCTTTAAAGATTGAACCCAAAAAGTGGTGAAAAAAATATTTTAATATAATGTTTTTATCAAAGTCTTTTGCAGTGGACCTTTTTGTCCCGAATGACTAATTAGGGTCGTACAATCAATGATACCGGAGGGTCACGTGATCGTTAATGTGCAATGTCCCTGCCAAATAAAGTAATACAAATAAAATGTAACCTATACTGTGGACTCCAGTAGACTTGTAATAATAATAATAATAATGCATTTTATTTATATTAGGCGCCTCTCAAGGTCAAGGTACAAGATACACAAACAGCAGAACAACAAGTAATATAACCAATAAGAGCAGTCATGTGACCAGGGGGGATATGCCAGTGTGAAGAGACGTGATTTAGACGTGATTTAAAAAAGGAGAGATGGTAGAGGTGTTTTGAGGAACTACTACTGGGACTAGAGGGAGGAATGAGACTGCGTTCCTCTTCCCAGACAGCAGAGGGCAGCAGACGCTAACTGTGATCAATGCTGACTCAGCAATCTGCATATTTGGAAAGTCAGCGTTATAAATGACATCTTTGTTTTAGATCTAGACTTCCAGCTGAAACCACATCTCCCTTTTGAAGTCCCTGTCATCGTATTGTCTTCAGAGGTCTCAGGAAGTAGAAAATGTTCTGACCTTTCTCACCTCAAATAATTAAAATCAAAACAAAGTGACCTCTGTTTTGAATCCACGTCGTGAGGAGTGAGTCTTATCTGAGTTTATATCAAAGTGAATATATCAGATGAGTGTTATCTCACAGTGTTGGTACCAGGAAAGTAGAGCGAGTTGGTCTCCCACACGGAGCCTTATCTGATGACCTTCAGCCTCCTTAACCCTCTGCTTCACCACGGACTTTATGACCTTTTTATTTTACATGTTGGAAGCTAAATGCTAGTTTCTGTGATAAAGTGTGTATCCAAAATACAGACAGAGCCTTAAGGACACACATGTTCCCATTGAACCTCAGGGAAACCATAACTAATCATAATAATCACATTTCATTCATCAAGTGCTTCATCAGGAGCTCAAAGACGCTTTACAGAGGTGAGAAAAGAAGATAAAAAGTGATTAAAATCAAGCAATAAAACCACATTTATCACAAGCATCCATCACATGTAGAAAGAGGAGAGTTCGGTGCCCCTAGTTTCTGCCTGTTTTCCTCCAGATTGAGAGTTTCTTGGTGTTTTGCACAAAAATAAAAATGCAAAACTCAAAAAAGTATTCTTGCTAATCAATGATGAATTACACTTTGTACAAAATCTAAAATGAATTAAAACAATGCATCAAAGTCAATATTGGAGCCATTTCTACACTTTTCACAACACTTTTATTTATACAAATACTATTTATTAATTGTTTATTCATAATCATGTTGTCCTCTTGGTAATGTTTTTTTTTAAACATATCTCTTGTATAAGAAATACAATAAATGGTTAAATTAAATATTTAAGTTTTAGAAATTAAATTAAATACAAATAAAAAATGCATCTAAATCTATGACGTCACCAACCATTAAAAACACATTGAAAAAGCATTTAATACACAGAAAATAAATTCACTTTTGTCGCTTTTTGTAAACAAACCGGCATTTTAGGGAGGTGGAGGTGCCATATTATTTTATGGTACTTTTATTTAAAGCGCATATTTTGTAGTGGCGGTCGAGGGTTATTGAGCGTCTCCTCTCAGCATGGCAGCGAGGGAACACCCCAATAGATGTTTGCAGATGATTAACCAGGATCACAGCATGAATCAGCTGATACCGACTGGATTTGCATGTGTTTCCCAGGATCCGCTCTGCACCTACTTCCTTAAAGCTAACGCTGAGAGGCAGCAGGGAAACCTCGCCGCCATGCAAACACCGTGAGGGGGGGGGGAATCCCTCTGATACCAGGCACGACACTCCCCCTCATGTAAAGTGTCCGGAGTTCCCCTCAGCCCACCAGCTGTCAATCAAACGGTTCTTAGAGACATTTCAGGAACATCTGTAGTTTACCTTGGTGACAATGTGCAGAGTAGCTCTAACTGAAGCATAGACAGAAGAACATCTACATCAGTATGTAGTGTCTCTACTTTAAAGAGTCCTCTCCTGCTGTCCAGGTGTATATCAGTATGTAGTTTCTCTACTTTAAAGAGTCCTCTCCTGCTGATGTTCAGGTGTATATCAGTATGTAGTTTCTCTACTTTAAAGAGTCCTCTCCTGCTGATGTTCAGGTGTATCAGTATGTAGTGTCTCTACTTTAAAGAGTCCTCTCCAGCTGATGTTCAGGTGTATATCAGTATGTAGTGTCTCTACTTTAAAGAGTCCTCTCCTGCTGATGTTCAGGTGTATATCAGTGTGTAGTGTCTCTACTTTAAAGAGTCCTCTCCTGCTGATGTTCAGGTGTATATCAGTATGTAGTGTCTCTACTTTAAAGAGTCCTCTCCTGCTGATGTTCAGGTGTATATCAGTATGTAGTGTCTCTACTTTAAAGAGTCCTCTCCTGCTGATGTTCAGGTGTATATCAGTATGTAGTGTCTCTACTTTAAAGAGTCCTCTCCTGCTGATGTTCAGGTGTATATCAGTATGTAGTGTCTCTACTTTAAAGAGTCCTCTCCTGCTGATGTTCAGGTGTATATCAGTATGTAGTGTCTCTACTTTAAAGAGTCCTCTCCTGCTGATGTTCAGGTGTATATCAGTATGTAGTGTCTCTACTTTAAAGAGTCTCTCCTGCTGATGTTCAGGTGTATATCAGTATGTAGTGTCTCTACTTTAAAGAGTCCTCTCCTGCTGATGTTCAGGTGTATATCAGTATGTAGTGTCTCTACTTTAAAGAGTCCTCTCCTGCTGATGTTCAGGTGTATATCAGTATGTAGTGTCTCTACTTTAAAGAGTTCTCTCCTGCTGATGTTCAGGTGTATATCAGTATGTAGTGTCTCTACTTTAAAGAGTCCTCTCCTGCTGATGTTCAGGTGTATATCAGTATGTAGTGTCTCTACTTTAAAGAGTCCTCTCCTGCTGATGTTCAGGTGTATATCAGTATGTAGTGTCTCTACTTTAAAGAGTCGTCTCCTGCTGATGTTCAGGTGATATCAGTGTGTAGTGTCTCTATTAAAGAGTCCTCTCCTGCTGATGTTCAGGTGCATATCAGTATGTAGTGTCTCTACTTTAAAGAGTCCTCTCCTGCTGATGTCCAGGTGTATATCAGTATGTAGTTTCTCTACTTTAAGAGTCCTCTCCTGCTGATGTTCAGGTGTATATCAGTATGTAGTTTCTCTACTTTAAAGAGTCCTCTCCTGCTGATGTTCAGGTGTATATCAGTATGTAGTGTCTCTACTTTAAAGAGTCCTCTCCAGCTGATGTTCAGGTGTATATCAGTATGTAGTGTCTCTACTTTAAAGAGTCCTCTCCTGCTGATGTTCAGGTGTATATCAGTGTGTAGTGTCTCTACTTTAAAGAGTCCTCTCCTGCTGATGTTCAGGTGTATATCAGTATGTAGTGTCTCTACTTTAAAGAGTCCTCTCCTGCTGATGTTCAGGTGTATATCAGTATGTAGTGTCTCTACTTTAAAGAGTCCTCTCCTGCTGATGTTCAGGTGTATATCAGTATGTAGTGTCTCTACTTTAAAGAGTCCTCTCCTGCTGATGTTCAGGTGTATATCAGTATGTAGTGTCTCTACTTTAAAGAGTCCTCTCCTGCTGATGTTCAGGTGTATATCAGTATGTAGTGTCTCTACTTTAAAGAGTCCTCTCCTGCTGATGTTCAGGTGTATATCAGTATGTAGTGTCTCTACTTTAAAGAGTTCTCTCCTGCTGATGTTCAGGTGTATATCAGTATGTAGTGTCTCTACTTTAAAGAGTCTCTCCTGCTGATGTTCAGGTGTATATCAGTATGTAGTGTCTCTACTTTAAAGAGTCCTCTCCTGCTGATGTTCAGGTGTATATCAGTATGTAGTGTCTCTACTTTAAAGAGTTCTCTCCTGCTGATGTTCAGGTGTATATCAGTATGTAGTGTCTCTACTTTAAAGAGTCCTCTCCTGCTGATGTTCAGGTGTATATCAGTATGTAGTGTCTCTACTTTAAAGAGTCCTCTCCTGCTGATGTTCAGGTGTATATCAGTATGTAGTGTCTCTACTTTAAAGAGTCGTCTCCTGCTGATGTTCAGGTGTATATCAGTGTGTAGTGCTCTACTTTAAAGAGTCCTCTCCTGCTGATGTTCAGGTGCATATCAGTATGTAGTGTCTCTACTTTAAAGAGTCCTCTCCTGCTGATGTTCAGGTGTATATCAGTATGTAGTGTCTCTACTTTAAAGAGTCCTCTCCTGCTGATGTTCAGGTGTATGTCAGTATGTAGTGTCTCTACTTTAAAGAGTCCTCTCCAGCTGATGTTCAGGTGTATATCAGTATGTAGTGTCTCTACTTAAAGAGTCCTCTCCTGCTGATGTTCAGGTGTATATCAGTATGTAGTGTCTCTACTTTAAAGAGTCCTCTCCTGCTGATGTTCAGGTGTATATCAGTATGTAGTGTCTCTACTTTAAAGAGTTCTCTCCTGCTGATGTTCAGGTGTATATCAGTATGTAGTGTCTCTACTTTAAAGAGTCCTCTCCAGCTGATGTTCAGGTGTATATCAGTATGTAGTGTCTCTACTTTAAAGAGTCCTCTCCTGCTGATGTTCAGGTGTATATCAGTATGTAGTGTCTCTACTTTAAAGAGTCCTCTCCTGCTGATGTTCAGGTGTATATCAGTATGTAGTGTCTCTACTTTAAAGAGTCCTCTCCTGCTGATGTTCAGGTGTATATCAGGATGTAGTGTCTCTACTTTAAAGAGTCCTCTCCTGCTGATGTTCAGGTGTATATCAGTATGTAGTGTCTCTACTTTAAAGAGTCCTCTCCTGCTGATGTTCAGGTGTATATCAGTATGTAGTGTCTCTACTTTAAAGAGTCCTCTCCTGCTGATGTTCAGGTGTATGTCAGTATGTAGTGACTCTACTTTAAAGAGTCCTCTCCAGCTGATGTTCAGGTGTATATCAGTATGTAGTGTCTCTACTTTAAAGAGTCCTCTCCTGCTGATGTTCAGGTGTATGTCAGTATGTAGTGTCTCTACTTTAAAGAGTCCTCTCCTGCTGATGTTCAGGTGTATATCAGTATGTAGTGTCTCTACTTTAAAGAGTCCTCTCCTGCTGATGTTCAGGTGTATATCAGGATGTAGTGTCTCTACTTTAAAGAGTCCTCTCCTGCTGATGTTCAGGTGTATATCAGTATGTAGTGTCTCTACTTTAAAGAGTCCTCTCCTGCTGATGTTCAGGTGTATATCAGTATGTAGTGTCTCTACTTTAAAGAGTCCTCTCCTGCTGATGTTCAGGTGTATGTCAGTATGTAGTGACTCTACTTTAAAGAGTCCTCTCCAGCTGATGTTCAGGTGTATATCAGTATGTAGTGTCTCTACTTTAAAGAGTCCTCTCCTGCTGATGTTCAGGTGTATATCAGTATGTAGTGTCTCTACTTTAAAGAGTCCTCTCCTGCTGATGTTCAGGTGTATATCAGTATGTAGTGTCTCTACTTTAAAGAGTCCTCTCCTGCTGATGTTCAGGTGTATGTCAGTATGTAGTGTCTCTACTTTAAAGAGTCCTCTCCAGCTGATGTTCAGGTGTATATCAGTATGTAGTGTCTCTACTTTAAAGAGTCTCTCTGCTGATGTTCAGGTGTATATCAGTATGTAGTGTCTCTACTTTAAAGAGTCCTCTCCTGCTGATGTTCAGGTGTATATCAGTATGTAGTGTCTCTACTTTAAAGAGTTCTCTCCTGCTGATGTTCAGGTGTATATCAGTATGTAGTGTCTCTACTTTAAAGAGTCCTCTCCTGCTGATGTTCAGGTGTATATCAGTGTGTAGTGTCTCTACTTTAAAGAGTCCTCTCCTGCTGATGTTCAGGTGTATATCAGTATGTAGTGTCTCTACTTTAAAGAGTCCTCTCCTGCTGATGTTCAGGTGTATATCAGTGTGTAGTGTCTCTACTTTAAAGAGTCCTCTCCTGCTGATGTTCAGGTGTATATCAGTATGTAGTGTCTCTACTTTAAAGAGTCCTCTCCTGCTGATGTTCAGGTGTATATCAGTATGTAGTGTCTCTACTTTAAAGAGTCCTCTCCTGCTGATGTTCAGGTGTATATCAGTATGTAGTGTCTCTACTTTAAAGAGTCCTCTCCTGCTGATGTTCAGGTGTATGTCAGTATGTAGTGTCTCTACTTTAAAGAGTCCTCTCCAGCTGATGTTCAGGTGTATATCAGTATGTAGTGTCTCTACTTTAAAGAGTCCTCTCCTGCTGATGTTCAGGTGTATATCAGTATGTAGTGTCTCTACTTTAAAGAGTCCTCTCCTGCTGATGTTCAGGTGTATATCAGTATGTAGTGTCTCTACTTTAAAGAGTTCTCTCCTGCTGATGTTCAGGTGTATATCAGTATGTAGTGTCTTTACTTTAAAGAGTCCTCTCCTGCTGATGTTCAGGTGTATATCAGTGTGTAGTGTCTCTACTTTAAAGAGTCCTCTCCTGCTGATGTTCAGGTGTATATCAGTATGTAGTGTCTCTACTTTAAAGAGTCCTCTCCTGCTGATGTTCAGGTGTATATCAGTGTGTAGTGTCTCTACTTTAAAGAGTCCTCTCCTGCTGATGTCCAGGTGTATATCAGTATGTAGTGTCTCTACTTTAAAGAGTCCTCTCCTGCTGATGTCCAGGTGTATATCAGTATGTAGTCTCTCTACTTTAAAGAGTCCTCTCCTGCTGATGTTCAGGTGTATATCAGTATGTAGTGTCTCTACTTTAAAGAGTCCTCTCCTGCTGATGTTCAGGTGTATATCAGTGTGTAGTGTCTCTACTTTAAAGAGTCCTCTCCTGCTGATGTTCAGGTGCATATCAGTATGTAGTGTCTCTACTTTAAAGAGTCCTCTCCTGATGTTCAGGTGCATATCAGTATGTAGTGTCTCTACTTTAAAGAGTCCTCTCCTGCTGATGTTCAGGTGTATATCAGTATGTAGTGTCTCTACTTTAAAGAGTCCTCTCCTGCTGATGTTCAGGTGTATATCAGTATGTAGTGTCTCTACTTTAAAGAGTCCTCTCCTGCTGATGTTCAGGTGTATATCAGTATGTAGTGTCTCTACTTTAAAGAGTTCTCTCCTGCTGATGTTCAGGTGTATATCAGTATGTAGTGTCTCTACTTTAAAGAGTCCTCTCCTGCTGATGTTCAGGTGTATATCAGTATGTAGTGTCTCTACTTTAAAGAGTCCTCTCCTGCTGATGTTCAGGTGTATATCAGTATGTAGTGTCTCTACTTTAAAGAGTCCTCTCCTGCTGATGTTCAGGTGTATATCAGGATGTAGTGTCTCTACTTTAAAGAGTCCTCTCCTGCTGATGTTCAGGTGTATATCAGTATGTAGTGTCTCTACTTTAAAGAGTCCTCTCCTGCTGATGTTCAGGTGTATATCAGTATGTAGTGTCTCTACTTTAAAGAGTCCTCTCCTGCTGATGTTCAGGTGTATGTCAGTATGTAGTGACTCTACTTTAAAGAGTCCTCTCCAGCTGATGTTCAGGTGTATATCAGTATGTAGTGTCTCTACTTTAAAGAGTCCTCTCCTGCTGATGTTCAGGTGTATATCAGTATGTAGTGTCTCTACTTTAAAGAGTCCTCTCCTGCTGATGTTCAGGTGTATATCAGTATGTAGTGTCTCTACTTTAAAGAGTTCTCTCCTGCTGATGTTCAGGTGTATATCAGTATGTAGTGTCTCTACTTTAAAGAGTCCTCTCCTGCTGATGTTCAGGTGTATATCAGTGTGTAGTGTCTCTACTTTAAAGAGTCCTCTCCTGCTGATGTCCAGGTGTATATCAGTATGTAGTGTCTCTACTTTAAAGAGTCCTCTCCTGCTGATGTTCAGGTGTATATCAGTATGTAGTGTCTCTACTTTAAAGAGTGCTCTCCTGCTGATGTTCAGGTGTATATCAGTATGTAGTGTCTCTACTTTAAAGAGTCCTCTCCAGCTGATGTTCAGGTGTATATCAGTATGTAGTGTCTCTACTTTAAAGAGTCCTCTCCAGCTGATGTTCAGGTGTATATCAGTATGTAGTGTCTCTACTTTAAAGAGTCCTCTCCTGCTGATGTTCAGGTGTATATCAGTATGTAGTGTCTCTACTTTAAAGAGTCCTCTCCTGCTGATGTTCAGGTGCATATCAGTATGTAGTGTCTCTACTTTAAAGAGTCCTCTCCAGCTGATGTTCAGGTGTATATCAGTATGTAGTGTCTCTACTTTAAAGAGTCCTCTCCTGCTGATGTTCAGGTGTATATCAGTATGTATGTAGTGTCTCTACTTTAAAGAGTCCTCACCTGCTGATGTCCAGGTGTGTATCAGTATGTAGTGTCTCTACTTTAAAGAGTCCTCTCCAGCTGATGTTCAGGTGCCGTCCTAGTCTCTTCTCTCAGATATGATCCAGACTTACAATAAATTATTAATAATAAAAGTCTCAGCACTTTTTTTTCACTCGTCATTTTATAAGCAAGAGAAACAAACATCTTCAACAGAGATCAGTAACTGACGTGGGAGTGTGTGTGAAAGCCGGACTGCAGTGTTAGTCGTGTAAATGCACGCTGCGTGGAAATCCTTCATAGTAAATCAAGAAGAAAGCGTTAAAATAAAAACTAATCTGAAGGTGAAGAAGACCTCGTTCACATTTAGGAACGTTTAACTTTACAGACGTGCAGCCAGTGGCGTTTGTAACAGGAAGTGAATCTAATTCAATTCAAGACTTACTTTCATAGAACAGCAGCAGTGCATTTACTCATTCATCATACTCCACACAGTCTGTACAGGAAACCCTCCTCCCCCTCCAGACATTATAAAAAAGTTCAGCAGAAACAGAAAAAACAGTCCCCGGGGCGTTGGTGTTAAACCCCCGTCAGTATTTGTTGATCCCAAATATCCGAACGCCGTGGAATTGAGCAGTTTGGGAAGCAGCACGGTGAGAAGAGAACTCGTGTTGATCAGGAAATGCGTCGAGTCGTATTTCGTGTAGAAGCTGGCGATGATATACCTGCAGAGAGAGAGAGGACTCTTTAAAGTGGAGACACTACATACTGATATACACTGAACATCAGCAGGAGAGGACTCTTTAAAGTAGAGACACTACATACTGATATACACCTGAACATCAGCAGGAGAGGACTCTTTAAAGTAGAGACACTACATACTGATATACACCTGAACATCAGCAGGAGAGGACTCTTTAAAGTAGAGACACTACATACTGATATACACCTGAACATCAGCAGGAGAGGACTCTTTAAAGTAGAGACACTAAATACTGATATACACCTGAACATCAGCAGGAGAGGACTCTTTAAAGTAGAGACACTAAATACTGATATACACCTGAACATCAGCAGGAGAGGACTCTTTAAAGTAGAGAGACTACATACTGATATACACCTGAACATCAGCAGGAGAGGACTCTTTTAAAGTAGAGAGACTACATACTGATATACACCTGAACATCAGCAGGAGAGGACTCTTTAAAGTAGAGACACTACATACTGATATACACCTGAACATCAGCAGGAGAGGACTCTTTAAAGTAGAGACACTACATACTGATATACACCTGAACACCAGGAGGAGAGGACTCTTTAAAGTAGAGACACTACATACTGATATACACCTGAACATCAGCAGGAGAGGACTCTTTAAAGTAGAGACACTACATACTGATATACACCTGAACATCAGCAGGAGAGGACTCTTTAAAGTAGAGACACTACATACTGATATACACCTGAACACCAGGAGGAGAGGACTCTTTAAAGTAGAGACACTACATACTGATATACACCTGAACATCAGCAGGAGAGGACTCTTTAAAGTAGAGACACTACATACTGATATACACCTGAACATCAGCAGGAGAGGACTCTTTAAAGTAGAGACACTACTGATATACACCTGATAAGCTGCAACATTGAGTTGCAGCTTTTTGAACTGAACCCGGCCTCGCCTATACTCTGCGCAGTCGTGTATCGTCCGCCAAAGTGCAATAAGGATTTCATAAATGACTTTTCTGACTTTCTGTCCGGGATCATGGTGAAATATGATCGTGTTTTGATCTCCGGAGACTTCAATGTCCATGTGTGTTGCGAGTCCAAACCTCTGGTTAGGGACTTTTTAAATCTCCTTGACTTTTGGTCTCGTTCAGTCCGTGGCTGGCCCAACACACGAAAAAGGACACACTTTGGACTTAGTATTATCGTTTGGACTGTGTATCTGTGGATGAAATATGTGCAGCAACGCGTATCTCAGACCATTTACCGGTTCTGTTTACAACCTCATCCCTTCCGCAGGAGTCGAATCACGTGCCCCTGCGCGTCGTCTGCGTTCGATTAACCCCTTGACTGCCTCACAGTTCTCTGATGTTTTTAATGCTTCTCCGATCTGTAAATTAGATGTGAACTGTGCTTTTAATGCTGATGAGCTTATCTCCATGTTTGACTCGACATGCACACTAATACTGGATTCTGTTGCTCCTTTTACGCTTAGACGCACCAAAGTTCTATCAGAGCCGTGGCTCAATGACTGTACTCGTGCTCTCAGACGCGCTTGCAGGCGTGCAGAGAGAAAATGGAAAAAGGATAAACTCCATGTCTCCCTAGAAATCCTTCGTGCTTGCCTTTCTGACTACCAGACGGCAGTCAAAGCAGCCAAAACAGAGCACATTTCTCTGTTAATCTCCAAAAACAGCCATAAACCTCAGGTTCTTTTTAATGTCCTCAACTCGATCATTAATCCCTGTGATGTTTCTTCTATTGTCCCATCGACTACTCTCTGTGATAAGTTTCTTACATTTTTTATTGAAAAGTATCTGCTCTTAGGCTAGCCCACACTAGTGCTACCCCAGATCCTGCTCCTTTTCTGTGCCCTGCTGTCCTCGACCACTTTGAGCCTGTATCCCTCTCTTCTCTCTCGGATGTAGTCAAGCACCTGCGGCCGACAAACTGCACCTCAGACAGCATTCCCTCTCGCCTTCTCAGAGATGTTTTTGATTCAGTTGGAGCAAGTATTTTATTACTTTTAAACACCTCTCTTAGCTCAGGATGTGTCCCAGCTGCCTTCAAACATGCCGTGGTTAAGCCACTACTTAAAAAGAAAAATCTCGACCCCTCCATTCTCGCAAATTTTAGGCCCATCTCCCAGCTACCTTTTTTATCAAAAGCCCTGGAGCGAGTAGTCTACGCCCAGCTGCAGTCTTTTTTAACCACGCATGGAATCCATGAAAAGTTTCAGTCTGGCTTCAAACCCATGCACAGCACTGAAACAGCCCTTTTAAGAGTTTTTAATGATCTGCTCCTAGCCGCCGACTCAGGTAGCCCAGCTGTCTTGGTGCTGTTAGACCTGACAGCTGCCTTTGACACTGTGGACCATAGCATCCTGCTGTCACGGCTTGAACAGTCCGCTGGCATCACAGGCTCTGCCCTTGCATGGTTCAGGTCCTACCTGACAGACCGTAGCTTCTCGGTACAGCTAGGTGCCTTCTCCTCTGCCAAAGCCCCTCTTACCTGTGGGGTTCCCCAAGGCTCGATTCTGGGCCCCATCCTTTTTCTACTGTACATACTGCCCCTAGGTTCAATTCTCACAAAACATAACATTCCCTTCCACTGCTACGCCGACGATGTACAGATCTATCTGCCTCTCAAAGCAAATGTCACACTCACTACAGCAGCTGATGGACTGCTTAGCAGAGATAAAATCCTGGCTGAGCAAAAACTTCCTCAACCTCAACGAGAGCAAGACTGAGGTCATCTTTTTTGGACCCAACCTCCAGCCTCTCCGGTTGATATTCTGGGCTCTCAAAAAAACATCCTCCCCTCGGTCATGAACCTTGGAGTGACCTTCATAGCACTTTTAAATTCGACAAGCAGGTCAGCACCGTAGTCAAATCCTGCTTTTTTAAATAAGACTATTGGCCAAAACCAAGTATTTATCTTTTAAAGACTTAGAAAGGGTTATTAACGCCTTTGTAACCTCGAGACTGGACTATTGCAACGCTCTGTATGTGGGTATGGACCAGGCCTCAATTAAACGCCTGCAGCTAGTCCAAAACGCAGCTGCACGTTTGCTGACTGGCCACAAAAAGCGTGACCACATCACCCCTATTCTGGCCTCACTACACTGGCTTCCAGTTCGGTTCAGAATTGATTTTAAAATCCTTTTATTTGTTTTTAAAGCACTAAATGGGCTGGCTCCGGCCTATATAGCTGAACTCCTCCAGCGCTACACCCCAGCCAGAGCTTTAAGGTCTGCTGACCAGCTGCTGCTGGTAGTGCCCAAGACCAGGCTAAAACCCGAGGGCACCGAGCCTTCGCAGCAGCTGGCCCTAGGCTCTGGAACACTCTGCCCCTCCATGTGAGGTCGGCCCAGACCCTAGGGGTTTTTAAATCTAACTAAAACACACTTCTTCTCTCTGGCCTTCTAGCCTTTCTTATCAAGCTCACTTTTGTGGAATCGGCTTCCTGGTTTGTGTTCTGGCGGCCGATAGCCTATCCGTTTTATTGGTACGCTTATGACCTTCCTTTTTGATAAAGCTTATAGTTGATATAATAATCTAATAAGACTGCATTGACGTAGATAGGCTGTGCATCTTCACCTAATTTGGGTCCTTGCTCTTTCACTTAAATCCTAAAAACTTGGATCGTATATTGAAAAATAAGGTTATTACTACTACATTCTTCTAAATCTTTTCTCTCTCTACTTCTCATACTCTCTACTCCTGTAATCGATTCTTTCTATCCTCTCTTTATCCAAAACCTTTTCCCTCTCTAACCTCTCGAGGTTTTATTAGAGGGAAACAGGTTTGCAGAGTGGCTTAGGCAGGCCGGGGAGTGTTATGATTCGTAGACACAGCGTACCTCCCTATCTCTGCTAATTTCCAACTAAGGCTCCAGTGGGGACCTTTGTTCCCTGTGTGTGCCTCTCCACCTCTGTTTCTTACTCTCTTACTTGCTACCCTTTTCCCTCAACCTATCCTAAGGGAGTGCTTGTTCTTCCTTCTGTCTGTCTGTGTCTGTGTATTCTCATGTTCCGATTAACCCAGCCACAAATTTTTCTTCTTTTGTGTCTATATCTACGCCGGGATCCGGAGTCGAGGCTGATCCTCTTGCTGTGGTCCTGTGCCCTGGATCCTATATCCTGAGTTCTGGATTAAGTCGTGGACTTCGGGTCGTGGCTGGGCCTGTCTCTGCGGTCCTGCCTGGCTCTCGTCATGCTGCTTCCCTGAAGGCTCCCACAGGATTGTTGTTGACATCCTCGTGGATTCATCTTCTTATTATAGACACATGCATTTCCAAACATTTGGTCTACCTACGCTGTAAAACGTATTATCTCTTCGATTTACACACGGCATCTATTGCACGTCTGTCCGTCCTGGGAGAGGGATCCCTCCTCTGTTGCTCTCCCGAGGTTTCTCCCATGTTCCTTTAAACTGTGGGTTTTTCTCTGGAAGTGTTTCCTTGTACGATGTGAGGGTCTAAGGACAGAGGGTCTAAGGACAGAGGGTCTAAGGACAGAGGGTGTCGTTTTCTCATACTGATATTCTGAACAAACTGTGCTGTTGTATTTGCTGTAAAGTGTCTTTACTGTAGGGTATTTTTATTATTTGTACAGCACTTTGGCTCGACCAAAAATCGTTTATAAATGTGCTATATAAATAAAACTTGATTTGATTTGATTTGATTGATGCTCTCCTGGATGTAAACCCAACAGATCTTTGGATCAAATCTGCTTTGAATGATCTTCTTTATTTGACCTCGTACCTCCGCCCAGAACACCTTCAACTTTCTGCACCGCCAAACACAGAGAAACCACGTTCCCCTTGATTCTGTGCATGTTAAACATATATCTGGTATATTTTCATATCGGTTTAAATCGGGGTCAAACTCCCGTGACCTCATGTTCTGTGGCCCCGCAAGAGCGTGCAAAGAATATAATATACAACACAATTGGTGTAATTGTTGAATATTTGCTTTCTATTATTTGCCCGAGACTTCTGCTTTCAGACGTAGTTATTTATGAAGTTATTACCAGAACTGATAATAATCCAATGCAGAGCCAATAATGTGATATAAAACATTATTACCTGTTTCCTAGAATCTGACTTTTCTTTTCCTAGAACTTGACTTTTTTCTTAGAATTTGACTTTTTTCTCAGAATTTGACTTTTTTCTAAGAATTTGACTTTTTTTCTCAGAACTTGACTTTTTTCTTAAAACTTGACTTTTTTTCTCAGAATTTGACTTTTTTCTCAGAATTTGACTTTTTTCTCAGAATTTGACTTTTTTCTCAGAACTTGACTTTTATCAGGTTTTTTTTTCTTTTTCTTTTCTTAGAATTTGACATTTTTATCATAATTTCAGATTTTTTTAAAACAATTTGATGAGACATGAGCACTGAAGAGACTTGCAATTATCTGCCCTAGACTTCTGCTTTCAGACGTAGTTAATTATGAAGTTATTACCCATCGATGCAGAGGCACTAATACAATATAATACTAATTTATATATATTATATATATTTATATAGTCTTAAAGTTTCAACCGGCCCTTTGAGTGCAACCTTAATGCTGATGTGCCCGTGATGAGATGAGTTTGACCCCTGCATTACAGTGATCCTTTTTAACATCTCTGGTTCAGCAGGAGGTTGAGATTAGGAACAAAGGTTATAGGAGCCAGCATGCTTATTCAGCCTGAGGCAATCATCTCCATTATTGTTGTTATTTAGATCACACACATCTGTATTTAATCACCTTCAGGTGTTTGTCACGTGGGTCTTGTTGGTTTGTTTTCAGTCCACCTGTTGTTTGCCAGTAATGAATACGACACAGAGGCTGAGCTCATGTTTCTGATGAACGTTTGCTCCTCTCTAAGTTACAAACTGTAAAGAGAGAAATGTAGAATGTGTGATATTGGGTTTTATAAAGAAACTCTCATTCATTGATTCCTCTTCTTCTTTTCTCGTTGCAGAGTTTGATATTTATCTGTTTCTGGTTTTCCTCTCCGGAGCGTTGCTGTTCCTCTTTGCAGACTCACTCAGCAGGTCACTTTGTATGAAGACTATTTAACAACACTAAGATGCATTTCAATTAAAAAGGATAATAACATATGGAACCCCTCGTCTTCCTCCCCTCAATAAAGGAGTCAAGTGTTCTTCTTCTCTGCTGGCATGAGCACCGGCATGATCGCCTCTCTCATCATCGTCTTCTTCATTCTGGCTCGCTTCCTGCCGAAGGTAAGGACTCATTTTACTGCCATGTTGAACAGATATTGGGTTTTCCTCCAGAGGGTGGCTGCATCTCCTTTAGGGATGAGGTGAGGTCAGTCATGGGAGGGGCTTTTCATACCAAGGACACTTAACCAATCAACAAACACTCACGGACCACCTGACTCCCAGACATCCAGAACCAAAAGGCCTGCTCACCACTCCAACAGTTTATAACAAACTACAGCCTGATGACAGCTTCACTTCTCTGTATCGCCTCGTTCACACATTAAATCAACAATACAAATACAACTACAGATTCTACAAGCATTTCCTTCATATGAGATTTGAAATGCTCACAGGTTTTACACCTCGTATGAAAAGTAGACGACATTTATTACAGAGTTTATGTCCGAGCCGACAGACTCTCAGAAAGATCGTTTACTGAGAGAAATGCAAAATGCATGAAATACGACTCAAACCTCCTCTGTGGATTTTCATAATAAAATACAAACTATGGTCGCAGGCCAAGTTCAACATGAACTCAACATTAAACACAAGTTCATTATTTACACTGTTCCATTTATTTAGCATTGGGATAAGTGTTAAAAGATCGATGGATGGTCTAACGGGTCAATTCCCTTTGGCCTCCAGAGAGGGCAGAAGTACACATCCTTTACTCAAGTAGAAGTACACATCCTTTACTCAAGCAGAAGTACACATCCTTTACTCAAGTAGAAGTACACATCCTTTACTCAAGTAGAAGTACACATCCTTTACTCAAGTAGAAGTCTTTAGACATTTAGTCAGAAAGAGCTTCAATGGTGTTCCTCACACGTGCTGATGATGTGTTTTTATTACCCAGAGCACTCTTTGTTATTGTATCTACAGGATAAAAAAACAAAAATCTCTAATATTTATTGAGTTGTACATTCAAGTAGTATTTACATATTAATTCAAGTATAACAAATAAAATCATGCATCACTTTCCCTCCGTCATAAATCATCCATTTCTTCCACTAACTCAAATCTCTTCTCGCTGTGAGGTGGTTTGTCATTCATCCAATTATACGGAGGATGTTTATTTCTAATCTTCTTTATTTCAAATGTATTTGTTATTTGAAGTCGTGCATGATGTCTGCTTATTTCTGCCGTTTGAGCTCTACATCCACGATTCACTTTGTTCACTTGTTTTATTATTATTATTATTAATGAACATGTTCCCCTTATTCTGTCATGTAGGTGAGTTGTTCTGCTTGGTGAAGCCCCTGAGCAAGTGTTATTGTGATATTGGGTTATATAAATTGGATAATTAACTACCAAATACATATTAATATCATTACTATAAACATTATTAAAGCTTTAAAAATGATATTTAATTCCTGATAAGATGCCATTTGAATACCTGTGACTGACGGATGTCCTCTCTGTCCTGCAGGCGGCTCAGAGCTGCAGTTCTCTCTCTTTTGTCCTGATCCATTTCTATAAAAACCTGTCTGAAATGAGCTGATCAGATTTTGGCCACTTTATGATGTCATAGCGATGTTTTGTCTTGTGTAACCATTAGCCAATCAGCAACCACCAAGGTACCCCCCTCCCTTATCACCTGAATGTCCTCCTAGAGCACCATTGAGTTCTTTGTAACCAAATCTCTCTCAGAGGGGCGTGGGGAGGGGCTCCTATTTTCATCTAAAGTAACAGACAGAGAATCAGCACTTGGAAACAGGGCTGAAACAGAGGGGATTATGGGTAATGCTGCAATGATCTGTTTGGTGTTTCAGCCAATCAGAGACAGGCTCTGTATATATCTGAGAGCTGTGATATATTGTTGAGAAACAGGATAACAGGGGACCTTTAATGCTCTTAATGTCTCTCATGTTTGTAAAGCACTTTGAATTGCCTTGTGTTGAAAGGGGCTCTCTAAATAAACGTGCCTTAGCTCGGGCTGCAAACTTTATATGAATGTAATATAATATTGTGCCTCATCGTTGCTGATGTTGTGTTTTTCCTCCTCAGGTTTGCAGACTTCGTGGAGGGCTCTCCTCACCTGGTGTCCAACGAGGTGTCGGTGCACGCGCAGGAGTACGGCTTCGGAGGGTCCTTCTTCGAGGAGGAGTTCTTCGACACGGACGACGAGGAAGACGACGTCATGAAACCTCTGAAGACACCGGAGTGAGACGACGCTTGTGGAGAATTAAGAGACGATTTGAGTATTGCCTTTCAGGAAAAACGATGAGAGGAGAGCCGCTCTGCGCGAGCTAACGTCCAGAGAGAGGAGGACACGGATCGTGGTCTCCAGAGAAATGACAGGAAGTGGTGAGGTCTAAAGACGAAGTGAGGCAGCTTCAAAGGATGTGAACAAACTCTTTTTTGTTTTTAGGGAGAATCTGATTAACGGTGATCGGGAGCGCTTTCTTTTGGAGGTCAAAGCTAATGTTTTACTGTGTGATGGCAGCGTGTACGGGCCAGAGAATGCAAACACTTGAGGAAATAAAAAGTGGGTTTTTTTCTGATTAAACTGATTTATCTTTTATCTCAATGGAAATAAATTCTGCTCTGTTTTTCTGAATGACTGAAAAATCCCAAAAGAAGCTTTTCCTGATTTCCCAGGTGTTCAGCCCTGATCGTTGCAGATGCATCTTTTCATATCTCTGAATCATCAGGATTTAGTGGTCACACACAGATCAGAGCATGTCTGTATTGGATTGAGACTCAAGTGTCTCCCAATATCTACAAGGGGTTGAATGTAAAGCTTCTTTGCATGAAACGTACCCTTCTACTGAGGCTAAATATGTGCTTTCGTTCATTATAAATAAGAAGATTTGCGATCAATAATCCCCCATCAGTTTTGCAATTCTGCTTTATTTGTTTTATTGAACATTTGACCCTAAAACCAATAAATACAGTCTCTTTTTCAACTCTGAAAGTCCCAGATATAAATATATATAAGAGTCTTTCTTTAAGTATTTATCACGCATATTACTACAGCGGTGTTTAGTGCAGCCCGGCCGATGTTTCCCGTTCATTCAGAAAAACAAACAGTATTTATTTCCACGATTTCTCCAAACGTTGAGATGAAATAATCTCTGTTTCTTAAATAAATGCATGACGCTGTTTGTGTTGTCTTTATCTCAGGAGAGGTTTTTACGTTCAGTGTGTCTGACTTTTGTTTGTGTTTCACTGTTTTCAATTTAATGGACATAAAACACAGGAAGTGTCCCCAAAGTATTTTGAATAAAAAAATATGAATGGAGCTCTGACGTGTTTCCATTAGCATCATTGTGAGGTAATGAAAGATAAGGAAAGTCCACGAGGCTTTGGGTAATCACGCATGTCTCCTTTGAAGCCATGAAGCTGTTATTTAAGTGGCTGCAGAGGAGATTTCTGAAGTGGTGGAAAGTGATTACTCTCTGCTCCGTCTGTATCCGTGTAACACGAGGCAATCAGATGGAAACATTATGCATAGAAAGAAAATACACAGTTACAACGTCTCAGGAACTGCACCTATTCATCGTCTTGACCATCAGATCAATTCAGATCCTTCACATGATCAATGAAGGGTCTCCATAGGGTCTCAAACACATGCTGTCTAGCTGTTAATATATAGGATATCTCGTCCAATGAGAGGCCTGACAGCATCCGTGGCAGCCAATGAGTGATGAGTGACTTTTCCTAAACAATGCCATCCAGGTTTTGGCGTAGAGCGAGCTGAGGACTCTCTATATTCATATAACAGATCTTTGGATCCAGTCAAACCTGCTTTGAAGTTATATTCTCTATTCTGTTTTTTTTTAAAAGAAATACAAATAAAATATATTCAATGGGTTGGGGATGTTCTGATTCTGCAGACCCTCTCTCCTCGCACTATTCTAACTATTGTATCTGTGTTATTGTGTTGCTCTGTTGGAGGAGCCTGATACCTCAGATTCTCATTGATATCTCTAAACTGTAGCTATGTTCAAATGACAATAAAAGCCTTGAACCTTGAATCTCACCGCATGGCATTTCCCCTTGCACTGTGCCCCTCTTGCGGCGGAAATGGGTATTACACGTGGAGCTTATTTTAATACTTAATTCATAATAAAACAAAGTAGACTTGATAGCAAAATGCTAACTGGAAGAGCAGCAGGGCACTATAGCAATGCTAACAGCTACATTATCACAGGGCAATTAAACACCAGTGGTTTAAATATAAAGCCAAAACAGTATTCCTGATATCAATCAAACATCATGAAAATATTACTTAATGCTTAAGACTTACACAACAACATTTAAACAATCCAGCTGGACCATTTCATCCCTGACATTGTTCATTATTCTGTATATACCAAATACAACCTGTATTCATTTCATTTACCTGTTGTGAAAATCACCTGGACAAGCAAACATGGCGGATCAGCTGCAGGTGGAAGAATCGGGAAAAGACGTTACGTGATGACGTCAGACGCACGATACTAAGGGAAACCACATCGATGCACTTTCACTGATACAAGAAGTCAACAAACTATAGATACAATCCACAACATTACACCAAAGCAGAAAACTGAATCACAAATATCAAATAGACTTTTAGATTGTATTACTTTAGTTTATTTTGTATTGGAAATGGATTTAGTGGAGTATAAATACCACAAAAACAAAAGTACACTTACCTCATAATGTACTCAGGTATTTGAGTAAAAATACTGAGCGACATTCCGCCACTGATACGTCATCACGTTGATCCAGCCTGAGCACGGGTCAGCTGACAGGAGGATGGGGTGCAGAGATATCTGATAATAAGAAAATAAACAATAACGAGAGGCTGGTTTGCTCGTTCTTTTAATCCGTCTTCATGGCTCTAACAGCGGACTCCCTCTGCCGCTCTGCCCGCTGATGGCACTCTGAGTCTTAACTCCCATGCACACCCAAACACTTCAGAGACATGTTCTGTGTATATCTGGACCTGTGATATATTGATGAAAAAACAGTATAATAGGGGACCTTTCAGTGAGGTTTTGAATGCAGGAAGTTTACTGGGTGATTTTCACACTGTGGTATTAATATGTTTATTTAAAAACTTTGTTGAGCTTGTTTTGAGCTCTATTTCCATCTCACTGAACATAGTCCCTGTGTGAACTGGTTCAGCTGATGAGGCTGGTTATGAATCAAGAGGAGGGGCTGCAGACAGGAAGGGAAGTTAAAGATGCCATTTTACAGCTCGACGGAGCAGGAGGACAACAGGGTGAGTGTTAACACCAGGATCTGCTTTCTAACACATTATTTACTCTGTTTTACTGGAAGTCAGAACATCAGCGTCCTAGAGTCCAATGAGACTTCTACAAGTGGTGTAAACTCTTTTATTTCCTGTTTTCTGATTCATCAAAGCAACATAACATGTGACAGCCCAGCGCAGTCAAATGGGGAGCGGCCTGTCTGAAGTCTGACTGATTTGATGTATTTGAACCAAGTGTTAAACTTTCCTGTCGGCTCCCAGACCGTGTGGGAGGAAACAGGGGGGACTCTCTCTTTGAAGACACTCGACAGAACTTAGCTGCTGCTTCGTTCACTTCAGAGAGGGGGGGGGGAGAGGGGGGGGGGGGGGTGACGCGTGCATACGCGTGCATGCGCACACACATGCTCTCTCTCTCTCTCTCTCTCTCTCTCTCTCTCTCTCTCTCTCTCTCTCTCTCTCTCTCTCTCTCTCTCTCTCTCTCTCTCTCAATCTTCGTATTGGAACAAACTTCCGTGTTGAGTGCACTCTGTTATGTTCCTCCTTCCTACAGAACAGACTATGACAGGATTATATGTCATTTGTCAGTATAGTCCTATTTTTAAAAACCTTCTCTGTTGTTTAAGTGTCTGATAACCACGAATAGTAAGCAATGATATAACAGTAATTATATAACATATGTCAGACACTGTGTTATTTTCAATCAAGCCTAAAAGATTATAATGTGTTCAAACTGGCTTCACTCGCTTTAAGTGCTCCTTTGAATGTAATGTTCCTCTGTGGTTTCCTACTCAACACATGTTTGTATTGTAATGCCACTCATATTTTATTTTTATTGTATTTTAAGGTGACATTGAATGCTTTGAAATGTGCCCTAAAATAAAGTGTATTATTGATCTTATATCTGTGCCTATATCACACTATTAATGTTCCTTATTTTAGACTAGGTTAATCCGGTGTCAATAGGGAAGATCTGCACTGTTCTCTAACATGTTCAGCAGAGCAGGTATTTCTCCTGCCAGATTTGGAACCCCCCTATCATTTTGTCCAGGATGGTCATAGACTCACCAAAATCACACTGGTGTTGCCTGTTCTCCTCTAGTTTGTGCTCGCAAAAGCATTTTACTCTGGGCCCAGCAGGTGAAAATCTAAAGAGGGGCTTCCAAATCCGGCAGCTACAACACCTGGTCTGGCAGGAGAAATACCTGCTCTGCTGAACATGTTATGTAGAGAACAGTGCAGATCTTCCCTATTGACACCAGGAAAAACCTAGTCTAAAATAAGGAACATTAATAGTGTGATATAGGCACTAATCAATAATAAACTTTATTTAGGGCACCTTTCAAAACATTCAATGTCACCTTAAAATAAAATAAAAAATAAAATAATACATTGCATTACAATACAAAAATGTGTTGAGTAGGAAACCACAGAGGAACATTACATTCAAAGGAGCAATTAAAGCGAGTGGAGCTAGTTTGAACAAATGATCTTTTAGGCTTGATTGAAAATACACAGTGTCTGACATTATCATATATGTTATATCATTACTGTTATATCATTGCTTACTATTCGTGGTTATCAAGTATCAGACACTTAAACAACAGCGAAGGTTTTAAGAAATAGGACTATACTGACAAATGACATCTTATCCTTCATTGCCTTTCCTTAAAAAGAGCAACCTTGCAATTGTATGCACATTATTTATTCAGCCGTTTGCTGTTTAATCTGATGTGAAATATATCATTCAAAGAGAGAAAAAAGCTTTGAAAACTAGGCGAAACTCAATACAGGCGATGACGTCACCTGTGCGCGTCCCCGCGGACAGGGCTTCAATCTACGGCAAGGCTTCAGTCTACGGCATAACACCGGCTCCCTGCTCCGTGCATGCAGTGACATGTTGGATGCTGCTGTTTTGAGCATTGCAATATATTGTCTTTTGTTTTTAGTTAATACTGAAATAGAGACTGCTGTTTTGTTCGGGCTTTTTCTTTAAATACAATTTTCAAATGTCGACACAGTAGCTGTCCTTTTTTTAAATATCTATTCTTAAGTTTGTATAAGTGTGCTATCTGCTTGTGTAGCGTGGTTCAACAAGCAAGTCAGTGCATTCATTGGGTGGTATCAGAGAGTCACAAGGGTCTGTCAATGCAATGAAAACAATTGGCCACAGCAAATCATTTATATTAAACATGACATTTTACTTTTGAATACTAGTACAAAGGATGTATTGAATCATTTAATGTACACATATACATCATGAGTCAAAACAGGGCTACATTATAAAAGGTATAAATGTGTTAAAATGAAGAGCCGTTTGGGAGCTGAAAGAGCCGGCTCTTCTTGGTGAGCCGAGCCAAATGCTCTCTAAGAAGAGCCAGAATTCCCATCACTAAGCTGCTGCGTTCACTTCAGAAACACACACCACCGCTCGCTCACTCTCGCTCGCTCTACCATGCGCACACACAAGGGTGTAACTTTGGTTTGAGAAGTGGGGGGGACAAAAACAGGGGGTCTGTGGGTCCTTCGCAACGAAAAACGTTCTCGATTTGAATCCCATTTCCTGCTTTTCTACAAATATGGTGTTAAAAAACAAGCAAAATGTGTTGTGTATATAATGAGTGTGCAAATGTATCTAGTATCCAATCAATGCCAACCTGCTTGATTTGGGGGACCTCACATCAATTAGGGGGTCCAGGGCATGCTCCCCCGGGAACAATTTGTTTTAAATGTTGAAGTTAAATGCATCAATCTCTTTGAGGGAAATTAAGGGATGTATGGATACAGCTCTCAACACTCTGAAACAGAACTGTATATATTTCAATCATCAAAAAATCCTTAGGATCACAAACAATAACAAATAATTTAAACTTGTTTATTTTATAAACTCCTCACTCCCTCCTCTCTCCTATCTTTATCTTACCTAGTTAGCATTCTTTATCCTATTTATGCATATTTACTAATCACTCCAGTTTAAACTGTATTTTAAATGTTTACTGTCCTAAAACATTGGAATGATTCTTACATTATGTTTTACAACTATATTAAATAGATAATATCTCTCTCTCTCTCTCTCTCTCTCTCTCTCTCTCACACACAAAATGCGCTAGTGCCACACACACACACACACACACACACACACACACACACACACACACACACACAGGCTGTTTAATCCTCCGTGGCGATGACCACTTGCGTAAAAAATTAAATTAAACACTATTGAAAAGTGGGGGGGGACAAACGGGATTTGAAACGTGGGGGGGCATGTCCGCACACACACATGCACACGCCCCCCCCCCTCTAACTCTCTCAAAGGGATAGCTACCTGACTCTGCATGACCCTAATATCATAACACAAGTTTATTATTTGATGGTTTAGATTTAAATGTGTGTGTGTGTGTGTGTGTGTGTGTGTGTTGTGTGTTGTGTGTGTGTGTGTGTGTGTGTGTGTGTGTGTGTGTGTGTGTGTGGTGTGTGTGTGTGTGGTGTGTGTGTGTGTGTGTGTGTGGTGTGTGTGTGTGTGTGTGTGTGTGTGTGTGTGTGTGTGTGTGTGTGTGTGTGTGTGTGTGTGTGGTGTGTGTGTGTGTGTGTGGTGTGTGTGTGTGTGTGTGTGTGTGTGTGTGTGTGTGTGTGTGTGTGTGTGTGTGTGTGTGTGGTGTGTGTGTTGTTGTTGTTACTGGTTTATCTCTCAGACTGGAGAAGATGAGTGGTTTAAAGATGAGGAAGAGGACACATCTTCAGTCTCCAGCTGTCTGTCTCTGAAGAGGACTGGTCTAGAGATCGACCTCTAAACTTCAGTAATGAACCTGGACCTCAGACACAAAGTAAGAGTTTCTGCTGTAACCTGACCTGAAGAGGATCCAGTTTGTATGTTATCTGATAATCTAACCTGTCTTTAATGATCGCAGTAAAGAAACTTAGTAACAGTACAGTAACAAAGTTTAAACTCTTGATCCCTGGCGTCATCAGCGATAGTAAATAATCTACATACAGACAGAAGTCAAAATGTTCTCTCTGAATGAACTAATGATGTTTAAAACATGTGTTGTTTCCACAGACAGAGAGCAGAGTCTCCAGTCCCCAGCTGTCTGTCTCTGAAGAGTGACCGGTCTAAAGGCTTTCCTCTAAACTTCAGTAATGAACCTGGACCCTCAGACACAAAGTAAGAGTTTCTGCTGTAACCTGACCTGAAGAGGATCCAGTTTTTATGTTATCTGATAATTAGTGTGAATGCTGAGCAACAGAGTATTGTTCTTCAAATCTTTATTCTTCAACTTATTTCAACCAATGTTTGCTGTTTAACTGCTTCAGCATACTTCAGCTACAGAAACCATTCAAATATTAAAAGTTCAGCTCCTTCAGGACATGACTGCTATGACTTCTTGTTTTGGACATTTACGCTTTTTATAATATTCAGCTTTTTAAACTTTATTTTTACAATGTAACCCAATGGGAGGAACTTCAAATCCTCTTTGAGCTACACCGTGCGCTAAATGCTACTCCTTCCACATACCTTCAGCTAGAGACTTTCCAACTTTAAAACGCTCACAAGACATTCAGCTATTAAACCTGCATTCAGCTTTTTGATATCTTTTACACTTTTTGAAATATTTAACTTAGTTTGGAGCTTGGTAAAGAGACCTTCTTCAGATTGTAACATTAGTGTGCGCCGCTCGTTAAGTCTAGAGAGCTTTGATCTCAAAAAAGAGTGGAGGAGAGCTTGAAATCCGCCTAAAAATAAATGTTAAACCTGCCATAAGTCCCAAACCCTAAACTCCTGTGACATCAGTTGGTGATGAAAATGAAGGAAAACATCTCCAGAGTCCGTCCTTTGAGGGTCTTGGAGCGGACAAACAGAGGTGGATTTAAGCACAGAGTCAAGCTTTCATGTTTCTCTCCAGTCTTTTATTTAATACATTTTTATACACAATAAATATAATAAAACACTTTAAAAAAAGCTACAGCACCGGGTATTCCCAGGCGGTCTCCCATCCAAGTACTGACCCGGCCCGACCCTGCTCAGCTTCCGAGATCGGACGAGATCGGGCGTGATTTTTTTTTTATTATCTTTTATTATAAAAATATAATTTACATTTTATAACATAAATCATATAAAAGAGCCTCAAAGAAAGGGACTCCATGGCCTTTCATTCAAGAAAAGAAGACAATAAATGGATTCACATCCCAGTAATCCTAACTCCTAAAAGGGAAAAACATTACAAACACAATCAACATATTTCAAAATGAAATCTTAGCTTTCCATCATTACCTTCAATCAATGAGCAAACCTTCCACATAATCCTCCACAAAAACCTAATTCCTTATAAATAACAGTCCAATGTCTCTTTTATCGTCCTTTTCATTATGTCCCACACTCTTCCATCCTCCCCTCACAGTGTGCAATAGTCTCTAATTTAACTGCATGTCTTGCATGACTCAAACAAACATTCAGGAGACCAACATTGCGATTCACTCATCTCCCATTCACACCAAACAGCCATAGCTCCTTCCAGTCCAAACACTTTATCAACCTTCATTCCAACATCTGCCTATCATTTCTTTATTTGACAAAGACCACCCTTAATTTACTGCATTCAACAAATGCATGCATACAATTCCCCACTCCCACCCTACATACATCACATTCTTTCTTCACCTCACCATCAAACATAGTTATCACTCAATGATTGAAGATCCTGTTGTGCCTTAACAGGAAATCAAATAGCTCGCACTCCACACTGTTACCTTCACTCTCAAATTCATCCATATCTTTTTCACATCTATCCCATTCACCACTTTCCCCATTCTTTCTCTGCTGCCGGTCTTCTCACATTCTCTTTTCTCAAGATGTTATTGATCCTTTTGGTATTTCTATCCCCAGTTTGATCATTGTGTCATCATCACCCACATATAACTCAACATCACTTTCCCACTTCCCACATTCTCACTCTCAATCATTCTTCTCCATTCCCTACTTTCTACTGTCTAATATATTCTCTGCTGCCCTAACCCCATGAATCAATCCCTCCTCTAACCTCCCCCACTATCACCTGTGCCCTCATAAAACCTGGAACATACTCACACACTAGGCCCGGCTCCACGAGGACGAAAACTGGTTGAATCCGCATATTTCTCATGCGTATAGCCCTCTAAGCTCCACGACGCCGTAAGGGAACGTAGAAACAGACCCGCAAACGACAACGGGTCCAAAGGTGGATAGATCTGGGAACAGAGCGCTCTGGGGGGTCCAACGGGGCCGTGGAGTCGCCTATACGGTCATTCGTTTTCATAGCCCCGCTCTCCCCGCAGGGTTGCTATCGTGCTCCAGTCGCTACTGACCATGCTACAGTTCTTTGTGCAACATCTACAGGAGCTCCTCCTTGAATTCAGATTATTATCTTTATCTCGATATGGACATAAACGCGAGTGAAGTCTAATCTGACAGGACGGAGACACGCAGCTCCTGCCGCTGTGATGCAGCGGGAGCAAAACACACACTTCAAGTCAGATCATCACCCTTAGCTATTTTAATTACCTCTCAAACTACCTAAACTAGTTATAATATGTTCATTTTGACTGTCGAGTCACTCATTACAGGATCAGTGCTGCATGAGACAGACACTGACGCTGTGAGAAGAGAGGAAAAAGAGACAGGCTCCGTGTATTTGATGATTATATATCATTATATCGTCGTTATTCATTTGTTTTAAAGCTCAATAAATAACAATGAAGACCTTTGACCGGCACTTTTATAATTTTGTCCGGAAGATTTAAACTTTAATATACGTTGACCGGGGAAAACTCTGCGCGGATCCCCGGCCCCCACCCATGGAAATATACAGAAGGGCAGCCATGACAACCATTCTTCTTCGCTGCTTTTGTGGAGGAAGTGCTGCTTTTGGAGGAAGTTACAGCGCCACGTACAGGTTCGCATATGTACTGCAGCTTTTCCAGCGTTTGGATGTAAACGGAGCCGTCTCGTGGAGCTTGACACAATCCGGTGTATATTGCGTGGGGACGGAAGGTTTTTTGCGGTTGCATTTACGTTACTCCGATGCGTTTTGCCGTATTTGTCCTCGTGGAGACGGGGCCTAAATCCCTCACAACTCTGAACCCCGCCCTCCACATCGGCAAATTGAAGACGACCTTCTGCTCCTTCACAATCCTTTGATTCAGGAAGATGGGTTGCTTCCACACTTGTTTTGCGCTCACACATTCATATCTCACATTCAACAACCCCCCCCCCCCCATGCACTCACCACTTCCCTCTGAAACTCACTAGTCCCCTTTCTTAAAGCTCATCAAAACACTTTTATTTAAATACTTTATCATCATTTTAACTCATTGTTTTTAGTATTCTTTCTAAATGTATTAACTTTAATCCTCCATCCTGTATTCATTCTCCAAAACTCCCTAGCCTCCTAACCCCTCCCCCGTCCCAAATAAAGTCACTCACCAATTTATTAATTTATTTTATTATCCTTTCTGGATCATCCAAAGCATTCATTACTAAAACTAACGTACTCTTAATTAACCCATTAAAAAAATGACCTTTCCCCTTAAATTCAGTTTCCTTCTTTTCCAAACTCTCAATGTCTTTTTAACAGCATTTACTTTCAAACTGAACATCCCTACCCTCTCTATCTGCTGTTCCTACATGAACCCTAGCACTGTAAAGTACTCTTTGTTTTCCTTCAGACCTATTTCTACTCTCCCCACACTTCCCTTCCCTAAGACCATACATTCTGATTCCTCTATGTTTACCCTCGCCCCTGAAGCCCTACTATATAGATCCACACTATCAAACACTCCTTTGATGCTCCCCATATCCTTAACGTTATCGTCGTGTCATCCTCATTCTGATACACCACACGTTCCCCCGGTACCTCCACTCCCTTCACATCTCATACTGATACACCACACGTTCCCCCCGGTACCTCCACTCCCTCACACCTCATACTGATACACACACGTTCCCCCGGTACTCCACTCCCTTCACATCCTCATTCTGATACACCACACGTTCCCCGGTACCTCCACTCCCTTCACATCCTCATACTGATACACCACACGTTCCCCCGGTACCTCCACTCTTCACATCCTCATACTGATACACACACACGTTCCCCCGGTACCTCCACTCCCTTCACATCCTCATTCTGATACACCACACGTTCCCCCCGGTACCTCCACTCCCTTCACATCCTCATACTGATACACCACACGTTCCCCCGGTACCTCCACTCCCTTCACATCCTCATTCTGATACACCACACGTTCCCCCGGTACCTCCACTCCCTTCACATCCTCATACTGATACACCACACGTTCCCCGGTACCTCCACTCCCTTCACATCCTCATACTGATACACAACACGTTCCCCCGGTACCTCCACTCCCTTCACATCCTCATTCTGATACACCACACGTTCCCCGGTACCTCCACTCCCTTCACATCCTCATTCTGATACACCACACGTTCCCCCGGTACCCACTCCCTTCACATCCTCATTCTGATACACCACACGTTCCCCCGGTACCTCCACTCCCTTCACATCCTCATTCTGATACACCACACGTTCCCCCGGTACCTCCACTCCCTTCACATCCTCATTCTGATACACCACACGTTCCCCGGTACTCCACCCTTCACATCCTCATTCTGATACACCACACGTTCCGCCGGTACCCCACTCCCTTCACATCCTCATTCTGATACACCACACGTTCCCCGGTACCTCCACTCCCTTCAAATCCTCATTCTGATACACCACACGTTCCCTCGGTACCTCCACTCCCTTCACATCCTCATACTGATACACCACACGTTCCCCCGGTACCTCCACTCCCTTCACATCCTCATTCTGATACACCACACGTTCCCCGGTACCTCCACTCCTTCACATCCTCATTCTGATACACCACACGTTCCCCCGGTACCTCCACTCCTTCACATCCTCATTCTGATACACACACGTTCCCCCGGTACCTCCACTCCCTTCACATCCTCATACTGATACACACACGTTCCCCCGGTACCTCCACTCCCTTCACATCCTCATACTGATACACCACACGTTCCCCGGTACCTCCACTCACTTCACATCCTCATACTGATACACCACACGTTCCCCGGTACCTCACTCCCTTCACATCCTCATTCTGATACACCACACGTTCCCCCGGTACCTCCACTCCCTTCACATCCTCATTCTGATACACCACACGTTCCCCCGGTACTCCACTCCCTTCACATCCTCATCTGATACACCACACGTTCCCCCGGTACCTCCACTCCCTTCACATCCTCATTCTGATACACCACACGTTCCCCGGTACCTCCACTCCCTTCACATCCTCATACTGATACACCACACGTTCCCCCGGTACCTCCACTCACTTCACATCCTCATACTGATACACCACACGTTCCCCCGGTACCTCCACTCCCTTCACATCCTCATACTGATACACCACACGTTCCCCCGGTACCTCCACTCCCTTCACATCCTCATTCTGATACACCACACGTTCCCCCAGTACCTCCACTCCCTTCACATCCTCATACTGATACACCACACGTTCCCCGGTACCTCCACTCACTTCACATCCTCATACTGATACACCACACGTTCCCGGTACCTCCACTCCCTTCACATCCTCATTCTGATACACCACACGTTCCCCCGGTACCTCCACTCCCTTCACATCCTCATTCTGATACACCACACGTTCCCCCGGTACCTCCACTCCCTTCACTCCTCATTCTGATACACCACACGTTCCCCCGGTACCTCCACTCCCTTCACATCTCATACTGATACACCACACGTTCCCTCGGTACCTCCACTCCCTTCACATCCTCTTCTGATACACCACACGTTCCCCCGGTACCTTCACTCCCTTCACATCCTCATTCTGATACACCACACGTTCCCCCGGTACCTCCACTCATTCACATCCTCATACTGATACACCACACGTTCCCCCGGTACCTCCACTCCCTTCACATCCTCATTCTGATACACCACACGTTCCCCCGGTACCTCCACTCCTTTCACATCCTCATTCTGATACACCACACGTTCCCCCGGTACTCCACTCCCTTCACATCCTCATACTGATACACCACACGTTCCCCGGTACCTCCACTCCCTTCACATCCTCATTCTGATACACCACACGTTCCCCCGGTACCTCCACTCCCTTCACATCCTCATCTGATACACCACACGTTCCCCCGGTACCTCCACTCCCTTCACATCCTCATTCTGATACACCACACGTTCCCCCGGTACCTCCACTCCCTTCACATCCTCATACTGATACACCACACGTTCCCCCGGTACCTCCACTCCCTTCACATCCTCATTCTGATACACCACACGTTCCCCGGTACCTCCACTCCCTTCACATCCTCATTCTGATACACCACACGTTCCCCCGTACCTCCACTCCCTTCACATCCTCATACTGATACACCACACGTTCCCCCGGTACCTCCACTCCCTTCACATCCTCATTCTGATACACCACACGTTCCCCCGGTACCTCCACTCCCTTCACATCCTCATACTGATACACCACACGTTCCCCCGGTACCTCCACTCCCTTCACATCCTCATACTGATACACCACACGTTCCCCCGGTACCTCCACTCCCTTCACATCCTCATTCTGATACACCACACGTTCCCCGGTACCTCCACTCCCTTCACATCCTCATTCTGATACACCACACGTTCCCCGGTACCTCCACTCCCTTCACATCCTCATTCTGATACACCACACGTTCCCCCGGTACCTCCACTCCCTTCACATCCTCATTCTGATACACCACACGTTCCCCCGGTACCTCCACTCCCTTCAACCTCATTCTGATACACCACACGTTCCCCCGGTACCTCCACTCCCTTCACATCCTCATTCTGATACACCACACGTTCCCCCGGTACCTCCACTCCCTTCACATCCTCATACTGATACACCACACGTTCCCCCGGTACCTCCACTCCCTTCACCCTCATACTGATACACCACACGTTCCCCCGGTACCTCCACTCCCTTCACATCCTCATTCTGATACACCACACGTTCCCCCGGTACTCCACTCCCTTCACATCCTCATTCTGATACACCACACGTCCCCCGGTACCTCCACTCCCTTCACATCCTCATTCTGATACACCACACGTTCCCCCGGTACCTCCACTCCCTTCACATCCTCATTCTGATACACCACACGTTCCCCCGGTACCTCCACTCCTTCACATCCTCATTCTGATACACCACACGTTCCCCGGTACCTCCACTCCCTTCACATCCTCATTCTGATACACCACACGTTCCGCCGGTACCTCCACTCCCTTCACATCCTCATTCTGATACACCACACGTTCCCCCGGTACCTCCACTCCCTTCAAATCCTCATTGATACACCACACGTTCCCTCGGTACCTCCACTCCCTTCACATCCTCATACTGATACACCACACGTTCCCCGGTACCTCCACTCCCTTCACATCCTCATTCTGATACACCACACGTTCCCCCGGTACCTCCACTCCCTTCACATCCTCATTCTGATACACCACACGTTCCCCGGTACCTCCACTCCCTTCACATCCTCATTCTGATACACCACACGTTCCCCGGTACCTCCACTCCTTCACATCCTCATACTGATACACCACACGTTCCCCCGGTACCTCCACTCCCTTCACATCCTCATACTGATACACCACACGTTCCCCCGGTACCTCCACTCACTTCACATCCTCATACTGATACACCACACGTTCCCCCGGTACCTCCACTCCCTTCACATCATATCTGATACACCACACGTTCCCCGGTACCTCCACTCCCTTCACATCCTCATTCTGATACACCACACGTTCCCCGGTACCTCCACTCCCTTCACATCCTCATTCTGATACACCACACGTTCCCCCGGTACCTCCACTCCCTTCACATCCTCATACTGATACACACCACACGTTCCCCCGGTACCTCCACTCACTTCACATCCTCATACTGATACACCACACGTTCCCCCGGTACCTCCACTCCCTTCACATCCTCATACTGATACACCACACGTTCCCCCGGTACCTCCACTCCCTTCACATCCTCATTCTGATACACCACACGTTCCCCCAGTACCTCCACTCCCTTCACATCCTCATACTGATACACCACACGTTCCCCGGTACCTCCACTCACTTCACATCCTCATACTGATACACCACACGTTCCCCCGGTACCTCCACTCCCTTCACATCCTCATTCTGATACACCACACGTTCCCCCGGTACCTCCACTCCCTTCACATCCTCATTCTGATACACCACACGTTCCCCCGGTACCTCCACTCCCTTCACATCCTCATTCTGATACACCACACGTTCCCCCGGTACCTCCACTCCCTTCACATCCTCATACTGATACACCACACGTTCCCTCGGTACCTCCACTCCCTTCACATCCTCTTCTGATACACCACAGTTCCCCCGGTACCTTCACTCCCTTCACATCCTCATTCTGATACACCACACGTTCCCCCGGTACCTCCACTCACTTCACATCCTCATACTGATACACCACACGTTCCCCCGGTACCTCCACCCTTCACATCCTCATTCTGATACACCACACGTTCCCCCGGTACCTCCACTCCTTTCACATCCTCATTCTGATACACCACACGTTCCCCCGGTACTCCACTCCCTTCACATCCTACTGATACACCACACGTTCCCCGGTACCTCCACTCCCTTCACATCCTCATTCTGATACACCACACGTTCCCCCGGTACCTCCACTCCCTTCACATCATCATTCTGATACACCACACGTTCCCCCGGTACCTCCACTCCTTCACATCCTCATTCTGATACACCACACGTTCCCCCGGTACCTCCACTCCCTTCACATCCTCATTCTGATACACCACACGTTCCCCCGGTACCTCCACTCCCTTCACATCCTCATTCTGATACACCACACGTTCCCCGGTACCTCCACTCCCTTCACATCCTCATTCTGATACACCACACGTTCCCCCGGTACCTCCACTCCCTTCACATCCTCATACTGATACACCACACGTTCCCCCGGTACCTCCACTCCCTTCACATCCTCATACTGATACACCACACGTTCCCCCGGAACCTCCACTCCCTTCACATCCTCATACTGATACACCACACGTTCCCCCGGTACCTCCACTCCCTTCACATCCTCATACTGATACACCACACGTTCCCCCGGTACCTCCACTCCCTTCACATCCTCATTCTGATACACCACACGTTCCCCCGGTACTCCACTCCCTTCACATCCTCATTCTGATACACCACACGTTCCCCCGGTACCTCCACTCCCTTCACATCCTCATTCTGATACATCACACGTTCCCCCGGTACCTCCACTCCCTTCACATCCTCATTCTGATACACCACACGTTCCCCCGGTACCTCCACTCCCTTCACATCCTCATACTGATACAACACGTTCCCCCGGTACCTCCACTCCCTTCACATCCTCATTCTGATACACCACACGTTCCCCCGGTACCTCACTCCCTTCACATCCTCATTCTAATACACCACACGTTCCCCCGGTACCTCCACTCCCTTCACATCCTCAATCTGATACACCACACGTTCCCCCGGTACCTCCACTCCCTTCACATCCTCATTCTGATACACCACACGTTCCCCGGTACCTCCACTCCCTTCACATCCTCAATCTGATACACCACACGTTCCCCCGGTACCTCCACTCCCTTCACATCCTCAATCTGATACACCACACGTTCCCCCGGTACCTCCACTCCCTTCACATCCTCATACTGATACACCACACGTTCCCCCGGTACCTCCACTCCCTTCACATCCTCATTCTGATACACCACACGTTCCCCCGGTACCTCCACTCCCTTCACATCCTCATTCTGATACACCACACGTTCCCCTGGTACCTCCACTCCTTCACATCCTCATACTGATACACCACACGTTCCCCCGGTACCTCCACTCCCTTCACATCCTCATTCTGATACACCACACGTTCCCCGGTACCTCCACTCCCTTCACATCCTCATACTGATACACCACACGTTCCCCAGTACCTCCACTCCCTTCACATCCTCATACTGATACACCACACGTTCCCCCGGTACCTCCACTCCCTTCACATCCTCATTCTGATACACCACACGTTCCCCCGGTACCTCCACTCCCTTCACATCCTCATTCTGATACACCACACGTTCCCTCGGTACCTCCACTCCTTCACATCCTCATTCTGATACACCACACGTTCCCCGGTACCTCCACTCCCTTCACATCCTCATACTGATACACCACACGTTCCCCCGGTACCTCCACTCCTTCACATCCTCATATGATACACCACACGTTCCCCCGGTACCTCCACTCCCTTCCCATCCTCATTCTGATACACCACACGTTCCCCCGGTACCTCCACTCCCTTGACATCCTCATTCTGATACACCACACGTTCCCCCCGGTACTCCACTCCCTTCACATCCTCATTCTGATACACCACACGTTCCCCCGGTACCTCCACTCCCTTCACATCCTCATTCTGATACACCACACGTTCCCCCGGTACCTCCACTCCCTTCACATCCTCATACTGATACACCACACGTTCCCCCGGTACCTCCACTCCCTTCACATCCTCATTCTGATACACCACACGTTCCCCGGTACCTCCACTCCCTTCACATCCTCATTCTGATACACCACACGTTCCCCCGGTACCTCCACTCCCTTCACATCCTCATACTGATACACCACACGTTCCCCCGGTACTCCACTCCCTTCACATCCTCATTCTGATACACACACGTTCCCCCGGTACCTCCACTCCCTTCACATCCTCATACTGCTACACCACACATTCCCCCGGTACCTCCACTCCCTTCACATCCTCATTCTGATACACCACACGTTCCCCGGTACCTCCACTCCCTTCACATCCTCATTCTGATACACCACACGTTCCCCGGTACCTCCACTCCCTTCACATCCTCATACTGCTACACCACACATTCCCCCGGTACCTCCACTCCCTTCACATCCTCATTCTGATACACCACACGTTCCCCCGGTACCTCCACTCCCTTCACATCCTCATTCTGATACACCACACGTTCCCCCGGTACCTCCACTCCCTTCACATCCTCATACTGCTACACCACACGTTCCCCCGGTACCTCCACTCCCTTCACATCCTCATTCTGATACACCACACGTTCCCCGGTACCTCCACTCCCTTCACATCCTCATTCTGATACACCACACGTTCCCCCGGTACCTCCACTCCCTTCACATCCTCATTCTGATACACCACACGTTCCCCCGGTACTTCCACTCCCTTCACATCCTCATACTGATACACCACACGTTCCCCCGGTACCTCCACTCCCTTCACATCCTCATACTGATACACCACACGTTCCCCGGTACCTCCACTCCCTTCACATCCTCATTCTGATACACCACACGTTCCCCCGGTACCTCCACTCCCTTCACATCCTCATTCTGATACACCACACGTTCCCCCGGTACTCCACTCCCTTCACATCCTCATACTGATACACCACACGAGCCAGTGGCTCCGCTGACAACGCATACAGCATCGCCGAGAGAGGGCGTCCTTGCCGGACTGACCTCCCTAGCCTAAACACATTAGTTAAAATCCCATTCACCTTTACACAACTAACTGCTCTACCATAAAGTCTCCTAATCCATCCCACTAGCCTCCTCCCAAGCCCCGCCTTCTCTAACACCTTAAACAAATACCCATGATTCACCCTATCAAAAGCTTTATTCAAATCTAAACTAACAACCACCCCACCTTTACCTCCTTCATATAACTTATCACATGCCTTATACTACTAATGGTGTCACTAATATCCCTGCCCGGTATGCTGTATGCCTGCATGCTGCCCACCACTGAACCTATCACCCTCTTGATCCTATTGGCTAACACCCTTGCTAATATCTTTACTACCCTTTTTAAACAAAATACTGTTCCCCCCTGTTGATAGCCCAGCCGGCAATTCAGCCCTCTCTTCTAGACGCTTGTATAGCTCCAGAAGTATTAGGCACCATGTCCTCTTTAAACTCAATGAAGAACTCTGCTGTCAGCCCATCAAGCCCCGGGCTCTTGTCCTCCCCAGACCCGCTATTGCTTCTTCCCCTTCCCCTTCCCCTTCCCCTATTTCCCCCTCACACATTTCCCTACCTTCATCGCTCAAACTCATTCTATCTAACGCCGTATCCAAACTCTCACTATCTATCTCCTCTTCCTTAAACAACTCACTATAAAAACTCTTCTACTCTCTCAGCTATCACTAGATCCGTTATCATCCCCCCTTTCCCTCAATCTGCTTCATATCATTATTCTCTTGTTCTTTTTTTCCAACCCCAAAAAGAAACCCGTACATTTCTCCCCCTCCTAAATATCTAGCCCTACTCCTAAACTATCGCCCCCATACACCTCGTCCTCTCCCTCTCTCTCTCTCTCTCTCTCTCTCTCTCTCCCTCCCCCTCTCTCTCTCTCTCTCTCCTCTCTCTCTCTCTCCTCTCTCTCTCTCTCTTCATTTCTCACACTAATATATTTAATGCTCATATTCTTCATCTCTTTTTTTAAACCCTCCCACATCAACATTCATACTTCCTTTTTTACTCTACATCATACTGAACCAAAATAAAGTATAGAGTGATCACTCAAAACCACCTTCTGTGTTCAATGTGACCAGTTGTTCCACCCATATCCCTTTACACAACAATAGATCAATCCTACTCTGTTTTAAACCCCCCCAACATCCTGCAGAATACACCCCTCCATACACATTTCTCTCCCTCCATACATCCTTCATACCATTATCCTCATTACCTTTTGTAACATACCCCGTGGAGAATCACTTTTAAAACCCATCCCCACAGACACATCTATTCTCCCTCACCACACATTGAGATCACCAACAACCAAACAGTTCCCCCACACTTCCCATTCAAACCCTCAAAGAACATCCCCTCCCCTTTCCTCATTCGGCGCACATTGACTATCTTAAACACTTCACCATATACTCAAACACCACACCAATCATTCCACCATCACCATCATCCTCAACTTTCCTCACATTCTCTACCACCCCTGTTTTAACTCAAATCGCCCCCCCCCCCCCCTAGCATTCACACCCCCGTTAGTTACAAACACATCACCGTCCACCCTTCTTAGGCCCCGGCCCCACGGGAACGAAAACGGGTTGTATCCGCATATTTATCTTGCGTCTAGCCCTTTAAGCTACACGAGCCGTAACGGAACGATAGAAACGGACCCTGCAAACGACAACGGGTCCAAAGTGTGGATAGATCTGGGAACGGAGCGCTCTGGGGGGTCCAACGGGGCCGTGGGGTAGTGGTTTTTAGTGGTCCTATACGGTCATTTTTCTGATAATGACGACGCAATAGCCCGCCTCTCCCACCTCTGCTGCTCACCCCTCAAATCTAAACTTTCTTCAAACAGTTCAGCACGCTGTTTACCTCGCACTCTTTGCCTCTAGCGGATCAGGGTGGCCGTAAGCAAAGAGTGGGGGATAGGCGCTTCTTATAGCTGGCTCAGAGAGGGGCTCCTATGCTGGAGGTCCCAGGGCCGAGTTTGGGTGCTGACAGGCGGACTGCCCCCCTCATGTCGATGGGGGTGCTGCAGGGGGCCTGCTGGAGGGCCCAGTCCGAGCTGTGAGCCTGTCTCCCCCTCTCCAGCACCTGGCAGCTCTCCGGGCCCTGGAGACGCATTTTCAGGCTTCACTTTTCCCCCTACAAATGAATTGTAATCAATACTTTTAGATGTAAATGGTTTATTGTATCATTACTATGGGTCTCTGAAACAATCAGACTTTTCCCACACTGTTATCAGAGTGTTATCAGAGTGTTATCAGAGTGTTATCAGAGTGTTATCAGACTTTTAGCACTCTGTTCCCCGCAGAAACGAGTTTAAATCATCAGTGTCACTTTTGTGGGGATGTAGGAATGTACCTGTGTCTGGTGTGGAGCCTCCCTGCACTTTAAATCAATTGATTTGCCTTTTTTGATTGTATTTTCTACTGTTAGTGCACTGTGCTCATGTCGGGTGAAGTGCCCTCCTGTGGGGAAACTGCACTTAAATCACTTCGTGCTTTTTAACCGGTTTAAAATCGTTTTTCTCACTTTTAAAATACTTTCTGCCCTAGAAAATATTTGTAATCATTAGTACCATTATTAAGGGGCTGCATGAACACTTTCCCCACGTTTAAAGTACTTTTCCTGGGTTAGAAAGTGAGGTGCTGCAGCCTGGTCTCTGGGTAACAGTTAATGACACCCTCTCTGTAAGTGGACATCACATTTCCATTGTGCGGAAGTTTGTCCAATGGCACGAAGCGTCCCCCGTTATTTGTGTCCAAAAAGAGGAAGTTTCCCTAACTACAATGTATCAGCTAGTTATTGCAGGATAACACGTACTTAGTGGAGATTGATCAACTATACTTAAACTATTGCACATCTTTTAAACATTATCTAAAAGCCACTTGTTCATACAGCTCCAGTCACCATTCAGCTATTCAGATATTCAGCTTTGTATTTTCTGCATTTTCAGCAAAGTTCAGCAACACATTTACGCAGCTTTCAGCATTCACACACATTTTCAGCAGGAAATGCCTTTTCTAGTCTAACCTGTTCTTTAATGATCGCAGTAAGAAACTTAGTAACAGTACAGTAACAAAGTTTAAACTCTTGATCCCTGGCGTCATCAGCGATAGTAAATAATCTACATACAGACAGAAGTCAAAATGTGCTCTCTGAATGAACTAATGATGTTTAAAACATGTGTGTTTCCACAGACAGAGAGCAGAGTCTCCAGTCCCCAGCTGTCTGTCTCTGAAGAGTGACGGTCTAAAGATGACCTCTATGGTTCAGTAATGAACCTGGACCCTCAGACACAAAGTAAGAGTTTCTGCTGTAACCTGACCTGAAGAGGATCCAGTTTTTATATAATCTAATATATTAAACTGTTCTTTAATAATATCATGTGTGCAGTATAGTACAGAACAAAGGCAGCAGAGTTCAGCAAGCTAACATTATTTGAGGATATTTCAATATGCATTTATAGCATCATTGTATCAGTGGCATCAAAAGGTTTAAATGGCAAAGATATTGATAAATACTCACTAAAACTAAATATATCGTCCAAAACATTATTACTACTTGGGCATGTTTATGATGTATTTTAAAGATCCATCCATCTTCTCCCGCTTATCCGTGGTCGGGTCGCGGGGGAAGCAGTTCCAGCAGAGAGCCCCAAACTTTATTTTCCCTGGCCACATCAACCAGCTCTGACTGGGGGATCCCAAGGCGCTCCCAGGCCAGCCATTTTAAAGATGTTTATTAATAATAGTGATAACCTGGTGAGCTGGTTGTGTTTAGCATTAGCAGATATAACAGAGCTTTGTGTGATTACATGTAGAGTCAATGCAAAGACCCAGATCCGTGCCTGGAGACACCAAGAAAGTGAAGAGGTGAAATTCATGTCACCTGCGTATTCGTGCAGCGTGACACATTTCATCTTTCATTTCATTTCATTTGTATTTGTTCCGTTCATGGTATGCACAACTTAATGTACAATAAATATTTACAAAACATGTCTCTATGAACACACCATTGACCGAAAAGAGCAGGGAGAAGAAAATAATCTGATATGACCTGCCCCTTTCTAAAGAAATAGAAATAGATGGTCTGTCCTTCATATGTTCTTATTCACAGCCACACATCACAGCATCGTAGGATAACAAGAGAAACACAAACACTTACTAACAAAAATACTTAGTTCCCACTGACAGTTAACGGAAAGAAACAAAACAACAACAACAACAACAACAACAACACACACCAAACATCACATGAACAATGAAAAGTGCAACACCCTCATCTGAGTCCTACTGGAGAAAGAGTCTTGAGAGAGACGTTTGTGACGCTCTGCCCGTTGGTGAGAATCAGCTCCACTAATGTGACGTGCTGTAAAGGATGTGTTCATCTCCACAGAGGGAAGAGGAAGAGTGGTGTTCCTGTGGAGGAGCAGCTGTCCAGCTGTGCTCTGTGTCAGGACGTCCTGAAGGATCCAGTCTCTACCAGCTGTGGACACTGGTTCTGCAGACAGTGCATCACCTCATACTGGGAGCAGAGACCTCCATCAGGAGACCCCTCCTGTCCCCAGTGTGGAGAAAGATCCAGAACCAGAGCTGGACTGCAGACAGCCAGTCAGACCAGCTCTGTACGAGGTAAGAGGCCGAACACATGCAGCGTCTTATTCCTCTTCCTGGTTCATTTGTGTTTGAACAGGTATACTGTTGTAGAGCATAGACAGTAAGCTGTTTATAAAACATTTAAACTCAGTTTTTTGTTGTTTTATTGATTAGATTCTCAGAGCATTTCCCTCATTCTCTCCGTTTCCTTCTCTTCCAGCAGATAGTGGTCTGCAGGAGGTTTTAGATGAACATAGGCTCAGTCTGAGGAGGAGATGTGAACGTGTGACTGAAGGAACTGATCAAAGTGAAACCCTCCTCAACAGGATCTTCACTGAGCTCTACATCACACAAGGCCAGAGTGAAGAGGTTAATACCCAACATGAGGTGAGGCAGCTGGAGACAGCTTCCAAGAAGAAGCCCCTCCATGACACTCCAATCAAGTGCCAGGACATCTTTAAAGCCTTACCTGACCAACAGACTCTCATCAGAGCGGTCCTGACCAACGGAGTCGCTGGAGTTGGAAAAACCTTCTCAGTGCAGAAGTTCACTCTGGACTGGGCCGAGGGTTTGGGAAACCAAGATGTCAGTCTGGTGATCCCGCTCTCCTTCAGGGAGCTGAACCTGATCAAAGGTGAGCAGTACAGTCTTCTCAGGCTGCTCCATGTTTTCCATCCAACCTTACAGAAGGTCACAGCAGAGCAGCTGGCTGTCTGCAAAGTGCTGCTCATCTTTGACGGCCTGGATGAAAGCAGACTTTCTCTGGACTTCAGAAACAATGAGGTTGTGTCTGATGTCTCTCAGCAGTCCTCAGTCAACGTGCTGCTGACAAACCTCATCAGGGGGAAGCTGCTTCCCTCGGCTCTCGTCTGGATAACTTCCAGACCTGCAGCGGCCAATCAGATCCCTCCTGAGTGTGTGGACAGGGTAACAGAAGTACGAGGCTTCACTGACGCCCAGAAGGAGGAGTACTTCAGGAGGAGATGGAGTGATGAAGACCTGTCCAGCAGAATCATCTCTCACATCAAGAGCTCCAGGAGCCTCCACATCATGTGTCTGATCCCAGTCTTCTGCTGGATCACTGCTGCAGTTCTGGACCACATGTTGACTACAGACCAGAGAGGAGAGCTGCCCCAGACCCTCACTGACATGTACTCACACTTCCTGCTGGTCCAGACCAAGAGGAAGAAGCAGAAGTATGAAGAGGGACATGAGACGAGTCCACAGCAGCTGACGGAGGCTGACAGGGAGGTTCTTCTGAAGCTGGGGAGGCTGGCGTTTGAACATCTGGAGAAAGGAGACATCATGTTCTACCAAGAAGACCTGCAGCGCTGTGGTCTTGGTGTCACCGAGGCCTTGGTGCACTCAGGAGTTTGTACACAGATCTTCAAAAGAGAGAGAGTGATCTTGAGAAAACAGTCTACTGCTTTGTTCATCTGAGCATTCAGGAGTTTCTGGCTGCAGTCTACATGTTGCACTGTTACACCAACAGAGACACAGAGGTACTGAAGGACTTCCTGCAGGAGACTACTAACAACAGCAGAGATCAGGATTACCCATCCCTGGATGACTTCCTGAAGGGAGCCATGGAGAAATCCCTCAGTGAAAATGGCCACCTGGACCTGTTTGTCCGCTTTCTCCACGGCCTCTCTCTGGAGTCCAACCAGAGACTGTTAGGAGGCCTGCTGGGTCGCACAGACAACAGACCAGAAACCATCCAGAGAGCCATCAGCAACCTGAAGGAGATGAGCAGTATTCTCTCCTGACAGGAGCATCAACATCTTCCACTGTCTGACAGAGATGAAGGACCACTCAGTACATCAGGAGATCACAGAGTTCCTGAAGTCAGAGAACAGATCAGAGAAGGAACTCTCTGAGATCCACTGCTCTGCTCTGGCCTACATGCTGCAGATGTCAGAGGAGGTTCTGGATGAGTTGGACCTGGATCAGTACAACACATCAGGAGGGACGACTGAGACTGATTCCAGCTGTGAGGAACTGCAGGAAGTTCAAGTAAGTCCAGATGTGATTAACTTTATAAACTAATGTGGATCAGGAGTTTAATTATTCAAATAAACACTATAACATTTCTGCTGTTTAAATACTGAGAGCAAAATAAACCAACACTGTTCTTCTATTTATTTATAATAATAGTTAAACTGAAGCGTTCCTCTCTTCATATTGAGTGATGGAGGCGACATGTCAAACACATGAAGGACTTGAGAGGTTTCTCAGCATGTGATCACACCACACAGCAGGACTTACAGTTATCACAGAAACATGTTATTATTACTTTCTTTGCTTTTTTCTTTGCTTTTTAAGAAAATATTCACAAAGCATACATAACCAAATAAACACATCTAAGTACAAGATGAACTACATAACAGATGACAAATCAGAGAAGACATAATAAGATAATAGTATTAATAATATTACAAATGAAAGAATGGATACATTATGAATACATTATGAATACTCAGGTACACATTAATTATATTCACTGTATTGTTCTATACTGACCCATTCCTCCCACCTTTCCTCAAAGATATGCATTTGGTTTCTAATCTAGTTGTTTTCTCCGTTACATAGATTTCATTTACTAAGTTATTCCATTGTGAGTTTACTAAGTTATTATCTTTTAGACAATTCCTTGTCATTAGTTTGATGATGGCTTTTCTAATGACCAGAAATAGATAGGAATCTTTCTGTATCTCCTCTGGTGTTTCCCCAGTGATAGGGACAATGGGTTTTTGTTGAGAGAACAAGATATTGGACATTTCTCTTCAAACTGTTTCCCAGAAGTCTCCCAACACATCACAGGCCCAGAATATATGTGTCTGGTTTCTGCTCAGCGCATTCTCTCCAGCATTTTGAAGTGAGGGTTTGTTTGTGTTCACTTTGAATCTGGGGTGTCTTAAAGGATGGAGTTAAAAGCTTCATGTGTTTTCTTTCCAGTAGTTTGAGTTGGTTGTGTTATGAATGTTTCTGCACATTTGTTCCCAATCTGCTTCTGGCATATTGCAGGATCATTCATTTCCCCATTCTTTGTTACATTAATAATACTGTGTTCATCTTGATTTCTTAATTGTAATATTTGAACCATCTGAGTTAGAAATGTTGTTTCCACTCCAGGGTCATAAACTGTAAGCATGTATTTTATTAATGGCTTGATGTCTTGAAAAGATCTCTTTTTAAATGCCGGAAAGATAACTCCTCACTTGGAAGAATCTGAATAAATGGTATTTGAGTAAATCATATTGTAACGAAAGCTGTTCAAAGGACTTCACGTCTTTATCACCGAACATTTGTCCAAATGTCCTCAAGCCCTTAGAAGCCCATAGTTTCAACATGTGGTGGTCTTTGTTCAGTTTGTGAGGAGGGAAGTCTTGATCAGTTCTCTTTCAAGAAGATTACATCTTCATATCGTTTTTGATTACGACAGACTTCCCTCCAAACCTTAAGTGAAGCAACAACCCTTTTTTTAATGATTACTTTCTAGTAGTTTCTTTATCATTAAACACGTTTTGATCACAATGTGTTAGAGTTTAAAATCAGATCTATATCATTTCCCACCAATAACAGAGTTATGTCTTAATGCTGATATACTGGGAACATCTGATGCTATCAAGTTGAACATATTGAAACTTTATTGGTTTGTTAATTGTGTTTGTGTGCGCAATAAATGTTCAGATGCTCAGAGAAGCCAAAGCATCCTTCATCCATCATTCACATCCACATATTAACTAACATTTAAATATGTACATCTCTAATATTGTCAAGTGATTCATTTAATTTCTGTTTCTTTTGGTAACAGTCAGTGACAGCAGGAGCACAGACATGTGATCAGATCACACTGACAACTCATTACACTCTATTATCATATATTATTATATATTATATTAAATGGACTAACAGCAAAGGTCTATCAGAACATGTCAAATCTTTTTTCATCAAATGCTTGATGTTAATATAATGTTTCCTCTTTTTAACACATGTTGTAATATATGTTTTATTATAGACTTATGGCTGTGACTATGACTCTCAGAGACTCTGTGAAGTCGTGGCCTCAGCTCTGAAGTCTGACCCCTCTCATCTGAGAGATCTGGACCTGAGTGAGAACCCTCTGATGATTCAGCAGTGGAGCTGCTGAGTTCTGGACTAAAGAGTCCAAACTGCAGACTGGAGGCTCTCAGGTCAGTTCACTGACTGCAGTTCATATTGATCTGTTTGTGTTTATGATTTTCTGAATTTGAACAAATACAATGTTATTTTTATTTGTTCCGTTTTTGCTAATGACTGAATATTGATCAGAGTAACAAGAGAAGGTGAATGTGTGAGGGAGAGTGTTTGAGCTTCCACAGACTCACTCTGTGCTCCATGAGTCAGTGGAGATGCTGTCAGTACTGATGAGCTGTGAGGGAGATGAAGGAGTTGTTCAACATCTGATCAAAGTTAAAGTTCCAGATTATCAGTGGATTGTTTCTGCATCATCTCTGACATTAAAACCCTGTTTCACTCTGAACAGATTATTAAACCTGGAGTTATTTCAAACAGGAACATTGTTTTCTAAACTTACATCATGTTAAATTGCGCGCTCAGGATAGAGGCACAGAAGTAACTCCGCACCATGGATGAACAGCGACGCTACACATCAAGCAAGCAGAGCCAGCATGCAGCTGACTCATAGACTCATATATACACCTAGATGAGTCATTTCAAACCTTTCATTACATTACAGAGAAAAGCTGTGAGAATGTTGCATAATGTTCAACCTAGAGAACAAACAGTTTATTGAGTCAAGGCTGTTAGCATTTAAAGATTTAATAGAATTACAGACGGCTTTAGTTATGCATAAAGCAAACAACAGAATACTGCCAGAGAATATACAAAACACATTAGTTTTAATTTCAGAGGCTGAGCATCATAGGAGGAGATTACATTCTAAGCTTCAGTTAGTTTATTTATTGTAATGGTTTATTTGGTAGGGACATTGCACTTTAATGAACACTTAAAACTATAAATGTGCCAAGCGTAAATATGCCGGATTTAGCTTTGAGCTACTTTCCATCCGCAGTCCCTCACATCAAACATTAAGAACATGACATTTACAAACATAGCAGATACAAATACATGAAATACAAGAAAAGTGCAAAAGAGCAAGAGCAGAATACACAAGTATTTATGACATGGCAAAACAACATAGCAGCATGGATACACAAAGTGCAAGAGAGGATACCCCTGTGTTAAAGTGCATCTAGTGGTGACCGCACGTTTGCACGTACTGCTTTAAAGCAGATGTGTCTCTTGAGGAAAGAAGTGGAATTCTTTGCCGAATGATTTAAAGGGCTGTAAGAACATTTTGATGTTTCAGAAAATGTATAAAGAAAGCGTAATTAGACAGTCTGAAGGTGACTTTTGATTGTGTTCTGGTTTCATGTTTCAGTATTTGTAAGAAACTGAGACTGAAAGAATATTGCTTTGATTTGACTTTTTTATGGTGATTTCATTTATTTATTTTTTCCAATGTCAATAATGGAGCCCAAGTGATATCTGTTACGAGCCAGCTGATCTTTGTTGACAAGAGTTGTGATTTCCTGACCAGTCTCGATGCACATTTGTTTTTCTCTCCACAATTTCTCACACACAAAATGTTCCTTGGAAGAGCTGTGTTTGCTAAGACCCGTGTCCTTTTGTAAGCATGCTTCCAGTCTTTGAAGCCTTTTACGGTGAACGATGCGTCATGATGATGAGCCTTAAACTTTCTACATGGGAAATACGCAGCCTCGCCTTTCACGGAGTATTCAAGCCAGGGTGGGTTTTGGTACCATGAGCTGGAAACACTACGTTTGTTTCCCGGAGAAGAGCCGAGAGGGGAAACTATCCAGGACTTCCTGTTTTGGTTTATCCACGCCAAGGTCCTCTGGAAGTAGAAAACTAACATCTCCAAGATCACGCAGACTTTCATTCAGAGTTTCATAGCTAAATAAAAACATGATATTACACTAATCTCTCAACATAGTTTCATACAAACATAAATATTAGGACAAAGCTCTACAATAACAACACTAAACATAATAATACAACAATTCAATGTTTTTAATCAGCCCTGATTTCTCATGGGCCCAAATCCTGGGGGGGGGGGGCATACGTTAATAACTTACATCCATAGAGTTGTACATGTCCTTATATTCAGTTTCATTTTGAAGAGTAAGAAGAAAGAACTGCAGACATACATGCTGACTGTTTCTTAAAGGAACTGTAATAGATGTTAGCTGTAAAAAGTAAATCTATGTATTTAATATTTAGTAAACGATAACGTCTGAATAAAGGTCATCTGAAGTCATTTAGTTTTACATTGTGGTGGGAATTTATTATCAAATGTGGAGAGAGAATCAAAGCATTCAGCTCTTTGTGGTATTTTATTTCTGTAAGAAAGTTCAGTCAGTCACACAGAGAGCATACAGTCTGCAGAGAGGAAGAGGAAGAGGAGAGTTTGGGTTGCATATTTAAACACAGAGAGAGGAGAAAGGGAGGGGGAAGCTTGGTGATGATGAAGGAGCATTCTGGGAGTTAGGGAGTTAGGGAGGCCGTATCAGGAAGTCCTCAGTTCACCTGAGGTGAAGGTCATACTGTTGGTGCACATAGAGAGTCACTAACAACACTGCAACACATCTTCTTCATAAGGACTTTCCCCAAGCTTAGCTAAGAAGAGTGAGAAGTAGCAAATATAGAGAAACATTAGCAAATAAGAATCACACAATGATATTATTAAAGTAAGTAAGTCAGTATAATATGTTTCTATTACATACATGATAAAGTTCACTTTCTGAAGTAGACAGATGTTTCTGTTCAGATTCATTTAAATGTTGAGTAACATCTGATTGGATTATAAACAGATTTGTATCCTCATCATGTTTTCTTTATTCAGTCTGAGGGCTGCAGGTTGTCAGAGATCAGCTGTTCTGCTCTGATCTCAGCTCTGAAGTCCAACATCCATCTGAGAGATCTGGACCTGAGTGAGAACGCTCTGCAGGATTCAGGAGAGAAGCTGCTGAGAGATCTTCTGGAGAGTCCAGACTGCAGACTGGAGACCCTCAGGTCAGTAAGGGGTCTCTGCTGGTTCAGCAGTATTGTATGAAACACAGGGAGGTGTTTCTCTCACTGGGGAATCACAACAGATCAGTGATGTTACCCACTGACTGCAGGCTCTTTCATTCTTCCATCAACTATAGAAGGCCAGCTGAAAATGCAAAGCCACATTTAGTAAGTAATCAACTTTCCACCAGACATATGGGATTTGACAGAAGAGTGGAAAAGGTAGTCTGTTTTTGATGGGATGTTTTTAGCTCCTTGACTAATGACTGTTACTTCCTGTAATGCAGCTGAGAGCTGTGGCAGTCAGTCGTAGTGTTTGCAGAGAAGATATGATGGGATGTAAAGCATGAGATCAGTCAGGACTCTGAAGCTGACTCAAAGAACAAACACTTATTTTAAACTGGATCCATAACTGTTGGATTGTGTTCATCCCTACAGGATCAGAGATGATGAGACGATCAGAGCCGAGATCCAGAAGAACTGTGAGTACTGAATATCCTCCATTCATCCAGATATGAAACTCTTTCATGGAGCATGTCCTCAGAGGAAAACAACACTCTTGTTTCTCTCTCTTCATCATTTTGGCTGTTTCTCTCCAAGTTTTATCATCATCATTATTCTCTCTCTCTCTCCTTCTCCTCTCAGGTGACAGGAAGTGAAGACAGACTGAAAGGTGAGAGGTCGTACCAACTGAAGTTTATTTATTGAGGTTTCACCACTGAATAACATGTAGTTATTGCTCAGAGTTTTTCTGGGATTCAAATCTGCAAGCTCAGGTTTGAGGAGTAGAAGTACACAGTAGCATAACATACTCAAGTAAAGTATACCTCAACAGCCTGATCTATGGAAAGGTTCGTTTTAACGGATTAATATGGGCTCAAACAGTCTCATAATACACACATGCACACAGAAGGAGTCACACTTGTATTTCCGGATCCACACTTGTGTTTTTCAATGCTCACACAAATGTGTTCCGTTTCATATACATGTAAATAAAATCCAAATGCAGAAAAAAGTTTTACATATGTTTTTGATCCTCACATATTTGTTTACCGTTTAAAACCGCTGAACCTACAAACACAACCCGCTTTCTGTGCACGGATCGCTGTGCATTCGTGTGGGTTTTTTGAGACTCCCCTGACGGTCACCCGATTCGTACTTGTAATTTTTTCTATCTATAGCCAATCAGATGTCTCCTCAATTCTAAGCCAATCACATGAGCGCGCCCCCACGAGGGTAGATTTCTTGCGTTACACATGTAAAACTTTTTTCTGTATTTGGATTTTATTTACATGTATATGAAACGGAAACATTTGTGTGTGCATTGAAAAACACAAGTGTGGATCCTTTTGCGGATCATGAAATACAAGTGTGAATCCTTCTGTGTGTATTATGAGACTGTTCTGAGCCCATAGATTTAACTAGTGAAAAATAAAGTTGTAAAAAATATTAAAATAAATAACAATAAAAAAACACAAATGTGGCGAAAAAATAATGACAATGTTATTAACGTTTATTTATTTGCAAAGTGATTTTACTCTCTGCTTTGCGCTGTTTGCTCGTAAATTGCTGAGATTTTAATGAATCACATTTTTCTAAAATAATTAACCAAATGATGAAACTCCAGAGTTTGAACACTGAACGCCGACTGGAGTGAGACTCAGTTAAATGATGATGTGTTGGAACAGCAAATCCTCCATTTATTACTGAGAATGTATTGACGGTAGGCATCATAAACCCTCAGCATGCTGTATTTATGGCTGATGATCTCATGCTCTTCATCAGAAAAGCAGCAGAGAGGCTCCTCATCTCAACACACACACACACACACACACACACACACACACACACACACACACACACACACACACACACACACACACACACACACACACACACACACACACACACACACACACACACACACTCTGTCACTGTAACAATAGTGTGTGGTTTTCTGCTGCTCTATAGAATACGGTTATTATCTCGGAGCTCCTTCAGTGTTGGAGAGGTTTCTGTGAGCTTTGATGCAGATTGAAGTGAAGCAGGATCAGATGGAGGAGACGTACTCGCTGTGATCCATTTGAATAAAAGCATCAGCTAAATGTAATGAAATATGGAGGGCTGTGCAGGAGGCAGCTATAGTCAGTGAGTCTGTCTAAGATGAGATATGCTTTACTTCTGTCTGATGTTATCATGGAAGAGGACAGGGGCCAAAAGTGATTCTATTTATTTTAATGCAGCGATCAAAGAGGCCCTTTCTGCTTGTTGTGGTGTTTTCTCTTTTAGTGTTCTCTGGGTTTTATAAATGGTCTGCAAAGGCTACAATCCCTGTGTTCATCATAGTGACGTCACTACCTAACACAGCTCCTATAGAGTGGCGAAGTCACGCCCATCTACTTCCGGTCCATGGGACCTTGTTTCGGAAAAATAATGTATTGAAGTCAATGGAGAGAGAAAACGTATCTTTCGATCCCGTTTGAATTGTGCCATGAATTACACATATGATGTTTGTCAATCTTAAAAAATCATTTCCATGTCAAAAAAAGTCACAGTTTGTCGTAAAACTGTTGAAATATAAGACTATGGAAAATACGCACCTAGAAAGACTACAAATCCCAGAGTCGCGTAAGTGATGTCACAATGTTTTCCTCCACTAAGAGATAGCTAAGATCAGCGCCATATAGATATAATCTATCTATATGGCGCTGCTAAGATAAGATAACTTTAACAAGATGCCTGTGTGCTTAGTACCAGGTTGTTATCATACAGCAATGGGTCTTGCTCGTTCTTTCGCTTCCCGTCTGATGAAAGGACCAGGAGTGTCTTGATCAAGCTAGCTAGTAGCTAGCACGTTAGTTAGCATTACAGCCGTGTCATTTTTATTAGCCTTAACATGAAGTAACATTAAGTAACCCAAAATGTTAAACAGTAAGAGTAGTAGTCATATTTTGTGAACCCTTTGAATAGTACTGTCACCGGTGTGATCATTCTATAATACACCATTTAAGCCGGGGGGAGAAATGCTAACGCTAACGCTAGCATCGGCGATCTTCTCTACTTCATGCTATCTGCACAAATGGTTGACATTAAACATTAAAACGACCAGGCAGTTCAGAGAGAATCAAAGGAAGGCAGGCAGGCAGCTTTGCATGACATTCTTCAGGACGTGTTTCATTGTGGTGATAGTGAGGGTAGCCAATCGTTTTGTTGACAAGACAGTAGTGACGGCCATCTTGGTGACGTGTGTTGTTGACCAGAGATGTAGTTCATTGAGCGTTTCACACAAACAAATGTGTTACTTCATAGTTTTACGACACATTTTTTTCTTTTGACTTGCAAAATTATCTTTTAAATGACAAACATCATATGTGTAATTCATGGCACAATTCAAACGGGATCGAAAGATAATCTTTCTCTCTCCATTGACTTCAATACATAATTTTTCCGAAATAAGGTCCCATGGAGGTCCACCGGAAGGGGAGGGACTTCGCCACTCTATTGGCTAGCGCACCAACACATTTTACGTGATAGGCTAAAGGGCCTGGACATCTCTAAACGGTTGACCAATCAGAACAGAGCGGCCAGCTAACCAATCAGAGCAGACTGGGCTCTGGTTTCAGACAGAGGGTGAAAAGAGGTGCTGCAGCACAGTCAGTATGAGACACTACTGATATACACCTGAACATCAGCAGGAGAGGACTCTTTAAAGTAGAGACACTACATACTGATATACACCTGAACATCAGCAGGAGAGGACTCTTTAAAGTAGAGACACTACATACTGATATACACCTGAACATCAGCAGGAGAGGACTCTTTAAAGTAGAGACACCACATACTGATATACACCTGAACATCAGCAGGAGAGGACTCTTTAAGTAGAGACACTACATACTGATATACACCTGAACATCAGCAGGAGAGGACTCTTTAAAGTAGAGACACTACATACTGATATACACCTGAACATCAGCAGGAGAGGACTCTTTAAAGTAGAGAAACTACGTACTGATATACACCTGAACATCAGCAGGAAAGGACTCTTTAAAGTAGAGACACCACATACTGATATACCCTGAACATCAGCAGGAGAGGACTCTTTAAAGTAGAGAGAGGACTCTTTAAAATAGAGAGAGGACTCTTTAAAGTAGAGACACATAGGGACACATTTACCTATAAGTTCCGAGATAAAAGCTTAAAAACATGTATTTTTAGCAGAGCATGACACACGTCACATTTAATGGTTATTATGACAAACACACACAGAAAACCCTCCTCTTCGTTCTCCAGGGACATATGACTAACACACACATTTACAGCACAGCATTGATGTGAAAAAAAACATGTATGAACATCGACCCCTGAGACATCTCTGTGTGAATCTTTATAACGTTTATGGCAGCGAGCGGCGTCTAAAACATGAAGAAATCATTAAAGGAGGTCTTAATGCTGCAGAATATATGAGACGGAAGATTGAAACATCTCAACTCATATTTCATAAACAGATCCATCATGTGTGTATTTATAACCTCAAACATCGTTTCACTTCCAGATACTAAATATAGATTTGCTTTGCAGCAGATGCCCACCTTTAACTTCTTGTATTTAATGTTGCGTATGAAAGCAAAAAAGTGCCCAGATGTATGTCATAAACGCAGTAGAGTTTTGTACTTTCAGAGAAATGTGTGATTTAATGATGTTAAAGGTGCGTTTTTGTAATCGCTTTTCATCAAAAATATGGTAAAACCACCATCACTGTGTACAGGGTTAGGGTTAGGGTTAGGGTTAGGTAAGTATGTGATAATACATTGTAATCATTCATTTCGTCCGGCTGCAACCTGGAGTCGCATCTTATTCATGTTTCTGTTGCCTAAGAGTTTGTGTATTATAAACACTTTAATGTCATACAAATAACCAGAGGTGGGAGAAGTACTCAGATCTGGTACTTGAGTAAAAGTAGAAGTACTCAGATCTTGTACTTGAGTAAAAGTAGAAGTACTCAGATCTTGTACTTGAGTAAAAGTAGAAGTACTCAGATCTTGTACTTGAGTAAAAGTAGAAGTACTCAGATCTTGTACTTGAGTAAAAGTAGTAGTACTCAGATCTGTACTTCAGTAAAAGTAGAAGTACTCAGATCTGGTACTTGAGTAAAAGTAGAGTACTCAGATCTTGTACTTGAGTAGAAGTACTCAGGTCTTGTACTGAGTAAAAGTAGAAGTACTCAGATCTTGTACTTGAGTAAAAGTAGAAGTACTCAGATCTTGTACTTGAGTAAAAGTAGAAGTACTCAGATCTTGTAGTAAAAGTAGAAGTACTCAGATCTTGTACTTGAGTAAAAGTAGAAGTACTCAGATATTGTACTTGAGTTGAAGTACTCAGGTATTGTACTGAGTAAAAGTAGAAGTACTCAGATCTTGTACTTGAGTAGAAGTACTCAGATCTTGTACTTGAGTAAAAGTAGAAGTACTCAGATCTTGTAGTAAAAGTAGAAGTACTCAGATCTGGTACTTGAGTAAAAGTAGAAGTACTCAGATCTTGTACTTGAGTAGAAGTACTCAGGTCTTGTACTTGAGTAAAAGTAGAAGTACTCAGATCTTGTACTTGAGTAAAAGTAGAAGTACTCAGATCTTGTACTTGAGTAAAAGTAGAAGTACTCAGATCTTGTACTTGAGTAAAAGTAGTAGTACTCAGATCTTGTACTTCAGTAAAAGTAGAAGTACTCAGTCTGGTACTTGAGTAAAAGTAGAAGTACTCAGATCTTGTACTTGAGTAGAAGTACTCAGGTCTTGTACTTGAGTAAAAGTAGAAGTACTCAGATCTTGTACTTGAGTAAAAGTAGAAGTACTCAGATCTTGTACTTGAGTTGAAGTACTCAGGTATTGTACTTGAGTAAAAGTAAGTACTCAGATCTTGTACTTGAGTAGAAGTACTCAGATCTTGTACTTGAGTAAAAGTAGAAGTACTCAGATCTTGTAGTAAAAGTAGAAGTACTCAGATCTGGTACTTGAGTAAAAGTAGAAGTACTCAGATCTTGTACTTGAGTAAAAGTAGTAGTACTCAGATCTTGTACTTCAGTAAAAGTAGAAGTACTCAGATCTGGTACTTGAGTAAAAGTAGAAGTACTCAGATCTTGTACTGAGTAGAAGTACTCAGGTCTTGTACTGAGTAAAAGTAGAAGTACTCAGATTGTACTTGAGTAAAAGTAGAAGTACTCAGATCTGTACTTGAGTAAAAGTAGAAGTACTCAGATCTTGTAGTAAAAGTAGAAGTACTCAGATCTTGTACTTGAGTAAAAGTAGAAGTACTCAGATATTGTACTTGAGTTGAAGTACTCAGGTATTGTACTTGAGTAAAAGTAGAAGTACTCAGATCTTGTACTTGAGTAGAAGTACTCAGATCTTGTACTTGAGTAAAAGTAGAAGTACTCAGATCTTGTAGTAAAAGTAGAAGTACTCAGATCTGGTACTTGAGTAAAAGTAGAAGTACTCAGATCTTGTACTTGAGTAGAAGTACTCAGGTCTTGTACTTGAGTAAAAGTAGAAGTACTCAGATCTTGTACTTGAGTAAAAGTAGAAGTACTCAGATCTTGTACTTGAGTAAAAGTAGAAGTACTCAGATCTTGTACTTGAGTAAAAGTAGTAGTACTCAGATCTTGTACTTCAGTAAAAGTAGAAGTACTCAGATCTGGTACTTGAGTAAAAGTAGAAGTACTCAGATCTTGTACTTGAGTAGAAGTACTCAGGTCTTGTACTTGAGTAAAAGTAGAAGTACTCAGATCTTGTACTTGAGTAAAAGTAGAAGTACTCAGATCTTGTACTTGAGTAAAAGTAGAAGTACTCAGATCTTGTACTTGAGTAAAAGTAGAAGTATTCAGATCTGGTACTTGAGTAAAAGTAGAAGTACTCAGATCTTGTACTTGAGTAAAAGTAGAAGTACTCAGATCTTGTAGTAAAAGTAGAAGTACTCAGATCTGGTACTTGAGTAAAAGTAGAAGTACTCAGATCTTGTACTTGAGTAGAAGTACTCAGGTCTTGTACTTGAGTAAAAGTAGAAGTACTCAGATCTTGTACTTGAGTAAAAGTAGAAGTACTCAGATCTTGTACTTGAGTTGAAGTACTCAGGTATTGTACTTGAGTAAAAGTAGAAGTACTCAGATCTTGTACTTGAGTAGAAGTACTCAGATCTTGTACTTGAGTAAAAGTAGAAGTACTCAGATCTTGTAGTAAAAGTAGAAGTACTCAGATCTTGTACTTGAGTAAAAGTAGAAGTACTCAGATCTTGTACTTGAGTTGAAGTACTCAGTTATTGTACTTGAGTAAAAGTAGAAGTACTCAGATCTTGTACTTGAGTAGAAGTACTCAGATATGGTACTTGAGTAAAAGTATAAGTACTCAGATCTTGTACTTCAGTAAAAGTATAAGTACTCAGATCTTGTACTTGAGTAAAAGTATAAGTACTCAGATCTTGTACTTGAGTAAAAGTAAAGTACTCAGATCTGGTACTTGAGTAAAAGTAGAAGTACTCAGATCTTGTACTTGAGTAGAAGTACTCAGGTCTTGTACTTGAGTAAAAGTAGAAGTACTCAGATCTTGTACTTGAGTAAAAGTAGAAGCACTCAGATCTTGTACTTGAGTAAAAGTAGAAGTACTCAGATCTTGTAGTAAAAGTAGAAGTACTCAGATCTGGTACTTGAGTAAAAGTAGAAGTACTCAGATCTTGTACTTGAGTAGAAGTACTCAGGTCTTGTAGTAAAAAGTAGAAGTACTCAGATCTTGTACTTGAGTAAAAGTAGAAGTACTCAGATCTTGTACTTGAGTAGAAGTACTCAGGTCTTGTACTTGAGTAAAAGTAGAAGTACTCAGATATTGTACTTGAGTAGAAGTACTCAGGTATTGTACTTGAGTAAAAGTAGAAGTACTCAGATCTTGTACTTGAGTAGAAGTAGAAGTACTCAGATCTTGTTCTTGAGTAAAATTAGAAGTACTCAGGTCTTGTACTCGAGTAAAAGTAGAAGTACCAGAGTGTAGGAATACTCTGTTACAGTAAAAGTACTATATTCAAAATGTTCCTCAAGTGAAAGTAGAAAAGTATTCTCATCAAAATATAGTGAAAGTAGCGACAGTGAAAGTAGTCATTGTGCAGATTGGTCCATTTCAGAATAATATATATGATATGTTTTATAATGATTGATCATGAAAGTGTTCTCAAAGCTGGTAAAGGTGCAGCTAGTTTGAATGACTTTGTATACTGCAGGGTAGCTTGTGGATTTACTCCAGGTGGAACTAAAGTCTGATTTAACACTTGATTATATTTCACATCATTCATCCACATCTGTGAAGTAACTAAAGGTATTAAATACATGTAGTGGAGGAAAAGTACACCATGAACTGTAGTGGAGTAGAAGTACACCATTTACCTCTGAACTGTAGTGGAGTAGAAGTACAAAGTAGCCTAAAATGGAAAATACTCAGGTAAAGTACAAGTACCTCAACATTGAACTTAAGTACAGTACTTGAGTAAATGTACTTAGTTCCTCTCCTGGTCTGTAAAGCTCTCCCAACATATGCAGGTTAGCATCCGGCAGCTTCTATGTGCTGGGGACCCGTACTGTACATTTCTCTCATCACACTTTGGGCTCCTCAACATGTGTGGGTTCCCAGCAGGACTCTCTGAGCTGCAGACACATTCTTTCTGTGACTTTGTTCCAGATATTTGGAGCATAATAACTGAAGCTGTTTCTCCATGTTCAGGAACTCCCATCCCCCGAGTCCTGCGGCAGGAAGCGCTCCTTCTCTCCAAGAACTCCTGGACCCTGCAAGCTGCTCCAGAACCAGAGTCCCAGTGAGGAGTCCAGCCAGTCCACCTCTCAGAGTTAAACTAAACTACAACATTATTAAAGATCATGTTTAAAGTTAAAAAGGATGCTTTCAGACTGAATCCAGAAGTTTCTCAAGCTGCAGTCAAAGCAGATCATTTGAGGAATATATAAAACAATTATAAAACTGTCATAAGAATTACTCTGAATACTTTCTTTGGACATTTTATTTACATTTATTTTAATCAAATGTTTCTGACTTTCTATCTGAGTGCTTTTCTCATGAACTAACGACTTCAATCTTCTTTCTTTTCTCGTGTATTTCATAAACAGGATATTGTTGTTTGTACTTATATCCTGATTGCTGAGTCAGCAGTAAAGCAGCCAGGCGTTAACGTTCAGCTGGCATGTGTATCTGTTCATTGGCTCATATAGCATGTTTGGCTCACTTTGAGCCTGTATCCCTCTCTTCTCTCTCGGATGTAGTCAAGCACCTGCGGCCGACAAACTGCACCTCAGACAGCATTCCCTCTCGCCTTCTCAGAGATGTTTTTGATTCAGTTGGAGCAAGTATTTTATTACTTATAAACACCTCTCTTAGCTCAGGATGTGTCCCAGCTGCCTTCAAACATGACGTGGTGCAGCCACTACTTAAAAAGAAAAATCTCGACCCCTCCATTCTCGCAAATTTTAGGCCCATCTCCCAGCTACCTTTTTTATCAAAAGCCCTGGAGCGAGTAGTCTACGCCCAGCTGCAGTCGTTCTTAACCATCCATGGAATCCACGAAAAGTTTCAGTCTGGCTTCAAACCCATGCACAGCACTGAAACAGCCCTTTTAAGAGTTTTTAATGATCTGCTCCTAGCTGCCGACTCAGGTAGCCCAGCTGTCCTGGTGCTGTTAGACCTGACAGCTGCCTTTGACACTGTGGACCATAGCATCCTGCTGTCACGGCTCGAACAGTCCGCTGGCATCACAGGCTCTGCCCTTGCATGGTTCAGGTCCTACCTGACAGACCGTAGCTTCTCGGTACAGCTAGGTGCCTTCTCCTCTGCCAAAGCCCCTCTTACCTGTGGGGTTCCCCAAGGCTCTATTCTGGGCCCCATCCTTTTTCTACTGTACATACTGCCCCTAGGTTCAATACTCACAAAACACAACATCCCCTTCCACTGCTACGCCGACGATGTACAGATCTATCTGCCTCTCAATTCAAATGTTAACTCATTACAGCAGCTGATGGACTGCTTAGCAGAGGTCAAATCCTGGCTGAGCCAAAATGTCCTCAACCTCAATGAGAGCAAGACTGAGGTTATCTTTTTTGGACCCCTCCAGCCTCCCAGGTTGATATTCTGGGCTCCCTCAAAAATAATATCCCCCCTCTGTCACGAACCTTGGAGTGACCTTCAATAGCGCTTTTAAATTCGATAAGCAGGTCAGCAGCGTAGTCAAAACCTGCTATTTGATTTGATTTAATGGCAGTGTGTTGAAAATGGCTGACAGGTGAATATGTCAGATCTCTGTGTGTTACTCAGAGAACCGTGTGCAGTGTTTTAGAAAGTGCAGAGTTGAATTGCAGATTGTGTGCAGAGCTGAAAATGTGTTTAGAGTTCTGTTTGATTTGATCCAGCCAGTTCTGCCACAGCAAAGCATAAGGGCTCAGAGCTTGGACCTATTGTGTTCACATTATATACGCTTCCTTTAGGCAATAAGGAATCACTCGGGACATTTTCATTGTTATGCGGATGATACTCAATTATACACAATGTAGACAAAAGTATTGGACCACCTACACATGAGAGAGATACCGCAGGTCCTTCCTTCCTGCAGCGGTCAGACTATATAACCACCACGACCCCTAGTAGACCCCCACACAACAACACAGACTATAACACCCCTTGTTGTTAAATACCAACTATGTGCAATATGTGCAAGATATATATATATATATATGCCGTTAATACTCTGCAATATATACCTGGCTGCTAAATCCTCTGAACTGTTACAGGATGTGTATTTGTCAAATGTGTCACTTTTTTTACATTATAATTCTTGTTTTAATCTTTAATACTTTGTTGTCTGCATGCTTTAGGTAACATGAAGCTGTCTCTGGCTCTTTCTGCTGTAACAATGTACATTTCTCCTCTGGGACTAATAAAGGGATTCTGATTCTGATTACACCTGGAGGAGCTTTCAGGACATCCCATTCCAAACTCTTAGGCATTCATTTGAAGTTGGTCCCCCTTTGCAGCTATAACAGCTTCCACTCTTCTGGGAAGGCTTTCTACAGATCTTGGAGTGTGTCTGTGGGAAGCCCTTTCATCCAGAAGAGCATTAGTGAGGTCACACACTGATGCTGGACGAGAGGCTGGCTCTCCGTTCTAGTTCATCCCAAAGGTGTTCAGTGGGGTTGAGGTCAAGTTCTTCCACACCAAACTCATCCGTATATCTGGTATATTTTTATATCGGTTTAAATCAACCGAGGTCACATGTGTTCACTTCAACCATTTAGTTTCAGTGGTGTATTAACAGACTTGCTACGAGCAGCAATGCAAGCTTTTTGTTCAACTCTTCATCTCAAGCTTCAGTCTGCAGGCCGTCCCTCCATGAATTGGGTATTCTGCTCTTACTCTTGCACTATTCTTGCATTTCATGTATTTGTACTGCTATGTTTGTCATTTTCATTTTCTTAATGTTTTATGTGAGGGACTTGCGGATGGAAAGTAGCTCAAAGCTAAATCCGGCATATTTACACTCGGCACATTTCATGTTTTAACCCTCCGGTATCACTCTGGACGTTTTGGTCCAAATGGGTCATTGTTCACGTTTCATTTGGCGGTAACTTTGGTCGTGTTTCTGCAAATGATCTGATTTTTTGTAACAAGGCTATTTTCTCGATCTATTTTGGAATTTCAATTTTTCAAATGGATCTTTAATTCATTGTGAAAAAATCGACTACCCTAATTGACCATTCGAGACAAAAATGTCCACTGCAACAAAAAAAAGCTAGTCCCTCCCAGATATGTGTTATATGGAAAATAACTAATTTTCTCAGTTTTTATCATGAAAAACAGCGATTCCATGTATTTCAAAATGGCCTTTGAAGGCTTAAAATCCTGAAAATGATTAAATATTTGGTATTTCTGATTAGGGCTGAAGTTGCTTTAAAGATTGAACCCAAAAAAGTGGTGAAAAAAATATTTTAATATAATGTTTTTATCAAAGTCTTTTGCAGTGGACCTTTTTGTCCCGAATGACTAATTAGGGTCGTACAATCAAATGATACCGGAGGGTCACGTGATCGTTAATGTGCAATGTCCCTGCCAAATAAAGTAATACATAACATAAAATGTAACCTATACTGTGAATCCTCAAATGGGACTCCAGTAGACTTGTAATAATAATAATAATAATTAAAGCTGCAAGCAGCGTTGAGCGGGTCTTCGACGCTCCGCAGGCTGTTGTCCGCACGTCGAGGTGTGTAGGTGTCTCGAGGACTCGGCCGTTGGCAAACGTGGGAAGTTTCAGGCCGATCGGACAACGTACATGGGATTTACAGCAGTATCATAAACATTGTGTTTGATGGCGAGTGATCTGTCACCATGGCAACGGAATTTTTAATTTAATTTCTCAGATTTAACGTAGAGCTGTTGAGGGCCGGACCATTAACTGTCATCTGAAGTCTGGTGCAGTTTGGACCATTTTCCATTGACTTAAGACAACATCGTGTTTTATGGCGAAGGATGCGTTGCCATGGCAACAGCTTTTGAGGAAAACTCACTGTTGTCATATTGAGGTGTTGAGGGCCGGACCATTAACTGTCATCTGAAGTCTGGTGCAGTTTGGAAGCTTTTCCATTGACTTAAGACAACATCGTGTTTTACGGCGAGTGATTCGTTGCCATGGAAACGGCATATGATGACATCCCAGAATTGGCGTAGAGCTGTTGAGGGGCGGACTAGTAGTCGTCATCTGAAGTCTGGTGCAGTTTGGAGCATTTTCCATTGACTTAAGACAACATTGTGAAGTTTGGTGGCGTTCTGAGCATGTCAGTTTGAGTGATGACATCATCGTATTCGTTTGATGGGCCTAGCATCGAGCGAACGCGAACTTTGGCGCCAAATAACGGCTGCGCCGTGCGAAAGAAAAAAACTTCCGTGATAACTTTTAATTGCCCATGTCTCGAGATGCTACCCGACGAATTTCGAGTCGTACGTACGGATAAAGTCCCTGGGAGATAGATTTTGCGCGGATGACGAAAACGCGATAAATCGCGTTTTTCCACGCCTTTTTCGACGCCAAATTCAAAATGGCCGACTTCCTGTACGTTATTTTATACCCCTCCAAGAGGCTTTTGTTTGTCTCCGCACCTTAGATATGCGTAGTGAGTTTCGTTCGTTTACGTGAAAGTTAAAGTAGGGGGAGTTAACGTTAAAAACGGAAGTGGGCGTGGCCTACGCAATTTTTTACGTAAAGTTCCGGGACCAATTACACATTACTTACATTACTACGCCCACGTCACTGTAGGCCGTTGGGCTACCTACTGTCATGATTTAGGCCACTTTTAATGGACTTTTACCCGTCTTTTTCCCTGTTTTAGTGGGTTTTGCATGGTTATCGCTCGCTTCGCGAGCGACTAAATGATCGTAACGATATTAATTATGCGAGTTGCAATCACGTGGGCTTCGCCCACGTGACTGGGCTCGCGCGGACTATCTGCCGTTACTATTTCCGAACCTTTTCTGTGCTTTTGCCGGTCGTTTTCCTGTTTTTATGTGTTTTTCGCAGGTTTATCGGTCGCTGCGCGACCGACTTCAATAGGGTCTTCGCCGACCTATGGTCTCAGACCCTAATAATGCATTTTATTTATATTAGGCGCCTCTCAAGGTCAAGGTACAAGATACACAAACAGCAGAACAACAAATAAATATAACCAATAAGAGCAGTCATGTGACCAGGGGGATATGCCAGTGTGAAGAGACGTGATTTCAGACGTGATTTAAAAAAGGAGAGATGGCAGAGGTGTTTTGAGGAAACTACTGGGACTAGAGGGAGGAATGAGACTGCGTTCCTCTTCCCAGACAGCAGAGGGCAGCAGACGCTAACTGTGATCAATGCTGACTCAACAATCTGCATATTTGGAAAGTCATCGTTATAAATGACATCTTTGTTTTAGATCTAGACTTCCAGCTGAAACCACATCTCCCTTTTGAAGTCCCTGTCATCGTATTGTCTTCAGAGGTCTCAGGAAGTAGAAAATGTTCTGACCTTTCTCACCTCAAATAATTAAAATCAAAACAAAGTGACCTCTGTTTGAATCCACGTCGTGAGGAGTGAGTCTGATCTGAGTTTATATCAAAGTGAATATATCAGATGAGTGTTATCTCACAGTGTTGGTACCAGGAAAGTAGAGCGAGTTGGTCTCCCACACGGAGCCTTATCTGATGACCTTCAGCCTCCTTAACCCTCTGCTTCACCACGGACATTTATGACCTTTTATTTTACATGTTGGAAGCTAAATGCTAGTTTCTGTGATAAAGTGTGTATCCAAAATACAGACAGAGCCTTAAGGACACACATGTTCCCATTGAACCTCAGGGAAACCATAACTAATCATAATAATCACATTTCATTCATCAAGTGCTTCATCAGGAGCTCAAAGACGCTTTACAGAGGTGAGAAAAGAAGATAAAAAGTGATTAAAATCAAGCAATAAAACCACATTTATCACAAGCATCCATCACATGTAGAAAGAGGAGAGTTCGGTGCCCCTAGTTTCTACCTGTTTTCCACCAGATTGAGAGTTCTTGGTGTTTTGCACAAAAAATAAAAATGCAAAACTCAAAAAAGTATTCTTGCTAATCAATGATGAATTACACTTTGTACAAAATCTAAAATGAATTAAAACAATGCATCAAAGTCAATATTGGAGCCAATTTCTACACTTTTCACAACAATTTTATTTATACAAATACTATTTATTAATTGTTTATTCATAATAATGTTGTCCTCTTGGTAATGTTTTTTTTAAACATATCTCTTGTATAAGAAATACAAATAAATGGTTAAATTAAATATTTTAAGTGGAGACACTACATCCTGATATACACCTGAACATCAGCAGGAGAGGACTCTTTAAAGTAGAGACACTACATACTGATATACACCTGAACATCATCAGGAGAGGACTCTTTAAGTAGAGACACTACATACTGATATACACCTGAACATCATCAGGAGAGGACTCTTTAAAGTAGAGACACTACATACTGATTTACACCTGAACATCAGCAGGAGAGGACTCTTTAAAGTAGAGACACTACATACTGATATACACCTGAACATCAGCAGGAGAGGACTCTTTAAAGTAGAGACACTACTGATATACACCTGATAAGCTGCAACATTGAGTTGCAGCTTTTGAACTGAACCCGGCCTCGCCTATACTCTGCGCAGTCGTGTATCATCCGCCAAAGTGCAATAAGGATTTCATAAATGACTTTTCTGACTTCCTGTCGGGATCATGGTGAAATATGATCGTGTTTGATTTGCTGAGATTTAATGTCCATGTGTGTTGCGAGTCCAAATCTTGGTTAGGGACTTTTAAATCTCCTTGACTCTTTCGGTCTCGTTCAGTCCGTGGCTGGCCCAGCACACGAAAAAGGACCCACCTTAGATTTAGTATTATCGTTTGGACTGTCTATCTCTGTGGATGAAATCTGTGCAGCAACGCGTATCTCAGACCATTACCGGTTCTGTTAAAACCTCCATCCCTTCCGCAGGAGTCGAATCACGTGCCCTGCGCGTCGTCTGCGTTCGATTAACCCCTTGACTGCCTCACAGTTCTCTGATGTTTTTAATGCTTCTCCGGTCTGTAAATTAGAGGTGAACTGTGCTTTTAATGCTGATGAGCTTATCTCCATGTTTGACTCGACATGTACCCTAATACTGGATTCTGTTGCTCCTTTTACGCTTAGACGCACCAAAGTTCTCTCAGAGCCGTGGCTCAATGACTGTACTCGTGCTCTCAGACGCGCTTGCAGGCGTGCAGAGAGAAAATGGAAAAAGGATAAACTCCATGTCTCCCTAGAAATCCTTCGTGCTTGCCTTTCTGACTACCAGACGGCAGTCAAAGCAGCCAAAACAGAGCACATTTCTCTGTTAATCTCCAAAAACAGCACATAAACCTCAGGTTCTTTTTAATGTCCTCAACTCGATCATTAATCCCTGTGATGTTTCTTCTATTGTCCATCGACTACTCTCTGTGATAAGTTTCTTACATTTTTTTTGAAAAAGTATCTGCTCTTAGGCTAGCCCACACTAGTGCTACCCCAGATCCTGCTCCTTTTCTGTGCCCTGCTGTCCTCGACCACTTTGAGCCTGTATCCCTCTCTTCTCTCTCGGATGTAGTCAAGCACCTGCGGCCGACAAACTGCACCTCAGACAGCATTCCCTCTCGCCTTCTCAGAGATGTTTTGAATCAGTTGGAGCAAGTATTTTATTACTTTTAAACACCTCTCTTAGCTCAGGATGTGTCCCAGCTGCCTTCAAACATGCCGTGGTTAAGCCACTACTTAAAAAGAAAAATCTCGACCCCTCCATTCTCGCACATTTTAGGCCCATCTCCCAGCTACCTTTTTTATCAAAAGCCCTGGAGCGAGTAGTCTACGCCCAGCTGCAGTCGTTCTTAACCACGCATGGAATCCACGAAAAGTTTCAGTGGCTTTAAACCCATGCACAGCACTGAAACAGACCCTAGGGGTTTTTAAATCTACACTTAAAACTCACTTCTTCTCTCTGACCTTCTAGCCTTTTCTTATCAAGCTTCACTTTTGTGGAATTCGGCTTCTGGTTTGTGTTCGGCGCGGCCGATAGCCTATCCGTTTTATTGGTACGCTTATGACCTTCCTTTTTGATAAAGCTTACAGTTGATATAATAATCTAATAAGACTGCATTGACGTAGATAGGCTGTGCATCTTCACCTATATTTGGGTCCTTGCTCTTTCACTTAAATCCTAAAAACTTGGATCGTATATTGAAAAATAAGGTTATTACTACTACTCATTCTTCTAAATCTTGTCTCTCTCTACTTCTCATACTCTCTACTCCTGTAATCGATTCTTTCTATCCTCTCTTTATCCAAAACCTTTTCCCTCTCTGACCTCTCAAGGTTTTATTAGAGGGAAACAGGTTTGCAGAGTGGCTTAGGCAGGCCGGGAGTGTTATGATTCGTAGACACAGCGTTCCTCCCTACCTCTGCTAAATTCCAACTAAGGCTCCAGTGGGGCCTTTGTTCCCTGCGTGTGCCTCTCCACCTCTGTTTCTTACTCTCTTACTTGCTACCCTTTTCCCTCAACCTATCCTAAGGGAGTGCTTGTTCTTCCTTCTGTCTGTCTGTGTCTGTGTATTCTCATGTTCAGATTAACCCAGCCACATTTTTCTTCTTTTGTGTCTATATCTACGCCGGGATCCGGAGTGGAGGCTGATCCTCTTGCTGTGGTCCTGTGCCCTGGATCCTATATCCTGAGTTCTGGATTAAGTCGTGGACTTCGGGTCGTGGCTGGGCCTGTCTCTGCGGTCCTGCCTGGCTCTCATCATGCTGCTTCCCTGAAGGCTCCCACAGGATTGTTGTTGACATCCTCGTGGATTCATCTTCTTATTATAGACACATGCATTTCCAAACATTTGGTCTACCTACGCTGTAAAACGTATTATCTCTTCGATTTACACACGCATCTATTGCAGTCTGTCCGTCCTGGGAGAGGGATCCCTCCTCTGTTGCTCTCCCTGAGGTTTCTCCCATGTTCCTTTAAACTGTGGGTTTTTCTCTGGAAGTGTTTCCTTGTACGATGTGAGGGTCTAAGGACAGAGGGTCTAAGGACAGAGGGTCTAAGGACAGAGGGTGTCGTTTTCTCATACTGATATTCTGAACAAACTGTGCTGTTGTATTTGCTGTAAAGTGTCTTTATGTAGGGTATTTTTATTATTTGTACAGCACTTTGGCTCGACCAAAAATCGTTTATAAATGTGCTATATAAATAAAACTTGATTTGATTTGATTTGATGCTCTCCTGGATATAAACCCAACAGATCTTTGGATCAAATCTGCTTTGAATGATCTTCTTTATTTGACCTCGTACCTCCGCCCAGAACACCTTCAACTTTCTGCACCGCCAAACACAGAGAAACCACGTTCCCCTTGATTCTGTGCATGTTAAACATATATCTGGTATATTTTCATATCGGTTTAAATCAGCGGTCAAACTCCCGTGACCTCATGTTCTGTGGCCCCGCAAGAGCGTGCAAAGAATATAATATACAACACAATTGGTGTAATTGTTGAATATTTGCTTTTATTATTTGCCCGAGACTTCTGCTTTCAGACGTAGTTATTTATGAAGTTATTACCAGAACTGATAATAATCCAATGCAGAGCCAATAATGTGATATAAAATTATTACTGTTTCCTAGAATCTGACTTTTCTTTTCTCAGAATTTGACTTTTTTCCTAGAATTTGAGATTCCTTTTTTAAAATAATTTTGTGACATGAGCACTGAAGAGACTTGCAATTATCTGCCCTAGACTTCTGCTTTCAGACGTAGTTAATTATGAAGTTATTACCCTATCAGATGCAGAGGCACTAATACAATATAATATATTTTTATATATATTATATATGTATATTTATATAGTCTTAAAGTTACAACCGGCCCTTTGAGTGCTACCTTAATGCTGATGTGCCCCGTGATGAGATGGAGTTTGACCCCCTGCATTACAGTGATCCTTTTTAACATCTCTGGTTCAGCAGGAGGTTGAGATTAGGAACAAAGGTTATAGGAGCCAGCATGCTTATTCAGCCTGAGGCAATCATCTCCATTATTGTTGTTATTTTAGATCACACACATCTGTATTTAATCATCCCTTCAGGTGTTTGTCACGTGGGTCTTGTTGGTTTGTTTTCAGTCCACCTGTTGTTTGCCAGTAATGAATACGACACAGAGGCTGAGCTCATGTTCTGATGAACGTTTGCTCCTCTCTAAGTTACAAACTGTAAAGAGAGAAATGTAGAATGTGTGATATTGGGTTTTATAAAGAAACTCTCATTCATTGATTCCTCTTCTTCTTTTCTCGTTGCAGAGTTTGATATTTATCTGTTTCTGGTTATCCTCTCCGGAGCGTTGCTGTTCCTCTTTGCAGACTCACTCAGCAGGTCACTTTGTATGAGGACTATTTAACAACACTAAGATGCATTTCAATTAAAAAGGATAATAACATATTGAACCCCTCGTCTTCCTCCCCTCAATGAAGGAGTCAAGTGTTCTTCTTCTCTGCTGGTATGAGCACCGGCATGATCGCCTCTCTCATCATCGTCTTCTTCATTCTGGCTCGCTTCCTGCCGAAGGTAAGGACTCATTTTACTGCCATGTTGAACAGATATTGGGTTTTCCTCCAGAGGGTGGCTGCATCTCCTTTAGGGATAGGTGAGGTCAGTCATGGGGAGGGGCTTTTCATACCAAGGACACTTAACCAATAAGCAAACACTCACGGACCACCTGACTCCCCAGACATCCAGAACCAAAAGGCCTGCTCACCACTCCAACAGTTTATAACAAACTACAGCCTGATGACAGCTTCACTTCTCTGTATCGCCTCGTTCACACATTAAATCAACAATACAAATACAACTACAGATTCTACAAGCATTTCCTTCATATGAGATTTGAAATGCTCTCAGGTTTTACACCTCGTATGAAAAGTAGACGACATTTATTACAGAGTTTATGTCCGAGCCGACAGACTCTCAGAAAGATCGTTTTACTGAGAGAAATGCAAAACATGAAATACGACTCAAACCTCCAGTGTGGATTTTCATAATAAAATACAAACTATGGTCGCAGGCCCAAGTTCAACATGAACTCAACATTAAACACAAGTTCATTATTTACACTGTTCCATTTATTTAGCATTGGGATAAGCGTTAAAAGATCGATGGATGGTCTAACGGGTAAATTCCCTTTGGCCTCCAGAGAGGGCAGAAGTACACATCCTTTACTCAAGTAGAAGTACACATCCTTTACTCAAGTAGAAGTACACATCCTTTACTCAAGTAGAAGTACACATCCTTTACTCAAGTAGAAGTACACATCCTTTACTCAAGTAGAAGTACACATCCTTTACTCAAGTAGAAGTTTTTAGACATTTAGTCAGAAAGAGCTTCAATGGTGTTCCTCACACGTGCTGATGATGTGTTTTTATTACCCAGAGCACTCTTTGTTATTGTATCTACAGGATAAAAAACAAAAATCTCTAATATTTATTGAGTAGTATTTTACATATTAATTCAAGTATAACAAATAAAATCATGCATCACTTTCCCTCCGTCATAAATCATCCATTTCTTCCACTAACTCAAATCTCTTCTCGCTGTGAGGTGGTTTGTCATTCATCCAATTATACGGAGGATTGTTTATTTCTGATCTTCTTTATTTCAAATGTATTTGTTATTTGAAGTCGTGCATGATGTCTGCTTATTTCTGCCGTTTGAGCTCTACATCCACGATTCACTTTGCTTTGTTCACTTGTTTTATTATTATTATTAATGATGAACATGTTCCCCTTTAATTCTGTCAGGTGAGTTGTTCTGCTTTGTGAAGCCCCTGAGCAAGTGTTATTGTGATATTGGGTTATATAAATTGGATAATTAACTACCAAATACATATTAATATCATTACTATAAACATTATTAAAGCTTTAACCTCTTAAGCCCGGCGGTCCCCCCATTGGACCCCTCCCACTTATTTTTTTTTTAGATAATGTCTCAGGGCTTCTTAAATTTATGAAACTATTAATGTGTAGCACCAGATTAACGGTAATAATCTCAGCTAACTGAAGATATGAACCATTTTTAGCTAAAAGAAACACAAGAGTAATACCAAGCCTTAGAATTAGCATTTTGCGAAAAAATGCTAACTAATGCTAACGGAGTTTTGCACAGCACTCACTCTCAAAATGCCCTTATTACTTATCGTAACTGCACAAACAAGATATCCGATTAAAGCTGAGACTCCAAATATTCCATACATGTAGTGTCATCACTGTACGACCCCGAATTTGCGGAGCTTTCAGCCAGAAAGAGAAAGTAAACAACATCCGGTTTCAAAAATATTACAATAATTACATCTTACCTTTTTTGATTTGTGATCAAAAGTTGTGTTCAACGGAAAAAAAACGCCGCTCAAGGTTAATCCAATGTGTCTGTGTCACGTAGAATTTTTTACTGATAATACATCATCATATTTATGGCAATAAACTGGGTATAAAGTTTTGCAGTAAAGGCTTGTACTTTCAGATGTGCTTCGTTTGTTTCTCTATTACCTCCGCAATGGTAATGTTTACGTAGATTTTGGAACTGCCCATCGGATTCTATTGGATCTAATGGTTAAGAAAAAGGTGTAAATCACTCAAATCGACCAATGGGTTTCATAGATATGGCCTTTTAGAAGTGAAGATATAGTCTTTGTTGTGTAAGTGGCATTTTCGAGCCTGAAAGCTGAAAAACAGGCTCAGGGCTTAACAGGTTAAAAATGATATTTAATTCCTGATAAGATGCCATTTGAATACCTGTGACTGACGGATGTCCTCTCTGTCCCTGCAGGCGGCTCAGAGCTGCAGTTCTCTCTCTTTTCTCCTGATCATTTCTATAAAAACCTGTCTGAAAATGAGCTGATCAGATTTTGGCCACTTTATGATGTCATAACGATGTTTTGTCTTGTGTAACCATTAGCCAATCAGCAACCAAGGTAACCCCCCCCCCCCCCACCTTATCACCTGAATGTCCTCCTAGAGCTCCATTGAGTTCTTTGTAACCAAATCTCTCTCAGAGGGGCGTGGGGAGGGGCTCCTTATTTTCATCTAAAGTAACAGACAGAGAATCAGCACTTTGGAAACAGGGCTGAAACAGAGGGGATTATGGGTAATGCTGCAATGATCTGTTTGGTGTTTCAGCCAATCAGAGACAGGCTCTAGATATATCTGAGAGCTGTAATATTGATGAGAAACAGGATAACAGGGGACCTTTAATGCTCTTAATGTCTCTCATGTTTGTAAAGCACTTTGAATTGCCTTGTGTTGAAAGGGGCTCTCTAAATAAACGTGCCTTAGCTCGGGCTGCAAACTTTATATGAATGTAATATAATATTGTGCCTCATCGTTGCTGATGTTGTGTTTTTCCTCCTCAGGTTTGCAGACTTCGTGGAGGGCTCTCCTCACCTGGTGTCCAACGAGGTGTCGGTGCACGCGCAGGAGTACGGCTTCGGAGGGTCCTTCTTCGAGGAGGAGTTCTTCGACACGGACGACGAGGAAGACGACGTCATGAAACCTCTGAAGACACCGGAGTGAGACGACGCTTTGTGGAGAATTAAGAGACGATTTGAGTATTGCCTTTCAGGAAAAACGATGAGAGGAGAGCCGCTCTGCGCGAGCTAACGTCCAGAGAGAGGAGGACACGGATCGTGGTCTCCAGAGAAATGACAGGAAGTGGTGAGGTCTAAAGACGAAGTGAGGCAGCTTCAAAGGATGTGAACAAACTCTTTTTTTTTAGGGAGAATCTGATTAACGGTGATCGGGAGCGCTTTCTTTTGGAGGTCAAAGCTAATGTTTTACTGTGTGATGGCAGCGTGTACGGGCCAGAGAATGCAAACACTTGAGGAAATAAAAAGTGGGTTTTTTTCTGATTAAACTGATTTATCTTTTATCTCAATGGAAATAAATTCTGCTCTGTTTTTCTGAATGACTGAAAAATCCCAAAAGAAGCTTTTCCTGATTTCCCAGGTGTTCAGCCCTGATCGTTGCAGATGCATCTTTTCATATCTCTGAATCATCAGGATTTAGTGGTCACACACAGATCAGAGCATGTCTGTATTGGATTGAGACTCAAGTGTCTCCCAATATCTACAAGGGGTTGAATGTAAAGCTTCTTTGCATGAAACGTACCCTTCAACTGAGGCTAAATATGTGCTTTCGTTCATTTATAAATAAGAAGACTTGCGATCAATAATCCCCCATCAGTTTTGCAATTCTGCTTTATTTGTTTTATTGAACATTTGACCCTAAAACCAATAAATACAGTCTCTTTTTCAACTCTGAAAGTCCCAGATTATAAATATATAAGAGTCTTTCTTTAAGTATTTATCACGCATTATTACTACAGCGGTGTTTAGTGCAGCCCGGCCGATGTTTCCCGTTCATTCAGAAAAACAAACAGTATTTATTTCCACGATTTCTCCAAACGTTGAGATGAAATAATCTCTGTTTCTTAAATAAATGCATGACGCTGTTTGTGTTGTCTTTATCTCAGGAGAGGTTTTTACGTTCAGTGTGTCTGACTTTTGTTTGTTTTCACTGTTTTCAATGGACATAAAACACAGGAAGTGTCCCCAAAGTATTTTGAATAAAAAAATATGAATGGAGCTCTGACGTGTTTCCATTAGCATCATTGTGAGGTAATGAAAGATAAGGAAAGTCCACGAGGCTTTGGGTAATCACGCATGTCTCCTTTGAAGCCATGAAGCTGTTATTTAAGTGGCTGCAGAGGAGATTTCTGAAGTGGTGGAAAGTGATTTACTCTCTGCTCCGTCTGTATCCGTGTAACACGAGGCAATCGGATGGAAACATTATGCATAGAAAGAAAATACACAGTTACAACGTCTCAGGAACTGCACCTATTCATCGTCTTGACCATCAGATCAATTCAGATCCTTCACATGATCAATGAAGGGTCTCCATAGGGTCTCAAACACAGGCTGTCTAGCTCTAATATATAGGATATCTCGTCCAATGGGAGGCCTGACAGCATCCGTGGCAGCCAATGAGTGATGAGTGACTTTTCCCTAAACAATGCCATCAGGTTTTGGCGTAGAGCGAGCTGAGGACTCTCTATATTCATATAACAGATCTTTGGATCCAGTCAAACCTGCTTTGAAGTTATATTCTCTATTCTGTTTTTTTTTTAAAAGAAATACAAATAAAATATATTCAATGGGTTTGGGGATGTTCTGATTCTGCGGACCCTCTCTCGCACTATTTTAACTATTGTATCTGTGTTATTGTGTTGCTCTGTGGAGGAGCCTGAGACCTCAGATTCTCATTGATATCTCTAAACTGTAGCTATGTTCAAATGACAATGAAAGCCTTGAACCTTGAATCTCACCCATGGCATTTCCCCTTGCACTGTGCCCCCTCTTGCGGCGGAAATGGGTATTACACGTGGAGCTTATTTTAATACTTAATTCATAATAAAACAAAGTAGACTTGATAGCAACATGCTAACTGGAAGAGCAGCAGGGCACTATAGCAATGCTAACAGCTACATTATCACAGGGCAATTAAACACCAGTGGTTTAAATATAAAGCCAAAACAGTATTCCTGATATCAATCAAACATCATGAAAATATGACTTAATGCTTAAGACTTACACAACAACATTTAAACAACCAGCTGGACCATTTCATCCCTGACATTGTTCATTATTCTGTATATACCAAATATAACCTGTATTCATTTCATTTACCTGTTGTGAAAATCACCTGAACAAGCAAACATGGCGGATCAGCTGCAGGTGGAAGAATCGGAAAAGACGTTACGTGATGACGTCAGACGCACGATACTAAGGGAAACCACATCGATGCACTTTCACTGATACAAGAAGTCAACAAACTATAGATACAATCCACAACATTACACCAAAGCAGAAAACTGAATCACAAATATCAAATAGACTTTTAGATTGTATTACTTTAGTTTATTGTTGTATTGGAAATGGATTTAGTGGAGTATGAATACCACAAAAACAAAAGTACACTTACCTCATAATGTACTCAGGTATTTGAGTAAAAATACTGAGCGACATTCCGCCACTGATACGTCATCACGTTGATCCAGCCTGAGCACGGGGCAGCTGACAGGAGGATGGGGTGCAGAGATATCTGATAATAAGAAAATAAACAAGAACACGAGAGGCTGGTTTGCTCGTTCTTTTAATCCGTCTTCATGGCTCTAACAGCGGACTCCCTCTGCCGCTCTGCCCGCTGATGGCACTCTGAGTCTTAACTCTCCCATACACACCCAAACACTTCAGAGACATGTTCTGTGTATATCTGGACCTGTGATATATTGATGAAAAACAGTATAGGGGACCTTTCAGTGAGGTTTTGAATGCAGGAAGTTTACTGGGTGATTTTCACACTGTGGTATTAATATGTTTATTTAAATAACTTTGTTGAGCTTGTTTTGAGCTCTATTTCCATCTCACTGAACATAGTCCCTGTTTGTGAACTGGTTCAGCTGGTAAGGCTGGTTATGAATCAAGAGGAGGGGCTGCAGACAGGAAGGGAAGTTGGAAGATGCCATTTTACACCTGGACGGAGCAGGAGGAGAACAGGGTGAGTGTTAACACCAGGATCTGCTTTCTAACACATTATTTACTCTGTTTTACTGGATGTCAGAACATCAGCGTCCTAGAGTCCAATGAGACTTCTACAAGTGGTGTAAACTTTATTATTTCCTGTTTTCTGATTCATCAAAGCAACATAACATGCGACAGCCCAGCGCAGTCAAAATGGGGAGCGGCCTGTCTGAAGTCTGACTGATTTGATGTGTTTGAACCAAGTGTTAAACTTTCCTGTCGGCTCCCAGACCGTAGTGGAGGAAACAGGGGTGACTCTCTGCAGTCTTCCAGGGCCGAAGCAACAAACTTTGGGTTCAATAACCCACTTTTCAATAAGGCAGACAGGCGAGCTCTTCTTTGGGAGGCCGTTGCATTTATTAAGGTCTTTGTTACAGGTCTAACTTTGAAGACACTCGACAGACCTTTGCTGCTGTTTCGTTCACTTCAAAGAGAGAGAGGGGGGGGGGGTGACGCGTGCATGCGCACACACATGCTCTCTCTCTCTCTCTCTCTCTCTCTCTCTCTCTCTCTCTCTCTCTCTCTCTCTCTCTCTCTCTCTCTCTCTCTCTCTCTCTCTCTCTCTCTCTCTCTCTTAAAGGGATAGCTACCTATTATGCTGCCCTCTTTTAGCCTCTCCGTGCATGCAGTGACATGTTGGATGCTGCAGTTTTGAGCATTGCAATATATTTGTCTTTTGTTTTTAGTTAATACTGAAATAGAGACTGCTGTTTTGTTCGGGCTTTTTCTTTAAATACAATTTTCAAATGTCGACACAGTAGCTGTCCTTTTTTAAATGTCTATTCTTAAGTTTGTATAAGTGTTGCTATCTGCTTTGTGTAGCGTGGTTCTACAAGCAAGTCAGTGCATTCATTGGGTGGTATCAGAGAGTCACAAGGGTCTGTCAATGCAATGAAAACAATTGGCCACAGCAAATCATTTATATTAAACATGCATTTTTACTTTTGAATACTAGTACAAAGGATGTATTGAATCATTTAATGTACACATATACATCATTAGAGTCAAAACAGGGCTACATTATAAAAGGTATATGTGGTAAAATGAAGAGCCGCTTGGGAGCTGAAAGAGCCGGCTCTTCTTGGTGAGCCGAGCCAAATGATCTCTAAGAAGAGCCAGAAATTCCATCACTAAGCTGCTGCGTTCACTTCAGAAACACACACCACCGCTCGCTCACTCTCGCTCGCTCTACCATGCGCACACACAAGGGTGTAACTTTGGTTTGAGAAGTGGGGGGGACACAAAACAGGGGTCTGTGGGTCCTTCGCAACGAAAAACGTTCTCGATTTGAATCCCATTTCCTGCTTTTCTACAAATATGGTGTTAAAAAACAAGCAAAATGTGTTGTGTATATAATGAGTGTGCAAATGTATCTAGTATCCAATCAATGTCAACCTGCTTGATTTGGGTGGACCTCACATCAATTAGGGGGTCCAGGGGCATGCTCCCCGGGAACAATTTGTTTTAAATGTTGAAGTTAAATGCATCGATCTCTTTGAGGGGAAATTAAGGGATGTATGGATACAGCTCTCAACACACTGAAACAGAACTGTATATATTTCAATCATCAAAAAATCCTTAGGATCACAAACAATAACAAATAATTTAAACTTGTTTATTTGATAAACTCCTCACTCCCTCCTCTCTCCTATCTTTATCTTACCTAGTTAGCATTCTTTATCCTATTTATGCATATTTTACTAATCACTCCAGTTTAAACTGTATTTTAAATGTTTTACTGTCCTATAAACATTGGAATGATTTCTTACATTATGTTTTTACAACTATATTAAATAGATAATATCTCTCTCTCTCTCTCTCTCTCTCTCTCTCACACACAAATGCGCTAGTGCCACACACACACACACACACACACACACACACACACACACAGGCTGTTTAATCCTCCGTGGCGATGACCACTTGCGTAAAAAAATTTAATTAAACACTATTGAAAAGTGGGGGGGACACAAACGGGATTTTGAAACGTGGGGGGGGCATGTCCGCACACACACATGCACACGCCCCCCCCCCTCTAACTCTCTCAAAGGGATAGCTACCTGACTCTGCATGACCCTAATATCATAACACAAGTTTATTATTTTGATGGTTTAGATTTAAACGTGTGTGTGTGTGTGTGTGTGTGTGTGTGTGTGTGTGGTGTGTGTGTGTGTGTGTGTGTGTGTGTGTGTGTGTGTGTGTGTGTGTGTGTGTGTGTGTGTGTGTGTGTGTGTGTGTGTGTGTGTGTGTGTGTGTGTGTGTGTGTGTGTGTGTGTGTGTGTGTGTGTGTGTGTGTGTGTGTGGTGTGTGTGTGTGTGTGTGTGTGTGTGTGTGTGTGTGTGTGTGTGTGTGTGTGTGTGTGTTGTTGTTACTGGTTTATCTCTCAGACTGGAGAAGATGAGTGGTTTTAAAGATGAGGAAGAGGACACATCTTCAGTCTCCAGCTGTCTGTCTCTGAAGAGTGACCGGTCTAAAGATATACCTCCAAACTTCAGTAATGAACCTGGACCCTCAGACACAAAGTAAGAGTTTCTGCTGTAACCTGACCTGAAGAGGATCCAGTTTGTATGTTATCTGATAATCTAACCTGTTCTTTAATGATCGCAGTAAAGAAACTTAGTAACAGTACAGTAACAAAGTTTAAACTCTTGATCCCTGGCGTCATCAGCGATAGTAAATAATCTACATACAGACAGAAGTCAAAATGTGCTCTCTGAATGAACTAATGATGTTTAAAACATGTGTTGTTTCCACAGACAGAGAGCAGAGTCTCCAGTCCCCAGCTGTCTGTCTCTGAAGAGTGACTGGTCTAGAGATCAACCTCTAAACTTCAGTAATGAACCTGGACCCTCAGACACAAAGTAAGAGTTTCTGCTGTAACCTGACCTGAAGAGGATCCAGTTTTTATGTTATCTGATAATCTAACCTGTTCTTTAAGGATCGCAGTAAAGAAACTTAGTAACAGTACAGTAACAAAGTTTAAACTCTTAATCCCTGGTGTCATCAGCGATAGTAAATAATCTACATACAGACAGAAGTCAAAATGTTCTCTCTGAATGAACTAATGATGTTTAAAACATGTGTTGTTTCCACAGACAGAGAGCAGAGTCTCCAGTCCCCAGCTGTCTGTCTCTGAAGAGTGACGGTCTAAAGGCTTTCCTCTAAACTTCAGTAATGAACCTGGACCCTCAGACACAAAGTAAGAGTTTCTGCTGTAACCTGATCTGAAGAGGATCCAGTTTGTATGTTATCTGATAATTAGTGTGAATGCTGAGCAACAGAGTATTGTTCTTCAAATCTTTATTCTTCAACTTATTTCAACCAATGTTTGCCGTTTAACTACTTCAGCATACTTTCAGCTACAGAAACCATTCAAATATTAAAATGTTCAGCTCCTTCAGGACATGACTGCTATGACTTTCTTATTTTGGACATTTACGCTTTTTATAATATTCAGCTTTTTAAACTTTTATTTTTACAATGTAACCCAATGGGAGGAACCTTCAAATCCTCTTTGAGCTACACCGTGTGCTAAATGCTACTCCTTCCACATACCTTCAGCTAGAGACTTTCCAACTTTAAAACGCTCACAAGACATTCAGCTATTAAACCTGCATTCAGCTTTTTGATATCTTTTACACTTTTTGAAATATTTAACTTAGTTTGGAGCTTGGTAAAGAGGCCTTCTTCAGATTGTAACATTAGTGTGCGCCGCTCGTTAAGTCTAGAGAGCTTTGATCTCAAAACAGAGTGGAGGAGAGCTTGAAATCCGCCTAAAAATAAATGTTAAACCTGCCATAAGTCCCAAACCCTAAACTCCTGTGACATCAGTTGGTGATGAAAATGAAGGAAAACATCTCCAGAGTCCGTCCTTTGAGGGTCTTGGAGCGGACAAACAGAGGTGGATTTAAGCACAGAGTCAAGCTTTCATGTTTCTCTCCAGTCTTTTTATTTAATACATTTCTATACACCAATAAATATAATAAAACACTTTTAAAAAAGCTTACAGCACCGGGTATTCCCAGGCGGTCTCCCATCCAAGTACTGACCCGGCCCGACCCTGCTCAGCTTCCGAGATCGGACGAGATCGGGCGTGATTTTTTTTTTATTATCTTTTATTATAAAAATACATAATTTACATTTTTATAACATAAATCATATAAAAGAGCCCTCAAAGAAAGGGACTCCATGGCCTTTCATTCAAGAAAAAGAAGACAATAAATGGATTCACATCCCAGTAATCCTAACTCCTAAAAGGGAAAAACATTACAAAACACAATCAACATATTTCAAAATGAAATCTTAGCTTTCCATCATTAACTTCAATCAATGAGCAACCTTCCACATAATCCTCCACAAAAACCTAATTTCCTTATAAATAACAGTCCAATGTCTCTTTTTATCGTCCTTTTCATTATGTCCCACACTTCTTCCATCCTCCCCTCACAGTGTGCAATATGTCTTCTTAATTTAACTGCATGTCTTGCATGACTCAAACAAACATTCAGGAGACCAACATTGCGCTCACTCATCTCCCCATTCACACCAAACAGCCATAGCTCCTTCCAGTCCAAACACTTTATCAACCTTTCATTCCAACATCTGCCTATCATTTCTTTTATTCTGACAAAACCACCCTTAATTTACTGCATTCAACAAATGCATGCATACAATTCCCCACTCCCACCCTACATACATCACATTCTTTCTTCACCTCACCATCAAACATACTTATCACTCAATGATTGAAGATCCTGTTGTGCCTTAACAGGAAATCAAATAGCTCGCACTCCACACTGTTACCTTCACTCTCAAATTCATCCATATCTTTTTCACATCTTTCCCATTCACCACTTTCCCCCATTCTTTCTCTGCTGCCGGTCTTCTCACATTCTCTTAAATCCCTCACAACTCTGAACCCCGCCCTCCACATCGGCAAAGTGAAGATGACCTTCTGCTCCTTCACAATCCTTTGATTCAGGAAGATGGGTTGCTTCCACACTTGTTTTGCGCTCACACATTCATATCTCACATTCAACAACCCGGTATCACGGCAATACGTGAACATGTGACGATCTACCATGCTGGGAGACGTGAATATGTCACGGTTTCGTCCCTTCAAACGTGACAGTTACACGGTATTGTTAACATGGCCCAACCAGTGGAGAAATACCCGGAAGTGCCTCGCAAATGGGCCGCGCCTATTGGTCGGTTTTTATTGTCAAAATTAGATGTTTTTAATTTTTTTGTAATCGTCACACTCGATTTCGCCAATGTTCTTGTTGCCCTAGCTGGTCGACACCTCTTTTAGCAGAAACAAAGGCTACATTAATGTATTAAATCGATGTTAATCCATGTGTGTGGAGGTGAGGATGTGGAATTAACGGACGTGACGTTGTGTGATTGCGTTGCCAGGCAACGCAATTTACAAACTCTTCAACTACAACCCGAATTATATTTTAAAACATTTTAAAATGCCTCACGAAGGCCTCACGAAATACTTTAATGTAAATTAAAATGTAAATGTGAAGGAATGTGTGTAATGTGGTGAATGACATTATTCACCCACGGATCTATGGGTTGGGGGTATTGTTGCGCACGGACATTTTAGTTAACCGGACTCCTGTTCATGTGAAATCCGAAAACATTTAAAAATAATAAAATACTTTATTCCGAGTTTGCTTGCTTTTCTCTTTGGAGGTCATTACATAACGGCATTGTAATACACGGTTCGGCTGCATTAAATATGACATATCTGCCGTAGTTCTGTATTTATAGAGCCCTGATGAGAAGACTTCTGGACAAACAGGAAGCACTGCCGCCAAAACTGAAAACGTGACGTGGATCATAAATATATCAGCAATTAAACAACATCTTACATTTCTTTTCACACAATACGTCTCCTTGCAGTATCAATACTAATTCAGCTGACTTTTATATTTGATCCAATTGGTATTGAGACTGGCAGTGGTTACAGACCCCTCCATTCAGACTGACAGTGGTTACAGACCCCACCATTCAGACTGGCAGTGGTTACAGACCCCTCCATTCAGACTGGCAGTGGTTACAGACCCCACCATTCAGACTGGCAGTGGTTACAGACCCCACCATTCAGACTGACAGTGGTTACAGACCCCACCATTCAGACTGGCAGTGGTTACAGACCCCACCATTCAGACTGGCAGTGGTTACAGACCCCACCATTCAGACTGGCAGTGGTTACAGACCCCACCATTCAGACTGGCAGTGGTTACAGACCCCTCCATTCAGACTGGCAGTGGTTACAGACCCCACCATTCAGACTGGCAGTGGTTACAGACCTCACCATTCAGACTGGCAGTGGTTACAGACCCCACCATTCAGACTGGCAGTGGTTACAGACCCCACCATTCAGACTGGCAGTGGTTACAGACCCCACCATTCAGACTGGCAGTGGTTACAGACCCCACCATTCAGACAGGCAGTGGTTACAGACCCCACCATTCAGACTGGCAGTGGTTACAGACCCCACCATTCAGACTGGCAGTGGTTACAGACCCCACCATTCAGACTGGCAGTGGTTACAGACCCCACCATTCAGACTGGCAGTGGTTACAGACCCCACCATTCAGACTGGCAGTGGTTACAGACCCCACCATTCAGACTGGCAGTGGTTACAGACCCCACCATTCAGACTGGCAGTGGTTACAGACCCCTCCATTCAGACTGACAGTGGTTACAGACCCCACCATTCAGACTGGCAGTGGTTACAGACCCCTCCATTCAGACTGACAGTGGTTACAGACCCCACCATTCAGACTGGCAGTGGTTACAGACCCCACCATTCAGACTGGCAGTGGTTACAGACCCCACCATTCAGACTGCAGTGGTTACAGACCCCACCATTCAGACTGGCAGTGGTTACAGACCCCACCATTCAGACTGGCAGTGGTTACAGACCCCACCATTCAGACTGGCAGTGGTTACAGACCCCACCATTCAGACTGGCAGTGGTTACAGACCCCACCATTCAGACTGGCAGTGGTTACAGACCCCACCATTCAGACTGGCAGTGGTTACAGACCCCACCATTCAGACTGACAGTGGTTACAGACCCCACCATTCAGACTGGCAGTGGTTACAGACCCCACCATTCAGACTGGCAGTGGTTACAGACCCCACCATTCAGACTGGCAGTGGTTACAGACCCCACCATTCAGACTGGCAGTGGTTACAGACCGCACCATTCAGACTGGCAGTGGTTACAGACCCCACCATTCAGACTGACAGTGGTTACAGACCCCACCATTCAGACTGACAGTGGTTACAGACCCCACCATTCAGACTGGCAGTGGTTACAGACCCCACCATTCAGACTGGCAGTGGTTACAGACCCCACCATTCAGACTGGCAGTGGTTACAGACCCCACCATTCAGACTGGCAGTGGTTACAGACCCCACCATTCAGACTGGCAGTGGTTACAGACCCCACCATTCAGACTGGCAGTCATATGCAGCCACACTTTAGATTTTCAAAAGTGACTTGGTTGCGGAGTTTCACTGCGAAATTGACATCGTAAATTCCGACGGTTTGGGCACAAGTTTAAGGATATTATGCCTCACTTTTATAAATATATATTATATATTAAAAAAAAAAAAAGTATCGAAAACCGGATCTGATTTCGGTACGGTATACCGTAGCCACCAGTAACCGGTATTTCGGTAATACCGGGAACCGGTATGCACCCCTATGCTCACCCCTCAAATCTAAACTTTCTTCAAACAGTTCAGCACGCTGTTTACCTCGCACTCTTTGCCTCTAGCGGATCAGGGTGGTATGGCCGTAAGCAAAGAGTGTGGAGGGATAGGCGCTTCTTATAGCTGGCTCAGAGAGGGGCTCCTATGCTGGAGGTCCCAGGGCCGAGTTTGGGTGCTGACAGGCGGACTGCCCCCTCCATGTCGATGGGGGTGCTGCAGGGGGCCTGCTGGAGGGCCCAGGCCGAGCTGTGAGCCTGTCTCCCCCTCTCCAGCACCTGGCAGCTCTCCGGGTCCTGGAGAGGCATTTTCAGGCTTCACTTTTCCCCCTACAAATGAATTGTAATCAATACTTTGAGATGTAAATGGTTTATTGTATCATTACTATGGGTCTCTGAAACAATCAGACTTTTCCCACACTGTTATCAGAGTGTTATCAGAGTGTTATCAGAGTGTTATCAGAGTGTTATCAGACTTTTAGCACTCTTTTCCCCGCAGAAACGACTTTAAATCATCAGTGTCACTATTGTGGGGATGTAGGAATGTACCTGTGTCTGGTGTGGAGCCTCCCTGCACTTTAAATCAATTGATTTGCCTTTTTTGATTGTATTTTCTACTGTTAGTGCACTGTGCTCATGTCGGGTGAAGCGCCCTCCTGTGGGGAAACATAGGAACTGCACTTAAATCACTTCGTGCTTTTTAACCGGTTTAAAATCGTTTTTCTCACTTTTAAAATACTTTCTGCCCTAGAAATGATTTGTAATCATTAGTACCATTATTAAGGGGCTGCATGAACACTTTCTCCCACGTTGAAAGTACTTTTCCTGGGTTAGAAAGTGAGGTGCTGCAGCCTGTTCTCTGGGTAACAGTTAATGACACTCTTCTTTAAGTGGACATCACATTTCCATTGTGCGGAAGTTTGTCCAATGGCACGAAGCGTCCCCCGTTATTTGCGTCCAAAAAGAGGAAGTTTCCCTAACTACATGTATCAGCTAGTTATTGCAGGATAACACATACTTAGTGGAGATTGATCAACTATACTTAAACTATTGCACATCTTTTAAACATTATTGCTAAAAGCCACTTGTTCATACAGCTACAGTCACCATTCAGCTATTCAGATATTCAGCTTTCTCTGCATTTTCAGCAAAGTTCAGCAACACATTTGCGCAGCTTTCAGCATTCACACACATTTTCAGCAGGAAATGCCTTTTCTAGTCTAACCTGTTCTTTAATGATCGCAGTAAAAGAAACTTAGTAACAGTACAGTAACAAAGTTTAAACTCTTGATCCCTGGCGTCATCAGCGATAGTAAATAATCTACATACAGACAGAAGTCAAAATGTGCTCTCTGAATGAACTAATGATGTTTAAAACATGTGTTGTTTCCACAGACAGAGAGCAGAGTCTCCAGTCCCCAGCTGTCTGTCTCTGAAGAGTGACTGGTCTAAAGATACCTCTAAACTTCAGTAATGAACCTGGACCCTCAGACACAAAGTAAGAGTTTCTGCTGTAACCTGACCTGAAGAGGATCCAGTTTTATATAATCTAATATATTAAACTGTTCTTTAATAATATCATGTGTGCAGTATAGTACAGAACAAAGGCAGCAGAGTACAGCAAGCTAACATTATTTGAGGATATTTCAATATGCATTTATAGCATCATTGTATCAGTGGCATCAAAAGGTTTTAAATGGCAAAGATATTGATAAATACTCACTAAAAACTAAATATATCGTCCAAAACATTATTTACTACTTGGGCATGTTTATGATATGTATTTTAAAGATGTTTATTAATGATAGTGATAACCTGGTGAGCTGGTTGTGTTTAGCATTAGCAGATATAACAGAGCTTTGTGTGATTACATGTAGAGTCAATGCAAAGACCCAGATCCGTGCCTGGAGACACCAAGAAAGTGAAGAGGTGAAATTCATGTCACCTGCGTATTCGTGCAGCGTGACACATTTCATCTTTCATTTCATTTCATTTGTATTTGTTCCGTTCATGGTATGCACAACTTAATGTATAACAAATATTTACAAAACATGTCTCTATGAACACACCATTGACCGAAAAGGAGCAGGGAGAAGAAAATAATCTGATATGACCTGCCCCTTTCTAAAGAAATAGAAACAGATGGTCTGTCCTTCATATGTTCTTATTCACAGCCACACATCACAGTATCGTAGGATAACAAGAGAAACACAAACACTTACTAACAAAAATACTTAGTTCCCACTGACAGTTAACGGAAAGAAACAAAACAACAACAACAACAACAACACCAAAACATCACATGAACAAGGAAAAGTGCAACACCCTCACCTGAGTCCTACTGGAGGAGAAGAGTCTTGAGAGACGTTTGTGACGCTCTGCCCGTTGGTGAGAATCAGCTCCACTAATGTGACGTGCTGTAAAGGATGTGTTCATCTCCACAGAGGGAAGAGGAAGAGTGGTGTTCCTGTGGAGGAGCAGCTGTCCAGCTGTGCTCTGTGTCAGGACGTCCTGAAGGATCCAGTCTCTACCAGCTGTGGACACTGGTTCTGCAGACAGTGCATCACCTCATACTGGGAGCAGAGACCTCCATCAGGAGACCCCTCCTGTCCCCAGTGTGGAGAAAGATCCAGAACCAGAGCTGGACTGCAGACAGCCAGTCAGACCAGCTCTGTACGAGGTAAGAGGCCGAACACATGCAGCGTCTTATTCCTCTTCCTGGTTCATTTGTTGTTGAACAGGTATACTGTTGTAGAGCATAGACAGTAAGCTGTTTATAAAACATTTAAACTCAGTCTGTTGTTGTTTTATTGTTATAATTAGATTCTCAGAGCATTTCCCTCATTCTCTCATGTTTCCTTCTCTTCCAGCAGATAGTGGTCTGCAGGAGGTTTTAGATGAACATAGGCTCAGTCTGAGGAGGAGATGTGAACGTGTGACTGAAGGAACTGATCAAAGTGAAACCCTCCTCAACAGGATCTTCACTGAGCTCTACATCACACAAGGCCAGAGTGAAGAGGTTAATACCCAACATGAGGTGAGGCAGCTGGAGACAGCTTCCAAGAAGAGACCCTCCATGACACTCCAATCAAGTGCCAGGACATCTTTAAAGCCTTACCTGACCAACAGACTCTCATCAGAGCGGTCCTGACCAACGGAGTCGCTGGAGTTGGAAAAACCTTCTCAGTGCAGAAGTTCACTCTGGACTGGGCCGAGGGTTTGGGAAACCAAGATGTCAGTCTGGTGATCCCGCTCTCCTTCAGGGAGCTGAACCTGATCAAAGGTGAGCAGTACAGTCTTCTCAGGCTGCTCCATGTTTTCCATCCAACCTTACAGAAGGTCACAGCAGAGCAGCTGGCTGTCTGCAAAGTGCTGCTCATCTTTGACGGCCTGGATGAAAGCAGACTTTCTCTGGACTTCAGAAACAATGAGGTTGTGTCTGATGTCTCTCAGCAGTCCTCAGTCAACGTGCTGCTGACAAACCTCATCAGGGGGAAGCTGCTTCCCTCGGCTCTCGTCTGGATAACTTCCAGACCTGCAGCGGCCAATCAGATCCCTCCTGAGTGTGTGGACAGGGTAACAGAAGTACGAGGCTTCACTGACGCCCAGAAGGAGGAGTACTTCAGGAGGAGATGGAGTGATGAAGACCTGTCCAGCAGAATCATCTCTCACATCAAGAGCTCCAGGAGCCTCCACATCATGTGTCTGATCCCAGTCTTCTGCTGGATCACTGCTGCAGTTCTGGACCACATGTTGACTACAGACCAGAGAGGAGAGCTGCCCCAGACCCTCACTGACATGTACTCACACTTCCTGCTGGTCCAGACCAAGAGGAAGAAGCAGAAGTATGAAGAGGGACATGAGACGAGTCCACAGCAGCTGACGGAGGCTGACAGGGAGGTTCTTCTGAAGCTGGGGAGGCTGGCGTTTGAACATCTGGAGAAAGGAGACATCATGTTCTACCAAGAAGACCTGCAGCGCTGTGGTCTTGGTGTCACCGAGGCCTTGGTGCACTCAGGAGTTTGTACACAGATCTTCAAAAGAGAGAGAGTGATCTTCAAGAAAACAGTCTACTGCTTTGTTCATCTGAGCATTCAGGAGTTTCTGGCTGCAGTCTACATGTTGCACTGTTACACCAACAGAGACACAGAGGTACTGAAGGACTTCCTGCAGAGAGACTATAACAACAGCAGAGATCAGGATTACCCATCCCTGGATGACTTCCTGAAGGGAGCCATGGAGAAATCCCTCAAAGTGAAAATGGCCACCTGGACCTGTTTGTCCGCTTTCTCCACGGCCTCTCTCTGGAGTCCAACCAGAGACTGTTAGGAGGCCTGCTGGGTCGCACAGACAACAGACCAGAAACCATCCAGAGAGCCATCAGCAACCTGAAGGAGATGACAGTGATTCTCTCCTGACAGGAGATCAACATCTTCCACTGTCTGACAGAGATGAAGGACCACTCAGTACATCAGGAGATCACAGAGTTCCTGAAGTCAGAGAACAGATCAGAGAGAACTCTCTGATCCACTGCTCTGCTCTGGCCTACATGCTGCAGATGTCAGAGGAGGTTCTGGATGAGTTGGACCTGGATCAGTACAACACATCATGAGGGACGACTGAGACTGATTCCAGCTGTGAGGAACTGCAGGAAGTTCAAGTAAGTCCAGATGTGATTAACTTTATAAACTAATGTGGATCAGGAGTTTAATTATTCAAATAAACACTATAACATTTCTGCTGTTTAAATACTGAGAGCAAAATAAACCAACACTGTTCTTCTATTTATTTATAATAATAGTTAAACTGAAGCGTTCCTCTCTTCATATTGAGTGATGGAGGCGACATGTCAAACACATGAAGGACTTGAGAGGTTTCTCAGCATGTGATCACACCACACAGCAGGACTTACAGTTATCACAGAAACATGTTATTATTACTTTCTTTGCTTTTTTCTTTGCTTTTTAAGAAAATATTCACAAAGCATACATAACCAAATAAACACATCTAAGTACAAGATGAACTACATAACAGATGACAAATCAGAGAAGACATAATAAGATAATAGTATTAATAATATTACAAATGAAAGAATGGATACATTATGAATACATTATGAATACTCAGGTACACATTAATTATATTCACTGTATTGTTCTATACTGACCCATTCCTCCCACCTTTCCTCAAAGATATGCATTTGGTTTCTAATCTAGTTGTTTTCTCCGTTACATAGATTTCATTTACTAAGTTATTCCATTGTGAGTTTACTAAGTTATTATCTTTTAGACAATTCCTTGTCATTAGTTTGATGATGGCTTTTCTAATGACCAGAAATAGATAGGAATCTTTCTGTATCTCCTCTGGTGTTTCCCCAGTGATAGGGACAATGGGTTTTTGTTGAGAGAACAAGATATTGGACATTTCTCTTCAAACTGTTTCCCAGAAGTCTCCCAACACATCACAGGCCCAGAATATATGTGTCTGGTTTCTGCTCAGCGCATTCTCTCCAGCATTTTGAAGTGAGGGTTTGTTTGTGTTCACTTTGAATCTGGGGTGTCTTAAAGGATGGAGTTAAAAGCTTCATGTGTTTTCTTTCCAGTAGTTTGAGTTGGTTGTGTTATGAATGTTTCTGCACATTTGTTCCCAATCTGCTTCTGGCATATTGCAGGATCATTCATTTCCCCATTTCTTTGTTACATTAATAATACTGTGTTCATCTTGATTTCTTAATTGTAATATTTGAACCATCTGAGTTAGAAATGTTGTTTCCACTCCAGGGTCATAAACTGTAAGCATGTATTTTATTAATGGCTTGATGTCTTGAAAAGATCTTTTTTAAATGCCAGAAAGATAACTCCTCACTTGGAAGAATCTGAATAAATGGTATTTGAGTAAATCATATTGTAACGAAAGCTGTTCAAAGGACTTCACGTCTTTATCACCGAACATTTGTCCAAATGTCCTCAAGCCCTTAGAAGCCCATAGTTTCAACATGTGGTGGTCTTTGTTCAGTTTGTGAGGAGGGAAGTCTTGATCAGTTCATTTCTTTCAAGAAGATTACATCTTCATATCGTTTTTGATTACGACAGACTTCCCTCCAAACCTTAAGTGAAGCAACAACCCTTTTTTTAATGATTACTTTCTAGTAGTTTCTTTATCATTAAACACGTTTTGATCACAATGTGTTAGAGTTTAAAATCAGATCTATATCATTTCCCACCAATAACAGAGTTATGTCTTAATGCTGATATACTGGGAACATCTGATGCTATCAAGTTGAACATATTGAAACTTTATTGGTTTGTTAATTGTGTTTGTGTGCGCAATAAATGTTCAGATGCTCAGAGAAGCCAAAGCATCCTTCATCCATCATTCACATCCACATATTAACTAACATTTAAATATGTACATCTCTAATATTGTCAAGTGATTCATTTAATTTCTGTTTCTTTTGGTAACAGTCAGTGACAGCAGGAGCACAGACATGTGATCAGATCACACTGACAACTCATTACACTCTATTATCATATATTATTATATATTATATTAAATGGACTAACAGCAAAGGTCTATCAGAACATGTCAAATCTTTTTTCATCAAATGCTTGATGTTAATATAATGTTTCCTCTTTTTAACACATGTTGTAATATATGTTTTATTATAGACTTACTGGACTGGACTCTATGACTCTCAGAGACTGATGTGAAGTCGTGGCCTCAGCTCTGAAGTCTGACCCCTCTCATCTGAGAGATCTGGACCTGAGTAGAACCCTCTGATGATTCAGAGTGGAGCTGCTGAGTTCTGGACTAAAGAGTCCAAACTGCAGACTGGAGGCTCTCAGGTCAGTTCACTGACTGCAGTTCATATTGATCTGTTTGTGTTTATGATTTTCTGAATTTGAACAAATACAATGTTATTTTTATTTGTTCCGTTTTTGCTAATGACTGAATATTGATCAGAGTAACAGAGAGAAGGTGAATGTGTGAGGGAGAGTGTTTGAGCTTCCACAGACTCACTCTGTGCTCCATGAGTCAGTGGAGATGCTGTCAGTACTGATGAGCTGTGAGGGAGATGAAGGAGTTGTTCAACATCTGATCAAAGTTAAAGTTCCAGATTATCAGTGGATTGTTTCTGCATCATCTCTGACATTAAAACCCTGTTTCACTCTGAACAGATTATTAAACCTGGAGTTATTTCAAACAGGAACATTGTTTTCTAAACTTACATCATGTTAAATTGCGCGCTCAATAACATTTCCTATCCTCAAAATGTTTCATAGCGTGCTCAGGATAGAGGCACAAAAGTAACGCCGCACCATGGATGAACAGCGACGCTACACATCAAGCAAGCAGAGCCAGCATGCAGCTGACTCATAGACTCATATATACACCTAGATGAGTCATTTCAAACCTTTCATTACATTACAGAGAAAAGCTGTGAGAATGTTGCATAATGTTCAACCTAGAGAACAAACAGTTTATTGAGTCAAGGCTGTTAGCATTTAAAGATTAATAGAATTACAGACGGCTTTAGTTATGCATAAAGCAAACAACAGAATACTGCCAGAGAATATACAAAACACATTAGTTTTAATTCAGAGGCTGAGCATCATAGGAGGAGATTACATTCTAAGCTTCAGTTAGTTTATTTATTGTAATGGTTTATTTGGTAGGGACATTGCACTTTAATGAACACTTAAAACTATAAATGTGCCAAGCGTAAATATGCCGGATTTAGCTTTGAGCTACTTTCCATCCGCAGTCCCTCACATCAAACATTAAGAACATGACATTTACAAACATAGCAGATACAAATACATGAAATACAAGAAAAGTGCAAAAGAGCAAGAGCAGAATACACAAGTATTTATGACATGGCAAAACAACATAGCAGCATGGATACACAAAGTGCAAGAGAGGATACCCCTGTGTTAAAGTGCATCTAGTGGTGACCGCACGTTTGCACGTACTGCTTTAAAGCAGATGTGTCTCTTGAGAAAGAAGTGGAATTCTTTGCCGAATGATTTAAAGGGCTGTAAGAACATTTTGATGTTTCAGAAAATGTATAAAGAAAGCGTAATTAGACAGTCTGAAGGTGACTTTTGATTGTGTTCTGGTTTCATGTTTCAGTATTTGTAAGAAACTGAGACTGAAAGAATATTGCTTTGATTTGACTTTTTTATGGTGATTTCATTTATTTATTTTTTCCAATGTCAATAATGGAGCCCAAGTGATATCTGTTACGAGCCAGCTGATCTTTGTTGACAAGAGTTGTGATTTCCTGACCAGTCTCGATGCACATTTGTTTTTCTCTCCACAATTTCTCACACACAAAATGTTCCTTGGAAGAGCTGTGTTTGCTAAGACCCGTGTCCTTTTGTAAGCATGCTTCCAGTCTTTGAAGCCTTTTACGGTGAACGATGCGTCATGATGATGAGCCTTAAACTTTCTACATGGGAAATACGCAGCCTCGCCTTTCACGGAGTATTCAAGCCAGGGTGGGTTTTGGTACCATGAGCTGGAAACACTACGTTTGTTTCCCGGAGAAGAGCCGAGAGGGGAAACTATCCAGGACTTCCTGTTTTGGTTTATCCACGCCAAGGTCCTCTGGAAGTAGAAAACTAACATCTCCAAGATCACGCAGACTTTCATTCAGAGTTTCATAGCTAAATAAAAACATGATATTACACTAATCTCTCAACATAGTTTCATACAAACATAAATATTAGGACAAAGCTCTACAGATAACAACACTAAACATAATAATACAACAATTCAATGTTTTTAATCAGCCCTGATTTCTCATGGGCCCAAATCCTGGATGGGGGGGGGGGCATACGTTAATAACTTACATCCATAGAGTTGTACATGTCCTTATATTCATGTTTCATTTTGAAGAGTAAGAAGTAAGAACTGCAGACATACATGCTGACTGTTTCTTAAAGGAACTGTAATAGATGTTAGTTGTAAAAAGTAAATCTATGTATTTAATATTTAGTAAACGATAACGTCTGAATAAAGGTCATCTGAAGTCATTTTAGTTTGACATTGTGGTGGGAATTTATTCATCAAATGTGGAGAGAGAATCAAAGCATTCAGCTCTTTGTGGTATCTTATTTCTGTAAGAAAGTTCAGTCAGTCACACAGAGAGCATACAGTCTGCAGAGAGGAAGAGGAAGAGGAGAGTTTGGGTTGCATATTTAAACACAGAGAGAGGAGAAAGGGAGGGGGGAAGCTTGGTGATGATGAAGGAGCATTCTGGGAGTTAGGGAGTTAGGGAGGCCGTATCAGGAAGTCCTCAGTTCACCTGAGGTGAAGGTCATACTGTTGGTGCACATAGAGAGTCACTAACAACACTGCAACACATCTTCTTCATAAGGACTTTCCCCAAGCTTAGCTAAGAAGTGTGAGAAGTAGCAAATATAGAGAAACATTAGCAAATAAGAATCACACAATGATATTATTAAAGTAAGTAAGTCAGTATAATATGTTTCTATTACATACATGATAAAGTTCACTTTCTGAAGTAGACAGATGTTTCTGTTCAGATTCATTTAAATGTTGAGTAACATCTGATTGGATTATAAACAGATTTTATCCTCATCATGTTTTCTTTATTCAGTGAGGCTGCAGGTTGTCAGAGATCAGCTGTTCTGCTCTGGCTCAGCTCTGAAGTCCAACATCCATCTGAGAGATCTGGACCTGAGTGAGAACGCTCTGCAGGATTCAGGAGTGAAGCTGCTGAGAGATCTTCTGGAGAGTCCAGACTGCAGACTGGAGACCCTCAGGTCAGTAAGGGGTCTCTGCTGGTTCAGCAGTATTGTATGAAACACAGGGAGGTGTTTCTCTCACTGGGGAATCACAACAGATCAGTGATGTTACCCACTGACTGCAGGCTCTTTCATTCTTCCATCAACTATAGAAGGCCAGCTGAAAATGCAAAGCCACATTTAGTAAGTAATCAACTTTCCACCAGACATATGGGATTTGACAGAAGAGTGGAAAAGGTAGTCTGTTTTTGATGGGATGTTTTTAGCTCCTTGACTAATGACTGTTACTTCCTGTAATGCAGCTGAGAGCTGTGGCAGTCAGTCGTAGTGTTTGCAGAGAAGATATGATGGGATGTAAAGCATGAGATCAGTCAGGACTCTGAAGCTGACTCAAAGAACAAACACTTATTTTAAACTGGATCCATAACTGTTGGATTGTGTTCATCCCTACAGGATCAGAGGGATGAGACGATCAGAGCCAAGATCCAGAAGAACTGTGAGTACTGAATATCCTCCATTCATCAAGATATGAAACTCTTTCATGGAGCATGTCCTCAGAGGAAAACAACACTCTTGTTTCTCTCTCTTCATCATTTTGGCTGTTTCTCTTCACAACAACTGTCTATCAAAACAGTGACGCGTTCACTGACACTCTGTAAAATGTAAATAAACTCTGAAGAATAAAACACATGAAAACATCAACATTATAACCAGTTACAGTATTACATCAAAATATACTTCAGTAAAAGTAGAAGTACTCAGATCTTGTACTTGAGTAAAAGTAGAAGTACTCAGATCTTGTACTTGAGTAAAAGTAGAAGTACTCAGATCGTTTACTTGAGTAAAAGTAGAAGTACTCAGATCTTGTACTTGAGTAAAAGTAGAAGTACTCAGATCTGTACTTGAGTAAAAGTAGAAGTACTCAGATCATGTACTTGAGTAAAAGTAGAAGTACCAGAGTGTAGGAATACTCTGTTACAATAAAAGTCCTGCATTCAAAATGTTCCTCAAGTGAAAGTAGAAAAGTATTATCATCAAAATATAGTGAAAGTAGCGACAGTAAAAGTAGTCATTGTGCAGATTGGTCCATTTCAGAATAATATATATGATATGTTTTATAATGATTGATCATGAAAGTGTTCTCAAAGCTGGTAAAGGTGCAGCTAGTTTGAATGACTTTGTATACTGCAGGGTAGCTTGTGGATTTACTCCAGGTGGAACTAAAGTCTGATTTAACACTTGGTTAGATTTCACATCATTCATCCAGATCTGTGAAGTAACTAAAGGGATTAAACATGTAGTGGAGTAGAAGTACAACATGTACCTCTGAACTGTAGTGGAGTAGAAGTACAAAGTAGCATCAAAGGGAAATACTCAGGTAAAGTACAAGTACCTCAACATTGTACTGAAGTACAGTCCTTGAGTAAATGTACTTAGTTCCTCTCCTGATCTGTAAAGCTCTCCCAACATATGCAGGTTAGCATCCGGCAGCTTCTATGTGCTGGGGACCCGTACTGTACATTTCTCTCATCACACTTTGGGCTCCTCAACATGTGTGGGTTCCCAGCAGGACTCTCTGAGCTGCAGACACATTCTTTCTGTGACTTTGTTCCAGATGTTTGGAGCATAATAACTGAAGCTGTTTCTCCATGTTCAGGAACTCCCATCCCCCGAGTCCTGCGGCAGGAAGCGCTCCTTCTCTCCAAGAACTCCTGGACCCTGCAAGCTGGTCCAGAACCAGAGTCCCAGTGAGGAGTCCAGCCAGTCCACCTCTCAGAGTTAAACTAAACTACAACATTATTAAAGATCATGTTTAAAGTTAAAATAGGATGCTTTCAGACTGAATCCAGAAGTTTCTCAAGCTGCAGTCAAAGCAGATCATTTGAGGAATATATAAAACAATTATAAAACTGTAATAAGAATTACTCTGAATACTTTCTTTGGACATTTTATTTACATTTCTTTCAATCAAATGTTTCTGACTTTCTATCCGAGTGCTTTTCTCATGAATCAACGACTTCAATCTTCTTTCTTTTCTCGTGTATTTCATAAACAGGATATTGTTGTTTGTACTTATATCCTGATTGCTGAGTCAGCAGTAAAGCAGCCAGGCGTTAACGGTCAGCTGGCATGTGTATCTGTTCATTGGCTCATATGTGTAGCATGTTTAATGGCAGTGTGTTGAAAATGGCTGACAGGTGAATATGTCAGATCTCTGTGTGTTACTCAGAGAACCGTGTGCAGTGTTTTAGAAAGTGCAGAGTTGAATTGCAGATTGTGTGCAGAGCTGAAAATGTGTTTAGAGTTCTGTTTGATTTGATCCAGCCAGTTCTGCCACAGCAAAGCATAAGGGCTCAGAGCTTGGACCTATTGTGTTCACATTATATACGCTTCCTTTAGGCAATAAGGAATCACTCGGTACATTTTCATTGTTATGCGGATGATACTCAATTATACACAATATAGACAAAAGTATTGGACGACCTACACATTAGAGAGATACCAGGTCCTTCCTTCCTGCAGCGGTCAGACTATATAACCACCACCCGACCCCGTAGACCCCACACACAACACAGACTATAACACCCCTTGTTGTTAAATACCAACTATGTGCAAGATGTGCAAGATATATGTGTCACTTTTTTTTAAATTATAATTTCTTGTTTTAATCTTTAATACTTTGTTGTATGCATTGTTGAAGAGAGGAAGAAAATGGAACAATGTATTTTATTATATAAAGCTTAAATATGCTAAAAACTGTGTTAAAACTCTGAATGCCATAGTCATGTATCGTATAGTTTAATGCTTTAGCAATATAAACAGGATGTATAACCAGAGCAACGAAGAAGGACACCTCTAAACGCACCAGCATGCACGCAAAGGATGTGACAAACCACGTGTCAGACCATGTGACAAACCACGTGTCAGACCATGTGACAAACCACGTGTCAGACCATGTGACAAACCACGTGTCAGACCATGTGACAAACCACGTGTCAGACCATGTGACAAACCACATGTCAGACCATGTGACAAACCACATGTCAGACCATGTGACAAACCACGTGTCAGACCATGTGACAAACCACGTGTCAGACCATGTGACAAACCACGTGTCAGACCATGTGACAAACCACGTGTCAGACCATGTGACAAACCACGTGTCAGACCATGTGACAAACCACGTGTCAGACCATGTGACAAACCACGTGTCAGACCATGTGACAAACCACGTGTCAGACCATGTGACAAACCACGTGTCAGACCATGTGACAAGCTGCGGGAAAGAAGAGGATAAAAGAAGACTGAAGAAGCAGGAGAGCAGTTCCTCTTTGAACCCAGTTCGAACTTGAGCTCTCCTGCTTTAGCAAGCTACGGAAGACGATCGTATTACTTACTCGTATTTAGGCAAAGATCTCGGATGTAATATGTATCTGGGCAAAACGCATTTCATTTTTTATGATGTGTGGTGTTATAACTTGTGAAACTTTAATAAAACTACCTGTTCACATTTGTGAGAGGAACTAAAGTCCATGTAGCCCTTCTGATTATTGTTGGATAAGTGACAAGTCAGATGGCAAGTAACCTGTTCTCACGTAGCTTGAGTCCTGAGTCCAGTTTGATTCCAGTGTCCTGTTCCTTGGCTGAGGATCAATCCCTGACGGAGTCTTGCAGAGACACCAGAGAGAACAATAGGTAAGTCGCACCTAAGATAAAGGTAAAAGTTGAAACTGATTAATGAGGTGTTATAGAAAGAAGGGAGTTTGTCGGTACCTCGTGGTGTGTGTGGGTCACACCTTTTATGCCCGGTCTGAGTAAAAACCGTAACCTTTTAACAGTATGCTTTTGGTAACATGAAGCTGTCCTCTGGCTCTTTCTGCTGTACAATATACATTTCTCCTCTGGGACTAATAAAGGATTCTGATTCTGATTACACCTACAGGAGCTTTCAGGACATCCCATTCCAAACTCTTAGGCATTCATTTGAAGTTGGTCCCCCTTTGCAGCTATAACAGCTTCCACTCTTCTGGGAAGGCTTTCTACAGATCTTGGAGTGTGTCTGTGGGAAGCCCTTTCATCCAGAAGAGCATTAGTGAGGTCACACTGATGCTGGACTAGAGGCTGGCTCTCCGTTCTAGTTCATCCCAAAGGTGTTCAGTGGGGTTGAGGTCAAGTTCTTCCACACCGAACTCATCCACCCAGGCCTCTATGGAGCTGCTTTGTGGGCTCAGTCATGCTGGAACAGCTTCTTCCTCCACAGACTGTTTTCTGGCTGTTTTCCACCAGATTGAGACTTGAGTTTCTTGGTGTTTTTCACAACAAATAAAAATGCAAAACTCAAAAAAGTGTTCTTGCTAATCATTGATGAATTACACACTGTGAAGAATAAATAATACATGTAAAAAATGCATCAAAGTCAATGTTGGTGCCAATTTGTATCTGTTTTAGAAAATAAATACAATACAAATAAATATCAGTGTTGTGTCTTTATGTAACGAACTGAGGACTCTCTATGTTCACGCTCTCCTGGATATAAACCCAACAGATCTTGGATCAAATCTGCTTTGAATGATCTTCTTTATTTGACCTCGTACCTCCGCCCAGAACACCTTCAACTTTCTGCACCGCCAAACACAGAGAAACCACGTTCCCCTTGATTCTGTGCATGTTAAACATATATCTGGTATATTTTCATATCGGTTTAAATCAGGGTCAAACTCCAGTGACCTCATGTTCTGTGGCCCTGCAAGAGCGTGCAAAGAATATAATATACAACACAATTGGTGTAATTGTTGAATATTTGCTTTTTATTATTTGCCCCAGACTTCTGCTTTCAGACGTAGTTATTTATGAAGTTATTTCCAGAACTGATAATAATCCAATGCAGAGCCAATAATGTAATATAAAACATTATTACTGTTTCCTAGAATCTGACTTTTCTTTTCTTAGAATTGGACTTTTTTCTCAGAATTGGACTTTTTTCTCAGAATTGGACTTTTTTCTTAGAATTTGACTTTTTTTTCAGAATTTGACTTTTTTTCTCAGAATTTGACTTTTTTTTCAGAATTTGACTTTTTTCTTAGAACTTGACTTTTTTCTCAGAATTTGACTTTTTTTCTCAGAATTTGACTTTTTTCTCAGAATTTGACTTTTTCTTAGAATTTGACTTTTTTTTCAGAATTTGACTTTTTTTTCAGAATTTGACTTTTTTCTTAGAACTTGACTTTTTTCTCATAATTGACTTTTTTTTGAGCACTGAAGAAACTTGCAATTATCTGCCCTAGACTTCTGCTTTCAGACGTAGTTAATTATGAAGTTATTACCTTATCAGATGCAGAGGCACTAATACAATATAATATATTATTTATATATTTGTATATATTTATATAGTCTTAAAGTTACAACCGGCCCTTTGAGTGCAACCTTAATGCTGATGTGCCCGTGATGAGATTGAGTTTGACCCCCTGCATTACAGTGATCCTTTTTAACATCTCTGGTTCAGCAGGAGGTTGAGATTAGGAACAAAGGTTATAGGAGCCAGCATGCTTATTCAGCCTGAGGGAATCATCTCCATTATTGTTGTTATTTTAGATCACACACATCTGTATTTAATCATCCCTTCAGGTGTTTGTCACGTGGGTCTTGTTGGTTTGTTTTCAGTCCACCTGTTGTTTGCCAGTAATGAATACGACACAGAGGCTGAGCTCATGTTCTGATGAACGTTTGCTCCTCTCTAAGTTACAAACTGTAAAGAGAGAAATGTAGAATGTGGATATTGGGTTTTATAAAGAAACTCTCATTCATTGATTCCTCTTCTTCTTTTCTCGTTGCAGAGTTTGATATTTATCTGTTTCTGGTTATCCTCTCCGGAGCGTTGCTGTTCCTCTTTGCAGACTCACTCAGCAGGTCACTTTGTATGAGGACTATTTAACAACACTAAGATGCATTTCAATTAAAAAGGATAATAACATATGGAACCCTCGTCTTCCTCCCCTCAATAAAGGAGTCAAGTGTTCTTCTTCTCTGCTGGTATGAGCACCGGCATGATCGCCTCTCTCATCATCGTCTTCTTCATTCTGGCTCGCTTCCTGCCGAAGGTAAGGACTCATTTTACTGCCATGTTGAACAGACATTGGGTTTTCCTCCAGAGGGTGACTGGCATCTCCTTTAGGGATGAGGTGAGGTCAGTCATGGGCAGAGTTGGGTGTAACGCGTTACTGTAATAATATTACTTTTGTCGGTAACGGAGTAGTGTAACGCGTTACTTTTATAATTCAGTAATCACACTACAGTTACTAACATTGCCCGACGCGTTACTTTGTTACTTTTATAAAATCAGTCATAATCACACTGACAGACAAGAGGGGTTTCCGCCGCAGGTTTATATGTACGTAATCTGCGCGACTTGCGCGTCCACATCTCCGCGCGCAGTGCTGCATAAACATGGCAGAGTCAGCGATAACTTTGGAGGGGTGGAGGTATGCCATTATTTTGAGTTCGTCCGAAGAATAGACAGGAATGTGACGGTGAGGTGCAAACTGTGTCCAGGCCAGAAGCTGTTATCCACTGCTGTAACACCACGTCAAACCTCAACAAACACCTGCAAAGAACAATGCTAAGGTGAAGCTAATAGCTAAGGACCCCGAACCCAGAGTGAGGATTTTGTGAGTGCGCCGCCGCCGACGCAACAATTACCGGTAACCAAAGCAGAGATGGACAGGCTTGTAGCATCCTTCATAGTAGAGGTAATGTTGCCCATTTGCACAGTGGAATCACCATCGCATCGTTCAGAGATATACTGCGCAAAATACAGATAGCAGGAGACAGAGGACAGCCATAGTCAGAGCTATCTGGATCAGTCTTATGCGACAATGGAAACTGAACTAAAGAGAACATTTGAATCTTTAGCAGTCTGCGTGATCTGCCTGTAGGGAGGGGCGGGCCGGCCCTGCGAGTAAAATAACGAGTAAAGTAACGAGTAAAGTAACGAGTTACTTTATGTAGAGAGTAACGAAGTAGTGTAATATATTACTTTTTTAAAGTAATATGTAATATGTATATATTACTTTCTTTTAGTAACGACCCCATCTCTGGTCATGGGGAGGGGCTTTTCATACCAAGGACACTTAACCAATAAGCAAACACTCACGGACCACCTGACTCCCCAGACATCCAGAACCAAAAGGCCTGCTCACACTCCAACAGTTTATAAACAAACTACAGCCTGATGACAGCTTCACTTCTCTGTATCGCCTCGTTCACACATTAAATCAATTTATTGTCAATCTTTCAGTTTGTGTGTACAGACATGGAGATCGAAATATTGTTTCCCACAATCCCGAATACAAAAATACAAATATATATACAAATATGTATATCCTATATACACAATCAACAGACACATTATACATATGCACACATCAAGACATAATACACACACATTAAACACATACAAATACAACTACAGATTCTACAAGCATTTCCTTCATATGAGATTTGAAATGCTCAAAGGTTTTACACCTCGTATGAAAAGTAGACGACATTTATTACAGAGTTTATGTCCGAGCGACAGACTCTCAGAAAGATCGTTTTCTGACTGAGAGAAATGCAAAACACATGAAATACAACTCAAACCTCCACTGTGGATTTTCATAATAAAATACAAACTATGGTCGCAGGCCCAAGTTCAACATGAACTCAACATTAAACACAAATTCATTATTTACACTGTTCCATTTATTTAGCATTTGGATAAGCGTTAAAAGATCGATGGATGGTCTAACGGGTAAATTCCCTTTGGCCTCCAGAGAGGGCAAAGTACACACATCCTTTACTCAAGTAGAAGTACTCATACTCGTGTTTAAAAGTACTCTGGTGAAAAAGAGAAGTACTGACTAAACTTCTTTACTCAAGTAAAAGTAAAGAAGTATGGGCTTTGAAATGTACTAGTAAAAAAGTACCCATAACTAGCAGCTGTTTAAAGAGTACCTGACCTCCCTTATATTAATAGAATAGAATTATTAATTAAATTAATAATGATCATGCCACCAAACACACATTCAAACTAAAAGGAACCAGCCTGTTTGGGAAATGTAAGAAGTAGAAAGTACAGGTATTTGGGTTCAACATGTAAGAAGTAGAAAGTACAGGTATTTGGGTCAACATGTAAGAAGTAGAAAGTACAGGTTTGGGTTCAACATGTAAGAAGTAGAAAGTACAGGTATTTGTGTTCAACATGTAAGAAGTAGAAAGTACAGGTATTTGTGTTCAACATGTAAGAAGTAGAAAGTACAGGTATTTGTGTTCAAAATGTAAGAAGTAGAAAGTACAGGTATGTGTTCAAAATGTAAGAAGTAGAAAGTACAGGTATTTGTGTTCAACATGTAGAAGTAGAAAGTACAGGTATTTGTGTTCAAAATGTAAGAAGTAGAAAGTACAGGTATTTGTGTTCAACATGTAAGAAGTAGAAAGTACAGGTATTTGTGTTCAACATGTAAGAAGTAGAAAGTACAGGTATTTGTGTTCAAAATGTAAGAAGTAGAAAGTACAGGTATTTGGGTTCAAATGAAAAGAAGTAGAAAGTACAGGTATTTGTGTTCAAACATGTAAGAAGTAGAAAGTACAGGTATTTTGTGTTCAAAATGTAAGAAGTAGAAAGTACAGGATTTGTGTTCAACATGTAAGAAGTAGAAAGTACAGGTATTTGTGTTCAAAATGTAAGAAGTAGAAAGTACAGGTATTTGTGTTCAAAATGTAAGAAGTAGAAAGTACAGGTATTTGTGTTCAAAATGTAAGAAGTAGAAAGTACAGGTATTTGTGTTCAACATGTAAGAAGTAGAAAGTACAGGTATTTGTGTTCAAAATGTAAGAAGTAGAAAGTACAGGTATTTGTGTTCAAAATGTAAGAAGTAGAAAGTACAGGTATTTGTGTTCAACATGTAAGAAGTAGAAAGTACAGGTATTTGTGTTCAAAATGTAAGAAGTAGAAAGTACAGGTATTTGTGTTCAAAATGTAAGAAGTAGAAAGTACAGGTATTTGTGTTCAAAATGTAAGAAGTAGAAAGTACAGGTATTGTGTTCAAAATGTAAGAAGTAGAAAGTACAGGTATTTGGGTTCAACATGTAAGAAGTAGAAAGTACAGGTATTTGTGTTCAACATGTAAGAGTAGAAAGTACAGGTATTTGGGTTCAACATGTAAGAAGTAGAAAGTACAGGTATTGTGTTCAAAATGTAAGAAGTAGAAAGTACAGGTATTTGTGTTCAACATGTAAGAAGTAGAAAGTACAGGTATTTGTGTTTAAATGTAAGAAGTAGAAAGTACAGGTATTTGTGTTCAACATGTAAGAAGTAGAAAGTAAAAAGTGGTCAGAAAAATAAGTAGTGGAGTAAAGTACTGAGACCAGAAACATGTACTTAAGTACAGTAAGGAAGTATTTGTACTTCTACTTCCCCCTCTGATGGCTCACCTGCTTTCTTCTTCTCTTCTCTGCAGAAAAGCCCGTTTTATGTCCTGATTGTCGGCGGCTGGTCGTTCTCTCTGTACGCCATCCAGCTGGTGGGAAGGAACCTTCAGACCATTCTGCGGGAACACTGGAACGTGGCGTTAGGTGAAGAAGAGCCTTCATAACACACACATTTTATAGATAATCAAACACTTTTGTTTATTTGCCTCACAACAGAAAGACGCTCAGTGTGTTGGCACGCAGCCTTCATCAGAGCGTATTCATTTACAGATTGGATTTGGTAAATAAAGGGCAGAGTTAACACAGCTGGGAATGGCTCCAGTTATCTAGAAACTCATCTCTTCTCAAATGGCTGCAGATACAGGGACTCATCACAACTATTTAGTGACATCATGTTCACCAAAAACAGGTTTTATTATCTGTCATCATGTATTTATAATATCTTATCATATTGGTTAAAGAACTTGATAACACAAAGTTTACAGGCATCATGTATTCTCTACTAACACCATGTTGGAAGAGAACTCACCTCCTCCATAGCTTCTCCTTGGTTAACTGGACTTATAACATTCACACTGTACTTTTTATATTACATCTCATTGAATATTCCATTCCTTGCACACTTTATGTAAATAATATCCTGCTTATAGTGTTTGGCCCTTCAATAGTGTTTATTTTATTTTATTTGTATTTCTGAGACATTTTATAGATTTATTTGTATCTTCCTGGTCACCTGTACATTTTTCTTTTAACTCTAATGCTGGTTTATTTCTATTTCTATTCTGAGATGTTTATATTTGTTTATTTTCTAGTCTTTTAATGAGTTTTATGTGCAATGCCTCGTTTTGTTTTATGCTGCTGCAACACTTTATTTTATCAGACACTAGATGGCAGTAAAGGATTATTTGAATATGCCTCATTCACTCATAGTCCCAGATTATCCCACGTTATTTAGTGGTCAGTAAATTACTACAGGTCCTTCAAACTTAAAAGCTTCTGATCATGTGTGCCCTAAAGTTGTTATTAAAAACAATAATAAAACCCTGTAAGTAACTATATATGTTCCTGTGTTTCCTCAGGCTACGTGACGGTGGTGGGCTTCGTCACCTTCGCCGTGTGTTACCGTACGGCCCCCTGGTGGACGAGAAGAGCATGAACATCCTGTCGTGGACGCTGCAGCTGTTCGGCCTGCTGCTGGTCTACCTGGGGATCCAGATCCAGCAGGTGGCCTTCAAATAAAATCATACATCACTTTCCCTCCGTCATAAATCATCCATTTCTTCCACTAACTCAAATCTCATCTCGCTGTGAGGTGGTTTGTCATTTATCCAATTACACGGAGGATTGTTTATTTCTAATCTTCTTTATTTCAAATGTATTTGTTATTTGAAGTCGTGCATGATGTCTGCTTATTTCTGCCGTTTGAGCTCTACATCCACGATTCACTTTGCTTTGTTCACTTGTTTTATTATTATTATTAATGATGAACATGTTCCCCTTTAATTCTGTCATCTCGTGAGTTGCTCTGCTTTGTGAAGCCCCTGAGCAAGTGTTCTTTGTGATATTGGGACAATAAATTAGATAATTAACTACCAAAGACATATATTAATATCATTACTTATATATGTTTAAAGTGCCATTTGAATACCTGTGACTGACGGATGTCCTCTCTGTCCCTGCAGGCGGCTCAGAGCTGCAGTTCGCTGGAAGACGGAGCCTCGCCGCCTGCTGACGGAGGAGGAGTTCCAGCGGGAGGCGGAGGAGAGAGACTCGTAAAGCTCTGGAGGATCTGAGGAAGAACTGCAGCAGCCCCGAGTTCAGATCCTGGAGGACCGTGGCCCGCCTGCAGTCCCCCAAAAGGTGCCCGTAGTTCCCTCTAATCCAAACATGTATATTTCCACAAGTAGCAACAAGCTTGACTCCAACTAAAATACGTCTCAGGTAAGTTTGGTTGACTCTTTACTTAAACAAAAGGTATCAGTACAAACACATATTTTCAAAGGTCATAAAACGATATTGCTCCGTGATTCTTTTCTCCTTCTCATCACCAGCAGCTGCAGTCGGCTATGACGTCCATTTCACAACAGCTGGTTTAAATAAATGATATAATAATACTAATAACAAAGAATTACAATGTTCATATATATCTACATTACAGGATCCTGACCTTCTACAGGTGCACCATAGAGAGGATCCTGACCTTCTACAGGTGCACCATAGAGAGGATCCTGACCTTCTACAGGAGCTCCATAGAGAGCATCCTGACCTCCTACAGGAGCTCCATAGAGAGCATCCTGACCTTCTACAGGTGCACCATAGAGAGGATCCTGACCTTCTACAGGTGCTCCATAGAGAGGATCCTGACCTTCTACAGGTGCTCCATAGAGAGGATCCTGACCTTCTACAGGTGCACCATAGAGAGGATCCTGACCTTCTACAGGTGCACCATAGAGAGTATCCTGACCTTCTACAGGTGCACCATAGAGAGTATCCTGACCTTCTACAGGTGCACCATAGAGAGCATCCTGACCTTCTACAGGTGCACCATAGAGAGTATCCTGACCTTCTACAGGTGCACCATAGAGAGCATCCTGACCTTCTACAGGTGCACCATAGAGAGTATCCTGACCTTCTACAGGTGCACCATAGAGAGGATCCTGACCTTCTACAGGTGCGCCATAGAGAGGATCCTGACCTTCTACAGGTGCGCCATAGAGAGCATCCTGACCTTCTACAGGTGCACCATAGAGAGTATCCTGACCTTCTACAGGTGCACCATAGAGAGTATCCTGACCTTCTACAGGTGCACCATAGAGAGTATCCTGACCTTCTACAGGTGCACCATAGAGAGCATCCTGACCTTCTACAGGTGCACCATAGAGAGGATCCTGACCTTCTACAGGTGCACCATAGAGAGGATCCTGACCTTCTACAGGTGCACCATAGAGAGCATCCTGACCTTCTCAGGGACAGTTTCATCCCACAGGCCAGAAGACTACTTAATGCCTGAGGTTGCACTATTTGTATTCTTGTTCTTTTTTAAATGTGTTTTATGTCTTGTAATTGCATTGTTGAGGAATATGTGAAGCACGTTTTTAATTCATTACAAACTACACCGTAGTTGTGTACGTATATGATAAAACGCTAATCCTTTGTATCTTGAGATGAAGAAAACTCCTTCAAAGTAGAAATAGACAATATTTTAGTTTGAACTTATCTTCATGAAGTATGTTGATTGAAAATGTATTGACTGTAGAATAATGATGCCATCTGGGTTAAAACTGGTTCCCTAAAGGCCTCGCTTTACATTAGTTCTGTTGTCACCGAGTCGCTGACAGAAAACATGTTTACAACATCTCAGTTTCACAGTTTGTTTGGAAGAAATGCAGTCTGTCCTGTGTGTTTGTTGTCCTGGAGTTAAACGCCTGTCTGTTTCAACTTGATTACTGTGTTTATTGAATAACATGGTAACTATCTTACAATTATATATACACTGTATATGATCAGTAGGTCTTCTGTTGTTACACCATAACAAAACCTTTGTTCATTTTGTATTTCTTATTCCCAAGCAGATAAGACTCATAGATAGTATTACAGTCATACAGTATGTCTTTGCTTTTATTCAAATGTAAGAGTACATGAAAATAACATATTTAAAGTGTATACATGGTTGTTACTCTGAAGCTTTGTCATTGAAGTATAGTACCAATACTGTCAGAGACTTTCATTGTTCTGATAGTAATGCAATACTCTTATATGTCCAGATAATTAGATACTTATCAACACATCTGAATCAAAGGATATTTCCCCTTTCACATCAACAGCACAAGATCATTGATGTTTCTAATGAACAAATTAAAAAAAGCACAGAATTAGCAGTAAAAGAGAGAGGTTGAATCCTGATGTTAAAAGAAAAGTATTTCCTCAATGTCTATCACTGTGTTTTCTCCTGCAAACCAAGAGAGAGATTGATCATGTCATGAGACTTTTCTCGTCAAAATACTGTTGTTGCTGTGCAGAATGGTAAATCAGATTTAATAATAAAGTAAAAAAAGTACTGATACACTGTTATAGCAGAACAATTATTCCCTTTCACATGGTGAAAAGCAGATGACCACTGAAGGTACTATGATGACTTCCACTGTCATATATCCTTGAGTTTCCACACAAACGCAAAAACACAACATCTCCGACCTCTAGAAGCAGCGTGGCACCATTAGAAGATGACCCAAAACCTGACGTCTGATGTTCATGTGCATGAGAAACAGTCTCACTGTTCTTGATCAACGCAGCACATGAAGGATGTGAAGAATGTCCGTGAGCACCAATGTAGAACTCAAAGTGGTAGGCTCCTCTCACCGGTGCAAAGAAAAAACCTGTGGGACATTTTTTGTCAGTGCAGGTAACTTGAGATTTGTTTGTTGATCATGTTTTTGAATTCAACAAAGCCAATAACGTTAGATTTTTTGTGGAGATTTTAGTACCTGTGTTTGGGTTGTAGGCATTCCCAATGTTTGAGAAGACGTTTCTGAAGACCAGATTAGTTTCAGTGTTAAATGGTCCGATAGTTCCTGAGCCTGAAGCCAACAGAGAGGCTGAGAAAGCCACCTGTTTGACTGAGAGAAAAGAGAGAGAGTCATTTTATTGTTTTTTACTGTGATTGAAAGTTTTTAAAAGTGCACATATTTGGGAATGAGCCTGTTGAAAACTGAATTAAATCATTTAGATTTATGTCTTACCTTCTGCGTCTCTCCTCAGAGCCTCCACCTGGTTCTCTGTGACATTTGACCTGGCTTTCACAGAGATTAGCTCTGCTGCTTGTACTGTGAAGAAAGTGACATCATTACATATTTGAGTCTGAAAGAAATAGTGTTTGATAGTTACAAGTATTTCATCATTATCATCTTCATCAAGGTTAGCTTTGCCTATGGTATATTTATGTTTAAAACAAATACATATATAATATATTATAATATATGTGTCTGCTCAAACAGGGTTTTCTCCGTGCTTCAGATACACTATCATAAATCATTTTCACTATAAATAGTTTGAGCCATGATCTTGTCCACACATTACCTTGAAGTTGTTGCTTTAGCTTCTCCCCCTCAGTCTTCTGCTTGTCCAGCTCAGTCTTCTGCTTCTCCAGCTCAGTCTTCTGCTTCTCCAGCTCAGTCTTCTGTAACTCCAGCTTAGCGGTTTGGGCTTTATTAAATAACCAAATGAATGTATAGTTATTTATTGAATAATAAAAACAAATTCATTCCTGCACTACTTTCGTTTATTTCACGGCTTAGTTGAATACTCGATTCTGAGGTTGTTAATACAAGATAACACACAGCTGCTTAGCAAAAAGAATGACCGTTGCTAAGGAGAATCAAGGGAGATAAGGAAAGAGCTTCAAAGACAGAGCGTTGAACGTCTGAGAAATCAACAGAAGATGGCAGACAGGAAGTTTTAGTCTGCAATTATAGGTTTTAATTTTGTGCCAGCTAAAATCTTGCTTAGGGCAGCAAATTGGTCAGGGCCGGCCCTGGTTGCTGGGGTGCTGATTAGCATATGTTAGCAGCATGCTAACCTCCTGCCTTTAGAAATGAACTGTGTGACATATAAGATAATCAAAGGGATTGTCAGACATGTTCTCTGCAACATCAGATTATTGCTGTTGTTTTAAAATAAAAAGGTGAACAAGCATATAACAAAGTTGTTCAGACTGAATGTTACATCTGTTAATGCATGTATTCTTACACATGCACCGTTGAGAAGAAGGCTACATGAGGTTCACTGAACACTTTAAGGACTGTTGTGATGTCTACATGTAGCAAACAGAAGAAGAGGTAAAGAGCTAGAACAGTATCATTATCTGCAAGTAATACTGTAAACTGGTTTAGTGAAAACTTTATACAAGAACGGTTTCCATATGTCCCCACCTTACACACCACAGTACCTTCATTCTCTCTCTGAAGGTGCCTCGTCTCCACCCTCTGCTCAGCCAAAGAGGCGCTCATCTCTCTCAGCACAGCGTGGATGTCTTGATGACCGGTCTGTTGGTGCTCAGACACATTTGTTGGTTCTCCTCCCTGGGATGCAGCATGATGTGGAACAATGTCATTGTCAGACTGAAGCTGAGCCGTAGAGAGAGAGCAGATCAGCAGCACCAGAGGAAAACACATGGTCCTCTCCATTCTCAAAGTGGCAGTCTGTTCAGATCTACTTTAGACTTTCTGTGGTAAGCCCAGCTTTATATAGTGTCTTCTGCTGATCAATCATTACTGAACATATTGACCATAAACATGTGGAAAAAACCCTTTGAGCATGTCCTCAGGAAAACAACTAGAAACACAGCAGACAAACATACATGATCTACAAGTACAGTGCCTGTATGATGGAGTGTAGCTCAAACTTAATAATCAGTTTACCAACATTCAAAAAGTCTATTTAGTGTTCCTACAGCTTCTTAGAAATCACATTCTAGGACATTTCAAGTATTTAACAGAGCATGTTACCTCAAATCCAAGGATCCAACACAGCCTCATAAATGCACAAACATGACCTTCTGATAACATATTGGAGCATCTGGAAAACATCTTTGGAAACAGCACACAATAGTCCACAAGCTTTTACTTTTGACTTATTGTTGAAACGTAATTCTTGATTTTTGATGTGTGTGTGTGTGAGGGTGTGTGTGTGTGTGTGTGTGTGTGTGTGTGTGTGTGTGTGTGTGTGTGTGTGTGTGTGTGTGTGTGTGTGTGTGTGTGTGTGTGTGTGTGTGTGTGTGGGAGAAATCTCTGTGTTTCAATTACAATTTAAAAACTACAATATGAATAGACACACATTAAAATCACCTGGTGGCAGTTAACAGTGTCAGTAAAACAAGTCAATGTAACAACATCATTATCATCTGTTCTTGTTTAACGCTTATGTTGTGTTGGGGTCTCCCGTGACCCGTTTCAAGTTCAAATGATATAATAACTACGCTCTAGTTTTTTTTATCTGAACAAGGCTTCATGATATCCTCCACAACAGCTATATAAACACTACAAAACTGATTTTGACAATTTTAGCCAAGTCTGAAGGTCTCCAAAAAAAGTGTATAATTTGGTGTTGGGGTCTGGGGAGACCCAGCAGAATTGTTGTGGGTGACTCGAGGTCAAATTTGGCCCAATCAAGATTCATCTTTGACTTTAGACACCCCTCCCCCACCCCTTCATCCACTGTAACAATAATGTTTCGCAACATGCACCTGGTCTCCCCTCCCTCTGCCCCCCTCCCCCCACAGGAACTCCACCTTTCTCAAAGAATATGTACACTAACACTTGAACCTGAACTCACACATGCACGTGATCAATATGTGGTGTGATGTGTTTTGGGCCATAACATTAAATGACAACAGGATTGTACGGTTATGAATGCATTATAAGTTAGTTATGATGTAGTTAAAACAATATTGGATGATAGTCATTTTTAGATAAATCATGGGTCAAAATTGACCCGCGAGCACCATGAACGATAACAGCTTTTGAACACAACACAACGGTTAAACATTAATGACATAGTAAGATACAGTGATCTCACTGAGGTTGTTCATTGTCTGAGATAAACAAGTACTTATCAGAAACCAAAGGTAGATGATTATAAAATACATGTTATTTTAGCAATAAAGGAATATGTTCTCGCTGCTTCCTCAATAAATCCAGAAGGGTACGTTTTAAAGGTTAGCTATCTTAAAGTGGACCTACATGCTATATTTGAATAATATAGTGTAGGGCCATACCTATATAAGGCATATTTTACTTTTTTTTTTTCAAAATACCAAACAGATCATGCATTTTAGCCATGCCTCATTTTGCTCAATTTGACATTTTTTAGATCTGTTTTAGCAAGGGTTGATTCAGTGAGAACAGCACCATCTACAGGCCTGGCATATGTACTACAGCGTCTCCAGCGCTTTCGAACGGCAATGGCCGTGGCTGTCTCCTCCTGATTGGTGGAGTTGGCCCAATAGCCGTAGCGCCACCGTCCTGACGTCAGGAAAGTGTTCAAATCTGGATCAGTTTTTATCAGATCCATTGCAGCCCCGTTTTTAGAGATTTGGGTATGAGGAAAATAGAGACGGTTGTGTTTTCTGACACTTGGTGAGTTCCCTGGGACACCGGGGACACATATTCATGTATAAAAGACGTACAAAAGTGCATTTTGCATGATAGGTCCCCTTTAACTTTCAAAAGCAAAAACGTTCATAAATATTAATATAAAATAAAATATGAGACAAAATCCCCCCCCCCCCCCCCAAAAGAGATGTTTTAATACAACTGATTTTGAGTGGATGTAGTTTTCAATGAATATATGCTTTATTTCAATTTAATAATGTTCCTATGATATACAAAAGGATTTCAGAATTGTTAAAAAGAGGCGTGTCCTACTGATCCAGTCCAAACAGAAAGAGCTGCATTGATTTGGAGGCTTTGGGTAACATGACATGGAAGCTGTAGAAAAGAAATGACGCTTTTCTAAACAGAAACTGAACCGCTTAGTACTTAGTACTGAGCAACGTATCAGGAAAACAACAATAACAACACAGCACACAAACATACATGATTTACTAGTACCTGTATGATGGAGTGTAGTTCCACATCTTTAATCATTAGTTTATCACATTGATAAAACATGTATTCACTGATCCCTTACCTTCCTAAAAATCTAATTCAATGACTTTTCAAGGACTTTACAGGCCATATTCCCTCAAATTCAAGGACCCAACACAGTTTAGTTTAGACACGGATGGAAGTAGATTACTGTTGTGAGAAGGAGCAGGCTTTACAGAAGCTCAGAGACAGAGAGAGAGAAAGAGTTACAGTGATGGCAGACTGTCTCTTGCTTTCTCTAACACAGCAAAACAATATGTAGGTTGAGCGACAGAGACATAGACTTGTTTACAAGTTGAAGAACAAATTAAATAGCTGACATGTTCAACAATGTACAATATATATAAACTCAAACACATTTCATTGCCAATGTGCATTTTCAATAACTCTAAAGGCCAAACATTGTTTATTATAATATCTACAATGAATGGTGTGCATTAGTGTGAAGGAAATATGTTGGTATTATTTTAGTATTCTTTATAAAACAATAAAAATATAATGTGGGTTATCAAATATTAAAATACTTAAAATCACTTCATGGCTGGCCAGTGAAAATAGGTCAATGCAATAAAATAATGATCATCCACTTGTTCAAACATGAATGACAGTGAGATAAGGTGACCTCAAGGAGGCTGTTCATTGGGTGATATGATCAAAGACTTTCCAGAAACCAAAGTCAGATGACTATAAAATATATTTTCTCCCTTTGCTTCCTCAATAAATGCAGTATAGTTACAAAGTCTGACTTTTAAAAAACAACACAATGTTATAAAACATCTACAGGCAGGAAGTAGCAGAATGATGTGTGCTTTATCTGATCTTCAACACAACCTAATTTGTTCTAACTGATATTAAACAAAAAGTGCTGAGTCATAAAGTAAAAATTAGGGCTGTCAAGTTAACGCGTTAACGCAAAAAAAAAATTAACGCCACTAATTATTTTAACGCGATTAACGCATGTGTATTTTTTTGTCCTCGGCCACCGTAGTTTCAGAGCGCATCGAGTGTAAATACCATCGACAAGCTGATGCTGACAGCCCCGCTCCTGCCGCCCGCTTGTGCCCACTTCCACGCTCACTGGCAGGCCCGGACTGGCCATCGGGAGGACCGGGAGGGAGTGTGTATGTGTGGCGCGACCATATACAGTCTATGGGCGCGACTCGCGCGAGCGAGGCACACCTTACGTGTTGTTGTTGTTAGCATCTGGTGCTAGCTAGCTGCGCTAACGGATATAACGAGCTGTTTCAATGACATTTCGCCGACAACTGCACCGAGCACTTGACTTTATGCAGGTAGCCAGACAGTGGGACATTGTACGAAAAGTCAGCACACTCAGCACGGATAGTACGCGCAACATGATTGCAGCGTCCAGGCAGCTCCCATTCGAGCATATAGCCTTGAGCTGCACATAGCTCCAACGATCCGTCACAGTGTCTCCACACACACACACACACCACACACACACACACACACACACACACACACACACACACACACACACACACACACACACACACACCACACAACACACACACACACACACACACACACACACACACACACACACACACACAGTATTATTGTATGAGAGGTTCCAGGTTGTTGTGTTTAATATTCATGAGAATATTTGTCATTGTTCAAATGATAAAAACAAACATAAAGCATATTTGTCCACTCATATGTTGATAAGAGTATTACAAACTTGAAAGATATCCCTCTAAGGTACATTTAGAACAGATAAAAAATGTGCGATTAATTTGCGATTAATCGCGATTAACTATGGACAATCATGCGATTAAATATTTTAATCGACTGACAGCCCTAGTAAAAATATGACAAAGTGTAAAGCAGCTGAAAAAAGAGTGAGTGTGTTCATAGAGCCTGAGATCTCACCAATCTGAGACAACAGCAATTTAGATCTAGATGTGAACAGGCAGAAATAAATATTACAGGAAGAGTTAGAAAGTAGAGATCATAATACGAACATTATCTCCTTCAAAGTAGCAATGTATAACATTTCAATGATAGAATGATTAGAATAATGACGCCATTGGTGTTTAGATTGGTTCCCTGAACGCCTCGCTTCACAATGCAGTTCTGTCTGTTACCTGGTCGCAGACAGAAAATATGTTATCAACATTTTGGTTTCACATTTTCTTTGGAAGAATCGCAGTGGACCTTTTTATTAGCAGCTCTCTTAGCACCTGAGACCAAGTCATACAAACATAGGATTTACCCCACCACTGTCACTTATGTCATGGTTTGGGATTTTTGTTACAATTTTCCACCTTTTTATTTGTAAATGTTTTCCTCCTTGTGTCTTGTCTGCTCCTACTTCCTGTGTTTGCCTTCCTGTGTCTGATTGTCTCATTGTGTTCACCTGTTGCCCTTGTGTTTTTGCCTCCCTTGCCCAGCTGTGTCTTGTCCTGTGATTACCCTTCTGTGTATTTAGTCTTATCTTCCCCTGTTCTCCATGTCCGATCGTCTTTCATGTCACGCTCCATGTTGGTCCATGTTACCTGCTCGTCTTCTTGTCCGTGCTACCTGCCTGTTCTCTTCTGTAAGTGTGTTCCTGTCTGTCCTGCTCCCCGCTTTTTGTTCATGTTAAGTCATCGGCTTTTTAAAAAAGCTTGTTTTTTGTTACCTGACCTTTTGTCCTCTTAACTGCATTTGGGTCCTGATTTTCCCCAACCCTGACAACTTCCAGTCACTACATTTGAAGGAGGCCATACAAGACAATATATATGAATAACTTTGACAATCTCCCTCCTTCATTACAACCAAAAAGATATCATCACAAATGTACAAACTATTTTCTCAACACAACAACACTGTTTCCATAACAACACACGAATGGGCATCAGATCCAAATCAGACAGACATTAACTGCCACACCATCTGTAATAAAACATTTAGCATGTCCCGTAACTGAAATACAACTCATTCAATACAAGTGACCCGGTTTCGGTCGGAGGTCATGAGAAAGCTGTCAGAGGTCCTCAAAATCGGCAACCCCTCACCCCCTCCATCGCTCTCTTATAGGAGATGTATCCTCCATCACTCTCTTATAGGAGATGTATCCTCCATCGCTCTCTTATTGGAGATGTATCCTCCATCGCTCTCCCACTACATCTCCAAACTTTCATTATCATAGCAATAACTGTAGCAAAGAAAAACTATTAACTCAACTGGAGAGACAGAACAAAATGAACTATTAACCATTCTCTCAATCGTTCAACAGATCATGCAGAACTGGGAAAACTCTCTTCAACACAAAATGACAATATAACCCCCGTCAATCAAACCTGTCTCCTTTCATGCTCTACCTTCAGAGCAGATTCCTCTTCACACACGTTTGGCCGGACACTTCACAACAAAGCATCACCTCACAGTAACACATTAGCACAATGCTCTCTCTTCTGCACGTCCCTTCCTTTCCCTTTCTCATTGCTGTCTTGATATTTTTGTTTCTTTGTATATATCATTTTGTGTCTTTCTTGTCATTATTAATGTTTTTATAATTTATTTTGTTGGTGGTAAATACGTTTTTTGTTTTGTAAATATGTTTGTATGCGATGTGAGAAATGATAATAAAACAAAAATAGAGGTCGGAAACATTGTGTGCTGTATTGTGTTTGTATTATTACTGTGTTTATTAAATACAATGCTAACAATTTGTATATATATATATATATGAACATTTCTGTTGTTCCATAAAAACAATAATATTTATTTTGAAATATATAAGACACTTCTATGTTATTATCGTTTTATTATTGGTTTTCGAACAATAACACGTTCTTTTATTTTCAAACCATCATTGTGAAGAAAAGTCCTGAAGGAGTATTGCAGTGATTTGTTTGTGCTTTTATTCAAATGTATGAGAACATGAAAAGAATATATTTAACTTTTTTAGATGATTGTTGCCTTGAAACTTTGTCGTTCACGTTTCATGTAAAGGACAAACTCTGTCAATGAGACTCTCATTTGCTGGCACTGGTACAGTTCTTGTGTATGTCGAGATGCTTAAAAACAGATGAAGCACAGCTATGTGAAATGGATTTGAAGCAACAAACTGAATCCCCCTGTCACATTAACAGCACTCAGTTATTATCATTTCTATAAAACAAAGTAAAAAAACACAAAATATCAGACAGGAAAAGTAAAGTTGTTTTGATGGATGCTGAGCTCTAACCAACATGTAGCTAGATTCTCCTTGTCTTCTTGATTGAGGCAAAACAGACTGGATTTAGATTTAGTGTTTCTCGACATTGTGATGTAAATTAAGTGAATTCTGAAAATTCATGAAAAAAAGACAATATTCTCAGAATTATTGCACCTCATATATTTTATGTTGAAAATCTGGTACAAATATTCTGTCTCTGTATCGCTGTGTATTTCATGCAAATCACTCAACAAAACTGAACAAAAAAAGCACACATATTTTGTATTAAAAAGTGTATTGTACGGTGTTGTAGAAAAACTAATTACACTTTTTTCAACAAGAACTGACACACAAAGAAAAAACGGTTTATTTTTTCACATGGTGAAAAGCAGATGACCACTAAAGGTGTTATGATGACTTCCATCGTCATCTATCTTGGAGTTTCCCCACAAACGCAAAAACACAACATCTCCGACCTCCAGAAGCAGCGTGGCACCATTAGAAGATTTTGCAAAACCTGAAGTCTGATGTTCCCATGCAATACAAACTACCTCTCCGTTCTTGATCAACCCAGCAGCTGAAGGATGTGAAGAATGTCCGAAACCACCAATGTAGAACTCAAAGTGATAGGCTCCTCTCACTGGTGCAATGAAAAAACCTGTGGGAAATGTCTTGTCAGTGAAGGTAACTTGAGATTTGTTTGTTGATCATGTTTTTTAACTCCGCAAAGCCAATAACGTTAGATTTATTGTGGAGATTTGAGTACCTGTGTTTGGGTTGTAGGCATTCCCAATGTTTGAGAAGACGTTTCTGAAGACCAGATTAGTGTGAGTGTTAAATGGTCCGATAGTTCCTGAGCCTGAAGCCAACAGAGAGGCTGAGAAAGCCACCTGTTTGACTGAGAGAAAGAGAGAGAGTCATTTTATAGTTTTTTACTGTGAATTCAAGTTTTTAAAAGTGCACATATTTGGGAATGAGCCTGTTCAAAACTCAATTAAATCATTTAGATCTATGTTTACCTTCTGCGTCTCTCCTCAGAGCCTCCACCTGGTTCTCTGTGACATTTGACCTGGCTTTCACAGAGATCAGCTCTGCTGCTTGTACTGTGAAGAAAGTGACATCATTACATATTTGAGTCTGAAAGAAATAGTGTTTGATAGTTACAAGTATTTCATCCTTATCGTCTTCATCAAGGTTATCTTTGCCTATGGTACATTTATGTTTAAAACAAATACATATATAATATATATATATGTGTCTACTCAAACAGGGTTTTCTCCTTGCTTCAGATACACTATCATCAATCATTTTCACTATAAATAGTTTGAGCCATGATCTTGTCCACACATTACCTTGAAGTTGTTGCTTAGCTTGTCCCCCTCAGTCTTAATAAGTAAGTTAGTAGTTAGTAACTCCACCCTTATGAAACAAAAATATATTGTAATATATTGGTAAATATAATACAATATACTGGATCATACATTTCCTATATGGGAAAGTAGTCCTTATATTTGTAAATATATTGCAATATATTGGACCATGTATGGCTATATATTGATACATATAAAAAAAAAATATTGCAATGAAAACAAAAACTGCACTATCCATTTATATGTATAGTTTTATTGAAACACTCATTTATCTTTCATGAGTTACACAAGTTTACATAAAATTGAACAGATATTCATAAACAGTTATCTCACTTCGTTTTGTATAGTTACCCACTTTATATGAACATATGTTTGATGGTAGCCTATATATTAAAAAGTACAAATTGTCCATTGAATGATGGAAAATAATATACAGTTTATAAATATATATAGACACACACATATGCACGCATATATATGCATATATGCACGCATATTTATATATATGCATATATATAAATATGCATATATATATTCACATATAACTATATATGCATATATGCACGCATATATATATGCATATATATAAATATGCATATATATACATATATATATAAATATGCATATATATATATACATATATATATATATGCATATATGCACGCATATATATATGCATATATGCACGCATATATATATGCATATATTACGGCCGACCGGCTATTTGGAGTGGAATGCAGCCCATCCACGGCAGACAGCCCAAACAGTATTCGAATGCGCCACTTCCGGCTGACAGTGGCTGACCTCCGTCTTCGCTAAACATAACTCTCTAAAACGTGTTAACGTTCTCATTGGACACATTACGTGCCAGTGATCATCACCAATCAATCTCACAGATTTCGGGGAGGCCCCCCCCCTCTCCAGCAATAGATTGATCTGATTGGCAGATTCAAATCTGCGTTGCCGCCTCTGTCTGTTGATTCTGTCGCTGAGTGTCAAAGAGAAAGCATTCATCAGGTGCTTCGAAACGGAAAATTAAAAAGAAACGAGAGGAAAATACAGCACGAGAGTCAGGTATGTGTGTGAGCATTTAAAACTATTTTAAATTGAAATAATTCTGCATGTACACTACAAGTAGTCTAGTTGCTTAATCCGTATGTCCCGTCTCTCGGCACTACAACAGCTACATTAGCTAACGTTAGTTAAATTAGCTATGTTAGTTCCCTCGTGTATAAGTGTATAACCGGTCCGCAGCTTTGTGAACATTCAATTTCGAAGATTTTCGATGTTACAGTCAACTGAAGTCGACCCAAAACAGCCAAAAATAGCGGACCTTTAGATCGCTAACATTTTAGCATAAGTCAATGGAGTTTAACATAGCGAAAACTAGCCCCGCGGCTAACGGACATTTTCTGACTGGTGAAGATGATGAGCTAGTTAAGTAATGTAACCACAGTTAGTCTATGTGTTCTGATGTTAGTAACTATGTAGGCTAACATTAGTTAGGCTATGTGTTGTGGACTAATGCATTCAAGTTAGTTCACATTTTAGTTGTTATTGCCCCTGCTGACAATTGTGTGGATAATATGTAGCCTACAGTCAATGGCATTTCACATTTTGCTCTCCAGTGTATGTTATTTTAATGTTGACCCATAATACTATATATCTATATATTTTACAGGAGCATTGTTGAAATTCATAGGTCGAACTAAGCCTGCAGAACCACAAGTCAAGAGGACAGAGGAGCCAGATAGCAGTGGTGACTGAGACAGAATAAATAAGGAGAGAGGGCCCATGCAGAGGCAGACATCAGTAGTGAGGAATCAGACCCAAAAGACACGAGGACAGAGGAGCCAGATCGCAGTGGTGAGGAACGCACTGTCATTTAATTTCACTGTAATTTTACTTTTCACATATCACTTTATTCACTATTCAGCTTAGTTATCCTTGCCATGAAGGAATGAATGATTGAATGGATGAATGTTCTATATTATTTTAATGACAGATTGAACCACAGCAATATTGTTTTAGAGATTTTATATGTTTAACTGCTATGCCTGTCATCTCTGCTCTGTGTCATTGTGTTGTCTCCTGGGTTCTGTAGTGCCCGGAGTCTGTCTTTTTATTTTTTTCCTCCCAAACCCCATCCCCTCAGGACGCCTTTTGCCTCCTGTCAGGTCATCATTGTAATAAGAATTTGTTCTTAATTGATTTTCCTGGCTAAATAAAGGTTCTACTACTATTTATTCAGTTATTTTATTACTGGTACTGCTAATTGCACTATGCGTATTGTTGTATATTGTATATACGTATGTATTTACTACTACTACTTACAAAATCGAGGGTTGTAGCTTTGTGTCAGTACATATTTCAGGGTTTTTCTATGCCTTTGTTATCTAAATTCTAATACTCATAGGCGACTACACTCCTGCCGATGCCGAGGCCCAGTTCTCCCTTCCCACCACCCCAGGCTCATTGTGCTAGGTAAAACTCTCATTCAATAAAAGTAGTCTTTTAAAGGTGGGGTAGGTAATTTTGGAGAAACCAGCTCGAGTGCGCTAGAATTTGAAAATACACAGCCGGAAAAAATCTGCCACTTCCTTACAGAGCCCCTCCTCCAACACACACAACGCGCACATGACCAATGAGGGCACGAGATAAGTTTGTGCACAGATGGAAGGCTGACAGGCAGGTAGGCCATCCAGTCATTTCAGCCGGGCCGGCTAAAATGATTGGTCGTGCTTTTTACAGTACCACGGCTTCCACAGATGATATTTTTTTATGGATTTTTTGTCAAAGCACTTCAGATATTCATTGCTATCGGGATGTTAAGAGCATTCCATGGAATATAACAAAAAGTGTATCTCGAGCCGGTTTCTCAAACTTACCTACCCCACCTTTAAAGATGAATGCAATTACATTTAAAAAAGTTTTAAACAGAACTGTTACAGATGCAGATGCTTGGTCCAAATTCCATAAAATATACCAACCAGTAGCGCCACACTCAGACGAAAATGTACAAAGCCTATTCTTCCACTATTTGTATTCCCACATTATTCACCAAGCCAGCCCATGCTTTAATATAGATATTATGGATATTGTTATAATTCCTGCTGTCTTTTGTGAACTTCTAATTATTTGTAATTGTTCTGTTCCACAGATGCTGTAGTAAACCACCATCCAGGGACCAAGACATCAGATATAAGAACATCCATTAACACAAGAATTTGTGAGTAAAGGCACGAAAAAAACAAGATTGACGATCAAATAGGGTACAAGACTGTTTTTTTGGCCCTGTTCCGGACCTTGTTTTAATGAGTGATCAGCTCATGTTTAAAGTTGTCACCAGGTGAAACAAAAAACAAGATTGTTAAATAGGATAACAGACTGCTCTTTTTGGCCCTGTATGAAATAACAATGCATCATTTATTAACTATACCTATACAAAATGTAATACATTTTCCCTTCATTATGTAATAACACCTCCTTTTGTAATAATTTGCCCATTATGTAGTAAACAAGTTCAATGCAAATATGTAATACATGTCGCCACATTTTGAAATATATTATTACATATTGCTGTGGTTATTACAAAATGAGTTGCAAACAATAACATTACAACTGTTTATTTATTTATTCAACCATGAATCATCCTTACTCATAATTTAAAAATATTCAGTAGAATATCTTTCATTGGCCAAAACTAGATCAAGTGTTACCATATTCATTAGCCAACATGTATATCAACATCAATTTTGGGATATATTTACAGTTTGGTTATGGTTACATAATGAATATTACAGTTTTTTAAAAGGGCAACTCACGCATTTTGTAATAACCATTGCAAAATGTAATAATTTATTACAAAATGCAGGGAATTTATTTTATATTGCGTTCAGGCTGTTACAGAATGCAGCAGATTATTACAAAATGTGGGTTTTATTACATAATTACATAAAATGTTCTTGAGTCATTACATAATGTGTTGTTTATAGGCCTTTTCTTTTATTCTTTCCTTGTCCTTCTTTTAATGAGTATTTTGATAACTGTTACACATTGATAGAAAAAAACAAATTAAGCTTCTCATTATTCAGACTCAGCTCTCAGCGCTTAAGCTTCTTTTAAATGTTGATAAAACCAAGGTAATGCTCTTTTCAAAAGCTAAAAAGACACCAGAGCCTGTTTTAGATATTGTAACTACGCAAGGAATAAAACTTGAAGTGGTTACCTGTTACAAATACCTTGGTATCTGGCTTGATGATTGTCTCACTTTTAAACTTCATGTCAATAACCTGCTTAAAAAACTGAGGGTTAGGCTAGGTTTCTTTTCAGGAACAAGTCCTGTTTCTCACTTGAGGCCAGAAAAAGGCTAGTCACTGTGACCTTTTTACCTGTACTGGACTATGGTGATCTGATCTATATGAATGCACCTGCCAATTGCCTGGTCAAGTTAGATGCCGCCTATCACAGTGCACTGAGATTTGTGACAAACTGTAAAGTATTAACCCATCACTGTACCCTGTATGCAAGGGCAGGTTTGCCTTCACTAACTGTACGGAGGCTCAGTCACTGGTACATTTTATATACAAAGCCATGTTAGGGAAACTTCCTTCCTACATCTGCTCCCTGATCTCACGGCGAATTGTAAGTGGCTACTGCCTGAGATCGAATGCTGTGGTTTTATTAAATGTGCCAACTGCTAGGACTGTCTTAGGGAAGATAGCTTTTAGATGCGCAGCTCCGCTAACTTGGAACAGTCTGAGCAATTTGGTTCCACTAAATGTTTTTAAAGCAAGGAGAGACTATCCAATCGGAAACTGTTGGAACCTGTAAATGTTACTAGCTATGTAAACTGTAGTCACTGTAAATATGCTGTATGATGTCCTTTTTTGTTTTTCTGTTATGTTTATATGTATTCATGTGGAACCTACTTGCAGCAGGTCACCCTTGAAAAAGAGATCAATGATCTCAATGGGATTCACCTGCATAAATAAAGGTTTGAAATGAAATGAAAGATTTTTTTTATCAGAACATGCATTTCTCCTCATTGTGAACATATATTGCACTCATGTTCAGAATATATGGTACGTACATGGTCTTTTATAAATCTGAATATATAGTGCATACATGTCCCCATATAATTGTGAATATATAGTACATGTCCCCATATAATTGTGAATATATATATACATGTCCCCATATAATGTGAATATATAGTACATACATGTCCCCATATATGTGAATATATATAGTACATGTCCCCATATAATTGTGAATATATATACATACATGTCCCCATATAAATCTGAATATATAGTACATACATGTCCCCATATAAATGTTAATATATAGTAAATGTATGTTCACATATATACACAACCAATATATTATATATATTTACATATATTACTCAATATATGGAAAGCGGCAATTACTGATGTATTATCCCATATATTGCAATATATTACACAATATATTATTCTATATATCAATATATTGTAATATATTAACAAATATTATTCTATATATCTTCAATATATTTTGTAGATATGAATAAATATGTTTTTCATGTTGATTATTAATCAGTATCAGTTGGTGTAGCCAACAGCAAGATTTCCTTTATTAAATCTTTTCAATTAACCAGTAAATCAGAAAACAAAATAATGCAATATATTGACAGTTAATATATGGGGAAATATATTTCTTTGCATAAGGGATTCGTGATTCATTGTCTGTTTATATGATTGTACTTTGTCAGGGATGCAAACTTGTCACCTTTCGGCGAAATTCGCCGTTTTGAATCCAAAATAGGTCGTTTGTGTGATTCATGTAGATCTGCAATAAAAATATTTTTGGGGTATGGGGGGGGTCTGGGACCCGGAGTGATCTGGCCGCGAGCTGTTATGTGCCATCATGACGCATGGTGTTCTTTTTTTATATATTATAATGAAGCGCGAGCTGTGTGCTCGAGTCTTCCTGCCTGTCGGCTCTGCTCATGGATGTATAATAAGGCTCTGCTGCTCCGGTATGAGGTCTAGCTTCAGCAGCTACATTACCTACGGTGCGTTCGTTAATATTAACTGTGCGGTCCGAAGTCACTGTGGCACAGACTGGACCGCTGGTGAACAGCTGTTAGAACGGGCCGTTCAGGTGTTCAGAGCAGAGCTCCCTGTCGGAGCGGCAGAGCGTGATGTGCACTGAAAAGTGTTCCTGTCGCAATATTATCGTTGAGCTAGCTAACTAGCATACATTGTCACTATCTGCTAATGTTAGCTTTAGCCTTCGTTTTCAAATAGTTTTTTTCATAGGCTATAAACGGAGGTGGTATAAGTATATATCTTGTACTTGTACTCAGATCTTGTACTAGAGTAAAAGTAGAAGTACTCAGGTCTTGTTCGTAAAAGTAGAAGTACTCAGATCTTGTACTTGAGTAAAAGTAGAAGTACTCAGGTCTTGTACTTGAGTAAAAGTAGAAGTACTCAGGTCTTGTACGTGAGAAAAGTAGAAGTACTCAGGTCTTGTACTTGAGTAAAAGTAGAAGTACTCAGGTCTTGTACTTGAGTAAAAGTAGAAGTAGAAGTCCTGCATTCAAAATGTTCCTCAAGTAAAAGTAGAAAAGTATTATCATCAAAATATAGTGAAAGTAGCGACAGTAAAAGTAGTCATTGTGCAGATTGGTCCATTTCAGAATAATATATATGATATGTTTTATAATGATTGATCATGAAAGTGTTCTCAAAGCTGGTAAAGGTGCAGCTAGTTTGAATGACTTTGTATACTGCAGGGTAGCTTGTGGATTTACTCCAGGTGGAACTAAAGTCTGATTTAACACTTGGTTATATTTCACATCATTCATCCACATCTGTGAAGTAACTAAAGGTATTAAATACATGTAGTGGAGGAAAAGTACACCATTTACCTCTGAACTGTAGTAGAGTAGAAGAACAAAGTAGCAACACATTGAAATACTAAATAAAGTACAAGTATCTCAAAATTGTACCCAAGTATAGTACTTGAGTTTATGAACTTAGTTACTTTACACCACTGGCTATACAGATAGAAAGACTAAGCCTTGCACAGAGGCATGAAAATACATTTTCAAAATGCTCAACAGTGCTGCCAAAATTATAAACTGACTGCTACACATTAAAATAAATGCTTTTATACATTTCTATTAGATGTGACTCTTTGGCGTTTCTGTTATTATTAACTGCTTTAGTTGTTCTGACTGCTAAAATCCTCTGTTATTCCTCATTTTAAAGCCGATATTCCGTGGGGTCGGGGGGCTCGGATCCTTGTCACCTTTTTCATACCTGATGAGTTTGCATCCCTGATTGTAACAGAGTCTAATTGTTCAAAGTAACTCGTGTTATCAAATCAATGAGGTTCAGAGTCAGATCTTGCCTCTGAAATGTAGTGAAGTATTAAGGAGCATGCAAGGAAGTACATCACTGGACAGTACTTCTAGAGATGTACTTCATATACAATAGCACTTAGAATATAAGTAATATGACGAATATGAGGATTATTGTTCTTTTGTGCATTTATTATTATAATTATAACAACTTTTAATGAATGTATTCAAACTTAAGAACAAAGTATGAAGTAAATGTAACAATAATGAAAGTGAAATATGAAGAAATATTCAAAACAGAAACATCCATACTTGTTTTATTGTATTTATATATTTAAAACAACAATAATAACCACAATTATTACAATATTTATAGAAAAGTGTCAAATAAATACAAATAACAAAACAAAAAATAACAAAGTGAAAAAGTTGCAAAGTAAATAACAAATATTTAAAAGAAGTTAAAAACACAGAAACATCCCAAACGGTTTTATCCGTGCTATGAGGTCACAACAACATTGATAATACCAATATAAACAACAATAATAATACAAGTGTACCATATATAACATAACTAATTAAACAGTGCCGTCAAATGTAAAGAAATAAAGTGTCAAATGAATAACAAACTGACCTGCTCACAACATGTGGTCCTTTAAGGTGCATCCCCTCTCTTCCCCCCATACCCTCTTTGCTCCAGCTCAGCCTCCATTCCTCATAGGACTGGCTCTCTGATTCTGGACAGTACCAATTGCCAAAGTACTGTAAGTGGGCTGGTGGCTTCCTGTCTTTGTTGCACTTTTTCCAAAGGATGGTGTCTGTCTTTTGACTTTCTTTTGCCTGATCCAGTTTGCTCCCTCTCCTCTCCTCTTTCCCTGTACTGCTGTGTGGTGTACGGCACGTTACTCTGACCGGATGTTAGCGCCTGAGTAGCTGATGGCAATGGCATGTTGAGAAGCATCATCTGAGAGCTTCCAGGCACAACCTGTGAGGGTCCAGGCACTTTAGGAAGCTGCACAGATGGTACCATGTATGGTGTTGAGAAGGGTGGAGTCGGTGCAAGGAAGGGAAGAGCATAGTATGGAGGTGGTGGTGGGACCTGTGAGATGGCCACTGGTTGGGATCTCTTCTGGAGCTTTGCCTCACCAGCAGTGTTTGGTGGCAGAACAAAGGTGTGAGGCTCAGCCAAACTGCCAGGATACAGAGATGTCCCTTTCTGCATCGCCACAAGAAGCTTCTCGGCCCCTTGAGCCCAACCTTAATGCTGACCCCCTGCATTACAGTGATGCTTTTTAACATCTCTGGTTCAGCAGGAGGTTGAGATTAGGAACAAAGGTTATAGGAGCCAGCATGCTTATTCAGACTGAGGCAATCATCTCCATTATTGTTGTTATTTTAGATCACACACATTTGTATTTAATCATCCCTTCAGGTGTTTGTCACGTGGGTCTGTTGGTTTGTTTTCAGTCCACCTGTTGTTTGCCAGTAATGAATACGACACAGAGGCTGAGCTCATGTTCTGATGAACGTTTGCTCCTCTCTAAGTTACAAACTGTAAAGAGAGAAATGTAGAATGTGTGATATTGGGTTTTATAAAGAAACTCTCATTCATTGATTCCTCTTCTTCTTTTCTCGTTGCAGAGTTTGATATTTATCTGTTTCTGGTTTTCCTCTCCGGAGCGTTGCTGTTCCTCTTTGCAGACTCACTCAGCAGGTCACTTTGTATGAGAACTATTTAACAACACTAAGATGCATTTCAATTAAAAGGATAATAACATATGGAACCCCTCGTCTTCCTCCCCTCAATAAAGGAGTCAAGTGTTCTTCTTCTCTGCTGGTATGAGCACCGGCATGATCGCCTCTCTCATCATCGTCTTCTTCATTCTGGCTCGCTTCCTGCCGAAGGTAAGGACTCATTTTACTGCCATGTTTAACCAATAAACAAACACTCACGGACCACCTGACTCCCCAGACATCCAGAACCAAAAGGCCTGCTCACCACTCCAACAGTTTATAACAAACTACAGCCTGATGACAGCTTCACTTCTCTGTATCGCCTCATTCACACATTAAATCAACAACACAAATACAACTACAGATTCTACAAGCATTTCCTTCATATGAGATTTGAAATGCTCACAGGTTTTACACCTCTTATTATTTATTTTTTAAATATTTTTTTAATATTATTATGGTTTTCTTAAAATAGTTCGCTATCTGTTTTTAAAATTTTTGTTTTACTTTTATGTGGTCGCTTTTGATGAAAGCGTCAGCTAAATGCAATGTAATGTAATGTAAAAGGTGTGCCTTGGAAATAAAGTGAAGTCAGCCAGCGTTGTAGCAACTGGCATCAGCGATGAGGTTACGAGACTTCAAAGGAAAGCATTCTCAGCGGTGGTCACCAGAACTCAGACGAAGAAGACCTCTGACCCAAGCAGAATGACATTGGCACTGATACAGGAGCCTCAGGGGACGGTAGTTCTATAGAGCCACAGTCACTGGTGGAGAAAGAGAAGAGGGTGCCCTGGGGTGCAGCGCTTGTGGAACCTGAACGGTTCATTACCCTGTCGAAACTATGTGGAGTCACAGCCTGGGTTCGACGGGCCGCAGAGACGTGGATGAGCAAAAAGAATCAGGCCTCGGGTCAAGTGGGAGGCGAAGGTCTCGGATGTGAGACAGAAAAGGCCTGTGCTGGCCATGGAGGAACGAAAGTCCGCCTTCCTGGAGGGGATCAGCTTGGAAGGCCGCTCTTGGCACAGGCTATTCAGGCCGGAGTAGGTACGTTCTGGACAAGCTGGAGTGACTTGGCAGGCCCAAACCTGTTCCTCCGACCCAAATGGCACCTAGCTGCCAGGAATGTCCAGATGGGAGTCCTGGTCTGGATCGCGGAACGGAACACCTTAAGAGGTCAGTTTCGACTAGGCCGAGTGGTAAAAGCCTATCCAGACAGAAGAGGAGTCGTCCGGGACGCTGATATTCGGACCTGTGTGGGCCTTCCTGCCCCCTCACTGCTGGATCCAGAAGAGACGGACAGTCCCAGCCCCAACCACCATCCTCTGCAGGGACGTACGGAGGCTGGTGTTACTGCTCCCCGTGGAGGAGCAGTAGAGGCCAGGGACCTGTCCTGAAAGTTCATCAGGGCTGTGAACGGTTGCAGTGGCCGACCGGTTCCGGCTCCGGTTGTATGGAGACGGGAGGACCCGCCTCGCTTGGCTGGGAGGGCAGGACGTCCCTCCTTGGCTTGAAAAAAAAAACAAGAAGCCCAGACACCCCACTGCAAGAGACTTTGGTTTTGGGAGTCCAGGGTGAATTGTGTGTGTCTCCCTGGATCTAGTGATCGGGAGCCCAAGTGGGAGGTGTGGAGTTAATTTTGGTTATTTATTCATTTATTTCTATTATTTATTTGAATCATGAAGCATTAAGATACTTGTTTAGTTGTGCAGTTTGTCAAAAAAAATTGGTCTCAGTTGGGAGGGAACCTTGGTTCCAGTATTTTGTTTCCCTTGGGACTCATTTGATGAGGGACCGTCAGCCATCTTAAAAAGGGCCAGTGAAATGTTTGTCAGTCATGTTTTGATCAGCCACAGGGCACACGTGCAGCCGGTGAGTGTTTGGATTAAATATGTGTTTATGGTGACAGACTTTTGTTGTGTATGCTTTATGTAATTTGTGTATCATGTGTTTTCTTTTAGGTTGATAACCTAACTTTGTATGGAGGAAGCTAACTTTGTATGGAGGAAGCTAACTTTGTGATACCATGTGCTACTGAATGGAGAAGAGCACATTAAATAAAAGAGCAATTCTACAGTAAGCCGAGTAGTCACGCACACCCCGTGTTGTCCAACCCTTTCGGTGGGAGTAAAACCGAACAGTGAGGATTTCCAGTAATTTCTAATTCCTGGTTATGAAGAGTGATATCAGTCTTTTGTCACATACAACAGAACCAGGAACAACCTGTAATGGATTAAAAGAAAAAGTTACATGTTGGCCAATTACCAAAACCCTAAATGAATACTTCCTAAAGCCACTGCCTTGTCCGTAATTCAACTTGCATGACGGAAGTAGTTTGACCTTTCCAGAAGAGATTTTATAACTCATTGTCTGCAAAACACACGCCCAGGTATATTTCCTATAGGAGGACTGTATAAATGGCCGTGGTCCTCTTCTACAGAAGCAGCGACCTGCACATCATCAACATGGTGAGTATTCTGTATTCTAGTGTAAAATGATAACATCTAGCAAAGGCAGACATTAAGGATTATACTTTGGTGTATGTGGGATGAAAGTATTATAGAAAAAAGTATGATTACTAGATGTAGCTGTCGAGATTATGAATTTTTTTAAGGTTTTTATACAAATTCTCAGGTGAACCAATGTTTAATAATAGTAATTTAATATCCTATTTGAGTGAATTGAGAAATGTGTGGCTTTTTATTTGGAAATGGAAAATGGACAAAAAGTTATCTGATCAGGTAACCCTAACCACAAGTCCTAATGTATATTTATCAAAGTGTTTTTAACAGTTAGTGACCTAACAAGTCAGTACTCTTAAGGGTTGTCAACAGGATTCCTTACGAGAAATAGGAGAATTAAATCCTATTTAATCACAAACTTATCTTATGATATAAAGAAATGTTTGACAAATGCTGCTGCTGTCAAATGTTGTCTGCTGCAGCGCAAGAATGAAATAAAGTTATAAAGATCTGGGTACATTCCAATACAATTTAAATTACAGACACTGATTCCTTTCAAATTATGGAGTTCGAAGTGAAATAAGTAAAACAAAACAAAATTGCAAATATATATATATATATCAGACTATTACTGATGAAGCTGTAAGAAATATGTAAAAAGAAAAAATGTCACATTATACCATTATTTGAATGTCTCTGGTGTAATATGTAGTCTTCTAGAAAAAGGTAAAGATTAATGGCTCTAGTTACTTGTACATAATAAAGAGGCTGATTTAAATAAACTGTATTTAATAATAAAACCAGTAGTAATATCAGAAAAGGCCTGCATATACAGTAACTAACCATAATCACGATCCTCTCCTCAGTTCCTTTTACCTGCACTCTTCCTGCTCTCTGGGGTCCTCCAAGGTGTTTCGGTGGTGGAATCCGTTCCCCCACCCCACTTTTAAGCACCGAGACCCATCCATCAGAGAAACCCTCATCTGTGACAAGTGCCCACCCGGCATGCACATGACTGTGTACTGCACCCCCACCACGCCCACCATGTGCGCACCGTGCAGAAGACGCCACTTTACCAATTTGTGGAACGACCTGCCCAGATGTCTTTACTGCAACAACTACTGCACGGAGAACCAGGGTGGAGACGGAGTGCACTGCGACCACCAACAGGGTCTGTCGGTGCAAACAGGGCTTCTACATGACCAATGAGTTCTGTTGGACACACTCAAAGTGCGGGCCCGGGAACGGTGTTAAAATTAAGGGTATGTCACAGAGAAACGAACATTTCTTATTTTACTTTGTAACCATTGGCTTTCAATATGTTTTTATGCTGAAAGATAACATACACCCACAAATGAATTAATCGTAAATCTCAACATTGTTTTGAGCCAAAATGCATTCTTGTTATCTGTAGGTACGTTACAAATAGACACTGTTTGTGGAAAGTGTTCCGATGGCTACTTCTCCAATTCATCTTCTGCACTGGAGTCGTGCGTACAACACCAGGAATGCGCAAGCGGACAGATTTCACTCCTTCCCGGCTCAAATAACCACGACACATTGTGTGGGTCCTGCGAATATCTTTCAAATGGAGGTATGTACTCGGCACAGCAGTGAAATATAACATTATTTAAAATAATTTAAATTCTTCAAGATTATTTGTCTTTGTGTATGGAAACGATAAAGAAATTGGATTTAAAACTCAGACATTCTTTCTCAGGTGAGACACTCAGGACATTCGTCTCCGGATTCTTCAGCAGGCAGAGGATGAGTGTGGCAACAATGACGTTATTTATTGCCAGGTGAGCCCAGTCAACCCACACTCTGGTTCCTCTGTACATTTTCCTTGTTTCACTTCCTTTCCACTATTCCCTATAACTGGCGGCCATCATCTCCCTCCAACAGCTACATTCATAAGTCAGAAGAGGGGGGGCATCCCAGCGGCACGACTCTACCCAAAGAGAGAGGACCTCTCATGGATCTAATCCTAACGTGGCTGGCTCAGGCTCCAGAGGAGCAGCTGAAAACATTGCCACTGATGCTGAAGGCTTCAAAGCTCTGCTCCATGAAAGAAAAACTAGAGATGGTTGTAGATCAGATTAAACAGCAGAGCCCAAACTGTACTTCACCATTTATAGATGTTGAGATGTAGACTGACAGTCTATGGTACATACAGCACACGTAGCACAAATGCCTCTTAATTGATTTGGCCTTTTGCCTAATTGAAAACAAGTTATTTCTTCATTAAGATGTACTGCACTGAACCTGTGATGTTCATCTGCTTATTTGTTCATGTTTAAATGTAGGTCAGGGTGCTAACTTCAGATGTATAAGGAGGAACGGTTGATTAAATGTCCAACATTGAGAGATATGTAAAATATGGGAACATATTGTGAAACTCAAGTGTTACATAATAGGTAGTCCATAGAAACTTATTTTTGATACAAATGTAACTTTATCTTAAATTCAAGTTATATTAGAAATGTATAATACGTTCTTTAAAAATATGTGATGTCAAACTGTTACGTGCAACAGCTAAATAAAGTTTAAGGTATGTTGTTGCCTAATCTGAGCCTCGCTGTAATTTAACTGAATGACCACAAGGTGTCAACCTCCTCTCTCTTTAACTCTGGTCATTGTTGACTAAAATGTTTGCATACACAAATATGAGAGATGGTGAGGCTCAAAGCTGTTTGCAATCCGCCAAAAAACGAGAGGGAAGAAGAGATGGTGAAGTGCGATATATTTTCTTTCTTTTATATAGCATGTTACCTTCCCGTGTTTCAGGATCAGACGGGTTTTATCTGGCTTCAAAATAGACACTGCAATGCCCAAACGAGTACAGTATTATAAATCAGATTTTTTTTTTTTTTAAATAATAATGACAATTTATGTTAATTCAAAGAGATCTCTGCAAAAACTTGGTCTGGTCTCAAACACAGGCTGTCTAGCTGTTAATATATAGGATATCTCGTCCAATGGGAGGCCTGACAGCATCCGGCGCAGCCAATGAGTGATGAGTGACTTTTCCCTAAACAATGCCATACAGGTTTGGCGTTGAGCGAGCTGAGGACTCTCTATATCTGAAGTTACCTACTGTAACTCCAGCTTCTATGAATATTGGCGTAGCCCTCTAAGGCTATCGCTATTGGGTAATCCCCAGAGGTGGGGACTCGAGTCACATGACTTGACTCGAGTCCCATATTTTTTACTTGAGACTTGCTTGACTAACATTGATAAAAGACTTGACTTGGTATTCATGACTTGAGACTTGACTTAAGCTTGAGACAGATGACTTGAAAGGACTTGTCTGTTTAAAATGTAATATTTGCGTTTGTTTTTGTAGTGAGATATTACGTTTAGTTTTTTCGAAAAACGTGATTGGGTGGTTATAGCGCCGTGAGCGCAAACCTGGCAACCCACTAGACGGCAGGAGTGTCACTGTCAGTTAACATGGCAGCGGCAAGCGTTACTCCAAAAATAGTGAAGTTTGGATTCAAGGATTATGTTGTCGATGACGCTAATAAGAAGAGAACAGCGGTATGCAGGGTCTGCAGCATAAAGATCAGTGACACGACCACCACAACATCCAACTTCATTCGTCACTACAAAAAACCCACAGAGAAAGGTGCGTGAATGTGTTGTGTTAGCTAGAAAGCTAACGTTAAGTTTAAGCTACGTTAGACTTGGTTTCAAATCGATTTAGCATTGCAAAGAGAAGACAAAACGGTAAACGAACACTAGAACCTCCAAGGGATTCATTTTTGATTAACCCTGATACTGACGGGCTGTCAGGAGAGGGAGAGAGAGAGAGAGGAAAAGAGATGCCTCGTTTATTTCCCCTGTGTTATTATCAGAAGTTACTGTAAACTGTTGAATAATGTAGTTCATCTACTTTTAGTAGTTTGTTTAAATGTTTTAATTATGTTGTTTTTGTTTGTAGAAGTGCATCATTCCTTGATTTATTGTAAAAATGAATCTGAACTTTTTGATCTGTTATGATGATAACTGAAGCAATTTCTAAATTAACCCAATTAAGTGAGTTTTAAATCGTCCTACTTTTAGTTTATAAGGAAATTATGAAGAGGAACAAATTAAATGATTTGAAAATGATATCTATGTAGGTGCTGACGCTGTTGGCGGTTCTAGTGTTAACAGACATTTAAATTAAATATGTGTAATGGCAAATGCCATATATGATTTTCTTACCTGGAATTCTGCCTTTTTGAACAGACTTTTTGACTGAGTCCTAGCTATATTGGCTGCAGTTCTAGGGTTAATATTAATCTAATATGATTGTCATCGGTCTAAATTAGATTTCAAATGATTAACTGTGTATGTAATGAAGATCATAGTGTGGGTTGAATTCATTTTCATAACCACTGTCTTTTAACTGATTTAAATGCGGAAACTGGGCTTATTCATCAACATTTTGTATGACTTGACTTGACTTGACTTGACCTGAGCAATGACTTGACTTGACTTGCTTGACCTGAGCAATGACTTGACTTGACTTGCTTGACTCTCACCACAGTGACTTGGGACTTGCTTGATACTTGTAGGTCAAGACTTGAGACTTGCTCATGACTTGCACATGTAGGACTTACTCCCACCTCTGGTAATCCCCCTGCGCACCCGCGCAGCACTAAAACACTTGTAGTCCACGCCCGCCCGCAAGGTGGGCCCCACCCTCGGGCTCCCTTCCGGTATAAATAGGAAGGAGGCCCGACAATCTGCTCCCACACAAAACAACTTTTCTTCAGCTATTCGTGGAGCCAGTGGGGCCCAGAACTTAGAGGGCTACGCCAATACTCATAGAAGCTGGAGTTACAGTAGGTAACTTCAGTTCTATTTAGTATATGGCTTCGCCCTCTAAGGCTATCGCTATTGGGTTAAGGGCGAAGCAAGATGTAGTCTGCGCCCCACTGGGTCGCCCCGGTACAAGAAGCACAAACACACCTGCTCAGATAATAATCCATGCCTATTGCGCCATGCGAATGGCGCATATAACATAACATGAATATTTACCATGAGAGGACGAAGGCTGGGAATAATACATACCCGTCCGCTGTGAGAAAGTAGAGACAAAGGTCACACTTTGCCCAGTGACAGGAGGAGGAATAGCAGCTCTCTGCATGCAGACAGGCAGAAGAGCGCACAGCTGGGTCCCCAACATCACTCACTCTGACAAGACATTCCGTAGAAGTATGCATCCTCCTTCAGGTGGAAGTGAACCAGTCGTCCTGGTGAACACATTCCAGCACCTGTTTGATCGTCAGCATGGGAATATGACAGATCAAGGATGGGTCTCACTCCCCCGTTGGAGAGGCTTCTCTGTGATATGCTGTAATGGTCGTCATGACCGTGCTCTGTAGGAGGCATATCTGGGACAGAGGAATGCCGCGCGCTATGCAGTTTATAAACCAATAGGTTAAAACAGCAGGCTTCTGCAGCGAATGACCCACCTCTGGAGTCTCCTCCTGGGGGGAGACCCATGGGGATCACCGCGTGACCAGCTGACGCCAATGCCGAGCAGCTGCGTCACGGAGAGGGCTGTGCGGGTTAGACACGCCGGAGGAGATCTCGCTGCAGTTCCTCCACTCGCTGTCTGCTGATCAGCCTGCTCATCCATCTGTCCATCAGACACACGCGCTACCACTCTGAGAAACACTCTGAGAGCGGGCGCACATGCTCGAGATGTGTTGTGGTCGTCATGGCGACGAGCCACGTCAGAGCCCTCGCCGCCGCAGCCCGTGAGGCAAACCAAGGTGGGCCTGGAGCAAAAGGGCTGTGAGGGAGCCTCCACACGCTGCGTTTCACTCCGGCTCTCATCATGAGGCGTGTACACGCTCAGGGGATGAGTGGAGGTGTGTGCCGTGACGTCCACATGAGGCGTCATAACTGCGCTCATGGGCTTATTATGTGTGGAGGAGACGTATCTCGGACAGAGGAATGCCGTGAGCTCTGCGGTTCATTAACCGATAGGTTAAAACCAGCAGGCTTCTGCAGCAAGCCCTGCTGTCTACTAATCAACAGATTGGTGGCAGCTGGCTTAATTAGCGAACTCTGCAGTTTATTAACCGATAGATTAAAACTGCAGGCTCTTACACAGAGTGGGGGGTGAGAAAACACTTGATACTGATGACTCAGACAAAAAGTTGGAAAATGAACTCTCCTTTTATTTTCCACACAACCCCAACACGTCAAAAACGTCTCTGCTTCCTCGGAGGCTCTGGTGGAGCAGACCAAGAGCGGGAGTGCCTCGCTCCCCGTTGACCCACCGCTGGAAGACCCCTTTGTCTCTGGGGTGGCGGGGGAGCGGAGACGTGGGACGGAGCCCCTGCAGCCGCTGAAGGACCCTGACCCGCGGCTGTGGGCGTCTCTCCGCCTGCCGCTGTGGCCGGGTCGGACGCTGCGGCTGCTGCGGGCGTTGATGCCGCTGTGGCCGCCCAGCAGGCTGGAGCCAGCTGACGTGCTGGCGGATGTCGTCCGCCTGTTCTGCAGCCAACTTCATGGACTCCACCATGGCGTGGAACTGGGGTCCGAACAGCCCGTCCGGGCTGATTGGAGCGTCCAGAAGCACCTTCCTGGCCGTCTCCGTAAGTGACGCCTGCTGCAGCCAGAGGTGGCGCTGAATCTGCATCACCCACGCGGCGATCCCCGTCTGGGAGACAGCAACGGACGCGCACAGTGTGAGCGCCGTGCTGGCCGCCTTGCCGATCTCCTCCGCTTCATCAGCGGCCAAGGTGGTGGACCGTTCCACCAGCGTCACCACCGAGTTTGAGAGCAGCGCGATGTTGTTCGCCGTCGCCGACGCCTGAAAAGCACACTGGTGCACCCGGTCGGCCTGGCGGGCGACATACTGGTCCCTGGGGGAGGCCAACGTAGGGCGCCGTCCGGCGATCATGTTGGCCTGTCTCACCCCAAAAAACGCCGTCAGGCTCGGCTCCAAAGAAGGGGTGGCTGTGAAACCAGCATCTGTGAACCCCTCCACCTTGGTGAGGGGAACAAATGTGCCCACCGGAGCCTTCAGGGTCCTCGGGTTCGCCGCCCCCTCCTGGTACCTCCTGATGGCGGGGAAGCGTGGCCAGACCGGGTCACTCCTGACCGTCTGCACCCGCGAAAAAACTCCGGCCATATCGTCCGGAGCAGACCTCTCCTGAGCTGGGGGAACGGGGAGACCTCTGCAGGCGGCCGCCTTGCATATGATCTCCGGTAGTTCCCCTAGGATGCCACCTATCACCGGCAGCGCCGTGGTGACGGAGAAGGGGACCGCGTGCTCGTCCGCCAAGTCGGCACCCTGCTCCGTCTCTGTCTCCCCCGTCTGGGGAGAGGAGGGAGGGGAGAACCGTACGGTGAACCGTGGAGGGAGGCGGGGTAGGAGTCGTCCGACACCTGCCCGGCACTCGGCCAGGGACATGAGGCCGCCGTCCACGGGCTCGAAAGCCTGGACAGGCCAATCGTCCTCCTCGGCCGCAGCAGCGAGAGCGTCCGCTCTTCGCTTCCTGTCGTCCGCGGGGAGACGGGCACAGTGTGTGCATGCGACCTGCTGGCTGAGAGCCGCGTATGCGTGCTCTGGCCCCAGGCAGGATTCGCACATCGTGTGCTGGTCGTAACCCATAATGTATCCAGAGCCACATGAGGGACAATCTCTCACACAATTGCTGCTCATGATTGCTCTGTTAATGAAAGTGTCTCTTGTGCTTCAGTAACGGGGTGCTGAAGAAAAAGAGGGAGCAGATTGTCGGGCCTCCTTCCTATTTATACCGGAAGGGAGCCCGAGGGTAGGCCCACCTTGCGGGCGGGCGTGGACTACAAGTGTTTCAGTGCTGCGCGGGTGCGCAGGGGGATTACCAATAGCGATAGCCTTAGAGGGCGAAGTACACAAATAAGTGTACATAATATATGCCAACATAGCCACAGGGCACAGGCACAGTTCAAATGTACTTTATAATAATATTTTTTTAGCAACCTTCTGAAATGTACATGAGAATGTTCCTGAATGATATGGACGGGTTAAGAGTTCCAGCTGACCATGGCTCTGTACATGACGGTTTTCTGTCCCATATTTGATTTAGATTTGGGTAATACGAACCTTCCTTCTATTGTATGTCGTGTTTGATAGTTATGTTGAGCCTTTGTGATAATGTATAGCTTTTAAATGTTTTTTTTTTAAAGAAATACAAATAAAAATATATTCAATGGGTTTTGGGGATGTTCTGATTCTGCAGACCCTCTCTCCTCGACACAACACCCAAACACTTCAGAGACATGTTCTGTATATATCTGGACCTGTAATATATTGATGAAAAACAGTATAACAGGGGACCTTTCAGTGAGGTTTTGAATGCAGGATGTTTACTGGGTGATTTTCACACTGTGGTATTAATATGTTTATTTAAATAACTTTGTTGAGCTTGTTTTTAGCTCTATTTCTATCTCACTGAACACAGTCCCTGTATGTGAACGGGTTCAGCCGATAAGGCTGGTTATGAATCATGAGGAGGAACTGCAGACAGGAAGGGAAGTTGAAAGTGAAAAGAAGAAGTCAGACATTTTACAGCTCGACGGAGCAGGAGGACAACAGGGTGAGTGTTAACACCAGGATCTGCTTTCTAACACATTATTTACTCTGTTATACTGGATGTCAGAACATCAGCGTCCTAGAGTCCAATGAGACTTCTACAAGTGGTGTAAACTTTTTTATTTCCTGTTTCTGATTCATCAAAGCAACATAACATGCGACAACCCAGCGCAGTCAAAATGGGGAGCGGCCTGTCTGAAGTCTGACTGATTTGATGTATTTGAACCAAGTGTTAAACTTTCCTGTCAGCTCCCAGACCGTAGTGGAGGAAACAGGGGTGACTCTCTGCAGTCTTCCAGGGCCGAAGCAACAAACTTCGGGTTCAATAACCCACTTTTCAATAAGGCAGACAGGCGAGCTATTCTTTGGGAGGCCGTTGCATTTATTAAGGTCTTTGTTACAGGTCTAACTTTGAAGACACTCGACAGACCTTTGCTGCTGTTTCGTTCACTTCAAAAACACACAACACCGCTCACTCACTCTCTCTCGCTCTACCATGCGCACACACATGCACGCGCCACCCCCTCTCTCTCTCTCTCTCTCTCTCTCTCTCTCTCTCTCTCTCTCTCTCTCTCTTAAGGGGTAGCTGTCTGACTCTGCATGACCCTAATATCATAACACAAGTTTATTATTATGGTGTGTGTGTGTGTGTGTGTGTGTGTGTGTGTGTGTGTGTGTGTGTGTGTGTGTGTGTGTGTGTGTGTGTGTGTGTGTGTGTGTGTGTGTGTGTGTGTGTGTGTGTGTGTGTGTGTGTGTGTTGTTGGAGCAGAACACCTATTGTGGTGGCTGATAGCCACCCCCTCTGCTACGCGCCGTTCGTTGGATGAGGCTGAAATCTCTATTAAATAAAGAAAGGAATTGAAAACACCGGAATCAAAAGTTATAACAATTATCTGAGTTTACTTCTGGTAGGAAACCAAACACATATACAAGTTATACAGAGTACTCCGGGCTTCAGGCTTGTGATGCGGTTTTACAGGTAGACAGACCAGCTTTCAGAAAACGAGAAGTATGGACTCCAGGTTTGTGATGCGGTTTACCGTCTTCTAGCACCAGCTTTCAACAAACCAGAAGCACTTTTACATACAAAAACAACAGTATTCATATCCTTATTTTGGGCGGAGATGTGTCGATTCTTCCTTCCCATTTTACTCCCAAGCGAATCAGAGAGTCCGTGAGGAGGAGCTATGTGAGCTGCTCACATCCCCCAGGTGTCCTTACTGGCTGGATTCACTTCTGGTCGGGTTCAATAGTTCTCACCAGAACGTGAAATTCCAAAGTTTCACAAGGTCAAAAGTCAATCCTTATCTCTGTCCCGATCCTCACTCCCTTACATTCCCATGGGAGTTTTTCACATAAACTATTCTTTCTCAGACATTTCAACCTTTGTGCACATATTTAATGATGTCTTTAACGACCTTAAAAAGAACATCTGGTGTAGGGGTGAAAGGAATGGTGTGTGTGAAACAGGATCCCTGGGTCAGTGAGTTGTAAGAGAGAATATCATTTCTATATATGTGATTACCCAAAACCGTTGTGATTACTTAAAACAGTTCAAACAATACATGTTCACTAAAATACAATTCAAAATAATACATGTTTACTTCAATACAGTGTAGAATCATATATTTTTACTTCAGTGTGTGTGTGTGTGTGTGTGTGTGTGTGTGTGTGTGTTGGTGTGTGTGTTGTGTGTTGTGTGTGTGTGTGTTGTGTGTGTGTGTGTGTGTGTGTGTGTGTGTGTGTGTGTGTGTGTGTGTGTGTGTGTGTGTGTGTGTGTGTGTTCCCTTAAGGCTGCTGCTTAGCCGTGTGGAGAGGGAGATGCTATGTGTTCCCCTAAGTGTTCTGTGCTGCTTAGCCCCGATATATTTGATTCCCTGTCTTATGTAATATAATTTGTGGAACCAAATAAAGTATTCAAATGTGTGTCTTCAGTGTTACTGGTTTATCTCTCAGACTGGAGAAGATGAGTGGTTTTAAAGATGAGGAAGAGGACACATCTTCAGTCCCCAGCTGTCTGTCTCTGAAGAGTGACTGGTCTAAAGATGAACCTCCATACTTCAGGAATGAACCTGGACCCTCAGACACAAAGTAAGAGTTTCTGCTGTACCTGACCTGAAGAGGATCCAGTTTTTATGTTATCTGATAATCTAACCTGTTCTTTAATGATCGCAGTAAAGAAACTTATGGCGCATTACCACCGCAGGCCTCGCTCGACTTAGTACGGTTTTGTTAGGCCTTGTTAGGCCCGGCTCACTTTATGCTGCGCTTCCATTACAGCTTAGGAACTATCACTATAGTAACGCAGTGTAGGCGGAGCCGTGACGTCATCTTCAATGAGAACCCCAGAAAAACAACATCAGCCGTTAGCTGTTAGCACTCAGAGCTCACAGCTCCTCATATCTGTTCAGAAACTAGACAAAAGTTAAACAAGTACAAACCACAGACTGTCTGTGTCATGGAGAATACAGTCGCTGCTTTATTTATGTTTGTGGGCCGTTGTTGTGAGTGTGGACGGTCGGAGCATATACTGCGTTAGCTTAGCCGATCTCCATTTAGAAAACACGCATTTTAAAAGGTTTTTTGCCTGCCGTCTGTCTTCAGACTTTTCAAAGCATTAATTCATGTTTTTACTAACCGGTATCAGTATGTTGTTACTTCGGCATCATTTTGAAACGTGTATTACAATTAAATCACGGTCAAATATGTTCATCTTGTTGTAGTTGTAGCCCCCTTGCCATCACTAGTTTAGCATATTCAGCCCGGTTGTTGGCCCGCTTTTTGTCCCCGATAGAACCACGATTTTGTCGGGCCAGAAAAAAGGTGAAAAAGTAGCCCCGGGCCGGAACTAGGCATAGTGGAAACGCAACCAAAAACGGGCCCGGCACGATGCGGCACGCTTAAACCGCGCTCCGCGCCATGGTGGAAGTGCGCCATAAGTAACAGTACAGTAACAAAGTTTAAACTCTTGATCCCTGGCGTCATCAGCGATAGTAAATAATCTACATACAGACAGAAGTCAAAATGTGCTCTCTGAATGAACTAATGATGTTTAAAAATGTGTTGTTTCCACAGACAGAGAGCAGAGTCTCCAGTCCCCAGCTGTCTGTCTCTGAAGAGTGACTGGTCTAATGAGCAACCTCTAAACTTCAGGAATGAACCTGGACCCTCAGACACAAAGTAAGAGTTTCTGCTGTAACCTGACCTGAAGAGGATCCAGTTTTTTATGTTATCTGAGCAACAGACTATTGTTCTTCAAATCTTTATTCTTCAACTTATTTCAACCAATGTTTGCCGTTTAACTACTTCAGCATACTTTCAGCTACAGGAACCAGTCAAATATTAAAATGTTCAGCTACTTCAGGACATGACTGCTATGACTTTCCTTATTTTGGACATTTACGCTTTTTATAATATTCAGCTTTTTAAACTTTTATTTTACAATGTAACCCAATGGGAGGAACCTTCAAATCCTCTTTTAGCTACACCGTGCGCTAAATGCTACTCCTTCCACATACTTTCAGCTAGAGACTTCGTTCCAACTTTAAAACGGTCACAAGACATTCAGCTATTAAACCATTGCATTTAGATTTTTGATATCTTTTACACTTTTTGAAATATTTAACTTAGTTTGGAGCTTGGTAAAGAGGCCTTCTTCAGATTTTAACATTAGTGTGCGCCGCTCGTTAAGTCTAGAGTGCTTTGATCTCAAAACAGAGTGGAGGAGAGCTTGAAATTCGCCTAAATTTTCTTTTTTTAAACCTGCCATAAGTCCCAAAGCCTACACTCCTGTGACATCAGTTGTTGAAGAAAATGTAGGAAAACATCTCTTAGGTTGAAAAATAAAAACATTTAAGTATAGAACTTTAAAAAAATGTCTGTTGAGGGCAAGGATGTGAGAAAAACTTTTCACATGAAACCCTCTCCTTTCACTGATCACTGATCACATCACCATGGAAACCTTTGATCTCTGGACTCAGACACAGGTGTTCTGATTAGGTGCTCAGCTCAGACACAGGGTGTTTCTCAATCGCGAGTAAAGCTGCTTCCGAGCCACTATTTCAAGCATACTACGTCATCGAGTGCCGCCGAAGTACTGTTCCAATCTCCAGTATACTTGGAAATCTACCGAGCCCGGCGTACTCCGTTTGGAGAAATATCGAGTGTGCACATGAGTAGACTTCGCGGCCTTAAAATCCCCACAATGCTTTGCGCACGGACCAATTTCCCCAAATCTGTGGCGGAAGATGTAAGGCGGGGCCTCTCATATGACGCACACCTGCACACTTGCTAGCCTGTTCCACACTTCATTTTCCGAATGGCAGGAAGTATTCTTGACTCGCTTCTGAAGCAAGATGCTCGGCAGACATGTGCTACCAAGCAAGCGTACTCGCGATTGAGAAACACCCACAGACTGGAGTTTAATACACTGTCTCAGCCTATTCTATACTATCTGATGGAAACCTCATACACACTTTAACATGTTCCACATATCTTGCAGATTATTGGGGACATATGGTTGTAGTTCAAAAACATGCAGACAAAATATTTTTGCTGCTTTTTCCCAGCGTTTTTACTTTCTTTTCTTTCTTACTACACATTCAAGCCCCCACTGTTCATGTACCCTTTAAAACAGCCAGCCACACTACCTATTACCAGGTGTGACTGTGGCTCTGTGTGACTGCATTGGTCTCTCAACTATAAGGTTGCCGGTTCCATTCCAACAGTCATCATGTTAATATCTTTATACCTTACTCACCGTTGGGGCTTTTTCCAGTTGACAGTCCACTTTATGTACAAACACACTGCATTAAGGTATATCTCCACACTTTCTGCCCTAGAAATGATTTTTAATCATTATTACCATTATTAAGGGGCTGCATGAACACTTTTCCCCGTTTGCAGCACTTTTCCTGGGTTAGAAAGTCAGGTGCTGCAGACTGTTCTCTGGGTAACAGTTAATGACACTCTCCTCCTATTTAAAACAGTTTCCCCGACATTTAGAACACTTTCCCCAGGTTGACTTTTTTTCATTTTTCCCCCCTTTTGGCCCGGTTCTGTTAATTTATCTTTTTATTCATTTTTGAGCAAATGAGCCTCTGGAGGAACGTAACGGGAGTCGACAGGGGACTTTACCCGCCTCATGAGTGCCTATTTTCGGATACTTTTTAAAATGTTGCCCCCTATTTCATTTTTTGCTGCATCCTTCTCCTCTCCTCTCACTGATCGAATGGCAAACGCGACCCGCCATCGGAGGGCCTCCGCCGGCCCGGCCTGGATGCTGAGGGGTGGACATCAAAGCAACACAAAATCCACCCCCTTTTAGGATTACCAGGGGCACGAACTTCTGACCGGGGTGTCCCTTTGGTTTAGTCCGAGAGGTGTGCTTAAGTGTGGGTACTGCTCAGCTTCCGAGAACGGACGAGATCGGGCGTGATTTTTTTTTATTATCTTTTATTATAAAAATACATAATTTACATTTTTATAACATAAATCATATAAAAGAGCCCTCAAAGAAAGGGACTCCATGGCCTTTCATTCAAGCCAAAACAAAACAGATCAAACAAACAAAAAGAAGAAAATAAATGGATTCACATCCCAGTAATCCTGACTCCTAAAAGTATAGGGAAAAACATTACAAAACATCACACAAACGCACTTTAGCACACAACTCAAGATAAAGATACCCTTATTACTTATCGTAGCTGCACATACAATATATCCGATTAAAGCTGAGACTCCACAGATGATATGGTTATAGTATCATCACTGAGCGATCCGAACTTGCGACAGGGGAAGCAAACACAGACATCACAACACGTACCTTTACGGAGCTTTTACGGCAGATCGTCTCACCGTAGCTGTCAATTAGGTCAAAAGACGTGTTCAATGGCATTGAAACGAAAAAAAAAAAATGCTACAACTGTTGATCCATAGGTTAATAATGTACCTGTGCCTTTTAAAAAATTATTTATAATTCCATTTTAATGTAAAAATTGGAGCGGAAAAGTTAGCTGCTAATGGTAGCCACCAGAGTGTATGCAGCTTCCGGTTTTGGTCACGCGTCACTCTCACTCCTTATTTGTTAACGTTTTGGTGTGTATAGAACTTTCCCTCGATTCCATTGGCTCTAGCGGTTATAAAGAGATTTCATTCATCAAAATCGAGCAAGGGGGGCCAGAGATAGGTCAAATCCACCCAAATGACCCCAGAAGTGTTTTTCTTTGGCTAAATCTCTCTAAAAAGGTCAAATGTCACTTGTTTTGCATCAATCTTGATACAGGGTACTTATCATATGTTATACTTTGGATTCCTAAAGCTTTTAGTCTACTAACCCATCATCCAAGGGTAGTTTTCACTATAAGTAAAAAATAATTTTGGACGGACACTATAATTTACAGTTTTTTACTATGTACTACTAAAATCTGAATTTTCTTTAAAATAAAAAACATCTATATTGATTCTGACTTTTCTTCATCCAACTCACAGGTTTATCATTACTTTGAGAATAAAGATTATTAATTTAACCCTTTTAGAAGGGAAGATATGGTCATTTGTTCTGGGAATGGCATTTTCGAGCCTGAGACCTGAAAAACAGGCTCAGTGCTTAAGAGGTTAAGAGGTTAAAGGGATAGCAGCGTGACTCTGCATGACCCTAATATCATAACACAAGTTTATTATTATGATGGTTTAGATTAAAACAAGTGTGTTATTATAATGTGTGTGTTTATGTGTCTCCAGTGTTAGTGGTTTATCTCTCAGACTGGAGAAGATGAGTGATTTAAAGATGAGGAAGAGGACACATCTTCAGTCTCCAGCTGTCTGTCTCTGAAGAGTGACTGGTCTAGAGATCAACCTATATACTTCAGTAATGAACCTGGACCTTCAGACACAAAGTAAGAGTTTCTGCTGTAACCTGACCTGAAGAGGATCCAGTTTTTATGTTATCTGATAATCTAACCTGTTCTTTAAGGATCGCAGTAAAGAAACTTAGTAACAGTACAGTAACAAAGTTTAAACTCTTGATCCCTGGCGTCATCAGTGATAGCAAATAATCTACATACAGACAGAAGTCAAAATGTTCTCTCTGAATGAACTAATGATGTTTAAAACATGTGTTGTTTCCACAGACAGAGAGCAGAGTCTCCAGTCCCCAGCTGTCTGTCTCTGAAGAGTGACTGGTCTAGAGATCAACCTCTAAACTTCAGGAACGAACCTGGACCCTCAGACACAAAGTAAGAGTTTCTGCTGTAACCTGACCTGAAGAGGATCCAGTTTTTATGTTATCTGATAATTAGTGTGAATGCTGAGCAACTTGTTCTTCAAATCTTTATCCTTCAACTTATTTCAACCAATGTTTGCTGTTTAACTACTTCAGCATACTTTCAGCTACAGAAACCATTCAAATATTAAAATGTTCAGCTCCTTCAGGACATGACTGCTATGACTGTTCTTGCTTTGGACATTTACGCTTTTTATAATATTCAGCTTTTTAAACTTTTATTTTTACAATGTAACCCAATGGGAGGAACCTTCAAATCCTCTTTTAGCTACACCGTGTGCAAAATGCTACTCCTTCCACATACCTTCAGCTAGAGACTTTCCAACTTTAAAACGGTCACAAGACATTCAGCTATTAAACCTGCATTCAGATTTTTTATATCTTTTACACTTTTTGAAATATTTAACTTAGTTTGGAGCTTGGTAAGAGGCCTTCTTCAGATTTTAACATTAGTGTGCGCCGCTCGTTAAGTCTAGAGAGCTTTGATCTCAAAACAGAGTGGAGGAGAGCTTGAAATCCGCCTAAAAATAAATGTTAAACCTGCCATAAGTCCCAAACCCTAAACTCCTGTGACATCATTTGGTGATTTTTTTTTTTTTTTACTAGATTTATTCTTAACTTTGCCTGAAAATTACAATTAAAAGAGTTAATGCAGGATTGATATGTTTTACGAGACATAAGGGCAGGAATTCAGAGGGAAAGGAGCCGTTTTGAGCTCTGCTACTAAAACTGCTTTTTTTTAACGTCATGCGTCAAACGCGTCATATTACGTCACATGGGGAGCAACTTTCTCGGACCCCTTCTCGGGCCAATCCGCGGTAGTAGTTGGTAGTTGGTTTGAGCGGTTGTGATTTAGTGAGCTGGTATTTTTTCGGTAATTTTACATTGCATTTCACAATTTTTAATCATGGTGAGCTGGAGTTTGTGCAGGTTGCACAGACTCCAGCCTGTCAGGACATCGAGTCCACAGTTTCCCTAACAGGAAAAGGACCGGAGCTAGCTTTCCTTCCTGGGTGCGTTGTGCGAGGTGCATCCACCTCCCTGCAGCACATACTTCCACAGCTGAGGCCTATCAAACAAAACGTTTATCAGGAAAACCGTATTAAATCTCTCTCCCCCCCTTCGCTGCTCTCTCTCTCCCCCCTTCGCTGCTTTCTCTCTCCCCCCTTCGCTCCTCTCTCTCTCCCCTCCGGTACACAGCACCGTACAAGACGCACAAGACGTAGTGTGGAGTTGCATTAGGTAACGCGAGATACGGCTGATACTTGCACATTAGTTCCTGTTATGGATCAGTATCAACAGTCCTGCCAGTAACGTTACTATATGATCAATACTACTTTAGTTATAGCCTGATATATGATAGCTAACTTTACAATATTGTGATGGGACCGACGTTAGCTAACATTAACTGTAGCTAACGCCGGTCACTCACCAAGACAGCTGCCCTGTTCTCCACTGGTTCTCCTCACACCACAGCTCCATTTATCTCCGATAGCCGTTATTTCTTGGCCAAATCCTTGGCTGCTCCTGGGAGGTATACTACGAATCTAGTTCAACATATCCTGGATATGTTTTGAGTTATCCGGTTGACTAAATAAATAAAAAACCCGCTCTCGCTAAACTGTCCTACGACGCTGGTTATCAAGTGGATCGCTCAAGCCAGCCGTGTCCTATCTAGTTAGGTGCGCGTTCAAATAAAAGGGTGGTATTTGGAGCATTCGACCAATCACAAACATGGACAAGCGTACTGACAGCGCAGCGTCATACTTCCTGAATGAAAAGTGAACTTTAATATTAGACAAATATGAAGACGTTAAACTTTAAACATCCATGACTTAAACACTTTATCCAGGATCAAAGCCACATAGCTGCACCTGCAAGGTGAATACAGCTGGTAACAGAGAAAGTGTTTGAATGCGTACATTAACAGGTTTATGATATCACTGCCCCGTCCATGACACGATCTGACTTTAATTACATTTGACTCGAGTGTTTCGTCAACTTAATGTGTTGCTTAAAATAATACTTCTGCATACAGTATGTGACACTGTGAGTGTTGCACGGCCAGATACGGCTCAGCTGACTCAGATAAGGAAATATATGATACATTATGATGTGATATGATATGAATGATAATGGGACACATCGACGTCTGCACTCACAGTGCCGCGGACTGTACTTAATGTTACTCTGATCCGGTTACTTATGTTGTGGCAGTATTTTAAAGGGGACCTATCATGCAAAATGCACTTTTGTACGTCTTTTCTACATGAATATGTGTCCCCGGTGTTCCAGGGAACTCACCAAGTGTCAGGAAACACAACCCTCTCTATTTTCCTCCATACCCAAATCTCTAAAAAAGGGGCTGCAACGGATCTGATAAAACTGATCCAGATTTGAACACTGTCCTGACGTCAGGACGGTGGCGCTACGGCTATTGGGCCAACTCCACCAATCAGGAGGAGACAGCCACGGCCATTGCCGTTCGAAAGCGCTGGAGACGCTGTAGTACATATGCCAGGCCTGTAGGTGGTGCTGTTCTCACTGAATCAGCACTTGCTTAAACAGAGCTAAAAAATGTCAAATTGAGCAAAATGAGGCATGGCTAAAATGCATGATCTGTTTGGTAATTTGAAAAAAAAAAAGTATAAATATGCCTTATATAGGTATGGCCCTACACTATGTTATTCAAATATAGCATGATAGGTCCACTTTAAGTAAGCTTTCTTAATGCTAATGTTATAATAGTCAGATTGCTCTGAAGATGGGAGGTGATATTCTATTCATTTTCACGTTCACACAGTCGGTGATTTTGGCCGGCCGTCTTTCCTGCAACGGCAGTTTAAACTGTATTTCCTTTCTCCTGTCATATGATTGATCGCTTTAAACTCTGCACACTGAGCACACAGGCAGTGCTTTTATCCTGGAACCTATCCTGCTCCGGAGGATAGCCGTTCAGAATAAGTTATCTAGCCCGCTAAGAAGTGAACCAGCTTCGTAGGACCGGAAACCCCTGAAGTTAGCTTGCTAAATGAAAATCTTGCTTCGTAGTATAGGCCCAAGGTCTCTTGGCCGCCTAGCAGGCTCATAATTATTAGGTTGTGGTCCGTCATATGCATACGAATATACATTTTCAACTTCTTCTGTGTCAAAACTAGCATTGTGATCCATGTTTATTCATACGTTAGACCGGCCGCTCTCCCTCATGTGACGTCACACGCGTTTGGTCTTTTTTTGCGGAAGTAAAAATGTCTTACAAAAACGACGCCAGATGTCACTAGTGTATATTTATGTATATTTTGGGGAAAATCTAGTGTATACATCATTTTCCTACACATTTATTCACTGGGGTCTCTAACCTGCAAGTTGCTCTTTAAGTATAGAACTTTTAAAACATGTCTGTTGAGGGCAAGGATGTGAGAAAAACTTTTCACATGAAACCCTCTCCTTTCACTGATCACATCTCCATGGAAACCTTTGATCTCTGGACTCAGACACAGGTGTTCTGATTAGGTGCTCAGCTCAGACACAGACACTCGAGGTTCATCTCAATGTCCCTCCTCGACTCCTTTCTCCCCTCTCCTCCGGGACTTGACCCGGAAATCGATCAAGACACGCCATGTTGAAGGACGTCCCAATCGCTGAAATGCACACGGAGGAGTCGAGGAGGGGTGAGGGAGGAGGCTTCCAGAGGAGATGAGAGCGAGGATACACGAGAGCAGACTATGCGGAAGTGTTTTCACTACTCGCGCATCAGAGCTCCGCCCCCCTTCACAGCCTCTGCTCACTGCAGCTGATCTTACCGTTAAAGGAGGATCAGAGTCATTAAATGTTTAAAGTGCTTCATTAAGAGTAAGATATATTACATCTCTTAAACGAATGAGGAAATCATACTCTATAAAAACATTAAAGTGTGTGAAATATAAATTCAATAATAATGTTTTGATATAAAATAATAACTTACAGTTCTTACTTGTGGTTTTTGATGCATGTGTGGTAGACCCACAGAAAGTCAAACATTTAGGATGTATACAAATACGGGTAGCTTAACTAATACATTTGTAGTGATTAGTGTCTCTCTTCTGTATGACAAATTAAATAACAACATCCAATACAAAAGTTGATCTGAAACCAAATACCATAATGAAAGGATCCATCAATTATTATTATTGTTATGATTATAATTATAACTTAAATGAAATGTTATAGCTGGAAAAACAAATACAGGACCGACAATAATACATAGAAAACTATAATAAAAGAGAAGGATGGAAGAGATGGACGAAATCATTTCAATGAGAACTAGATCCCAGGTTTGAAGGGATTGATGTGGAGGGAAGTCCAGTGACAGGTGATACAACTGCACGCACCAGAAGTAAAGGGCATTGTTTATGGTGATGCTGGAGGACATCCCAACTCATACCTGAGGACTCCTCTGTCCAGTTTAACACACTGTCTCAGCCTATGCTACACTATCTGATGGAAACCTCATACCCACTTTAACATGTTCCACATATCTTCCAGATTATTGGGGACATATGGTTGTAGTTCAAAAACATGCAGACAAAATATTTTGCTACTTTTCCCAGCGTGTTTACTTTCTTTTCTTTTCTTACTACACATCCAAGCCCCCACTGTTCATGTACCCTTTAAAACAGCCAGCCACACTACCTATTACCAAGTGTGACTGTGGCTCTGTGTGACTGCATTGGTTTCTCAACTATAAGGTTGCAGGTTCCATTCCAACAGTCATCATGTTAATATCTTTATACCTTACTACAATGTATCAGTTAGTTATTGCAGGTTATAAAACGGACAAGTAAAATCAAGCAATCTGATTGGTTCTTAGCCGTGGTATACTGAGCGTATACCACGGGTAGAATTGTAAATTACTTTTCACAACAACTCAGTATCCCTCCGCGTCTGAGATAAACAGTATACAGTTGGGCTGAAAAGCAAACTGCCTACAGTTTGCTTTTCAAACTGGAACAAGAAAGCAGCGGAGAAGTAACGGGGCAGAAACCCTCCTTTTTACGCAGCGGTCCAGACATAGACATCAAACGGCAAAAACATATTCAGTGTGCAGTTCCTTTGTTACGAACTCAGACACTTAGGATGTAGGACCCAATTGCACGACCCGGGAGACAGAGGTAAAGTACTTGTAAGATACTTTATTTTCCAAATACAGCAATGAACAACAAAAAAGGTAACTATCAAATCTCTAACCGAGATGACAAAAATAGAGGAACAAAATGAAAGCGCTCACGTAGTGAGGAATCAAACTTTACAAGAGCACAAAGAGCATAGACCTGACCATAGCAAGAGACAATACGAACTGACAAAGAACACTTGGGAGACAGGGGAATATAAGCACAGGGTAACTAGACACAGGTGGGACCAATCAGGGGCGGGGCTGACATTGATGAGCACAGGAGACACAGGTGAAAATAATCAGGAAGCCTGGAATGAGAGAAAGCAAACGTAAATAACATGCATCTCTCTAGCATTTCTGTCGGTGCACAACAGTACCCCCCCCTCTAGGGCCAACTCCTGATGGCCCAGGCTGATTGTAAAAATCGTGGATAAGCGTCTTGTCTACGATAAATGACGCAGCTACCCAGCTTCTAGCCTCAGGACCGTAACCCTTCCAGTCTACCAGGAATTGCTTCCCCCTCCCCCTATTACGGACCTCTAGTAGCTTACGGACCTTGTAAACCTCACCCCCTTCAAAGAACTCGGGCGGTGGAGGGGGCTTGGAGGCGGGAACAAGTGTGCTCTCACACACCGGCTTGATTTTACTGACGTGAAACGTCGGATGTACTCTCATAGTTCTGGGGAGTTGCAAGCGTACAGACACCGGGTTGATGACTCTGGACACCGGGAAAGGACCCACAAATCTCGGAGCCAGTTTCCTTGAGGCGACATGGAGTGGTAAGTCCTTAGTGGAAAGCCAAACATTTTGGCCTGGTCTGTAGGAGGGAGCGACCCTGCGATGGACGTCTGCAACAGCCTTCATCCGAGCTGAACTTCGGAGAAGAGCCTGGCGAGCACCAGCCCAAACTCGTCGACAACGTCTGATCATGGCATGAGCCGATGGAACCCTCACCTCTTCCTCGTTGTTAGGGAAAAATGGAGGCTGGAAACCATTGACACAATGGAATGGAGAGACACCTGTGGCTGCCGTAGGAAGAGTATTGTGGGCAAACTCGACCCATGTGAGGTGGTCACTCCAGGTAGTCTGGTTCCGGGAGACGAGACAACGTAGCGTAGTCTCTAGTTCCTGGTTCAGACGCTCCGACTGTCCATTTGACTGAGGATGATATCCTGATGACAAGCTGACGGTGGCACCTATGAGTCGACAAAACTCCTTCCAGAAAACGGAAATGAATTGTGGACCCCTGTCGGAAACAATGTCATCAGGGAATCCATGGATCCTGAATATGTGATTCATCATGACCTCTGCGGTGACTTTGGCAGAGGGAAGCTTGGTCAATGGGATGAAGTGAGCCATCTTTGAAAATCGATCCACCACTGTTAAGACCGTAGTCTTGCCTCTGGATGAAGGAAATCCTGTCACAAAATCCATTGAAATGTGTGACCAAGGACGTTGGGGAATCGGCAGGGGCTGGAGCAAGCCCATCTTGACTTGTGATGAGGTCTTATTACACGCACACACCGGACAAGCCGCTACGTACTCTGCCACATCTTTCTTCATGGCTGGCCACCAGAAACGTTGTTGTATCCTGAACATTGTCCTTGTTACCCCCGGATGGCACGAAAGCACAGATGAGTGAGCCCAGTGGATGACCTTGGAGTGAAGAGCCTCAGGAACAAACAGCAGATTGTTGGGACACTCGCTAGGTGCTGGATTCTTGACATTCGCCTTTTTTACGTCCGACTCCACTTGCCAGGAAAAGGCTCCGATCACACGGTTAAGTGGAAGGATGGTCTTGGGCTCTACCGCAAGTGGTTCTGGATCATAAAGACGAGACAAAGCATCGGGTTTTTGATTCTGAGACCCGGGACGAAAAGAGAGGGTGAAATTGAACCTACTAAAGAATAGTGTCCACCTGGCCTGACGGGAGTTGAGACGCTTAGCCTTTCTTATATATTCCAGATTCTTGTGATCTGTCCAGACTAAAAACGGCTGCTCTGCACCCTCTAACCAGTGTCTCCATTCCTCGAGGGCAGCTTTTACAGCTAACAGTTCCTTGTTCCCCACGTCGTAATTCCGCTCTGCCGTTGTCAGTTTCCGCGACAGGTAAGCACATGGATGCATCTTGTTGTCTTCTGCAGAACGTTGAGACAGTACTCCTCCAATTCCCTCATTGGAAGCATCAACCTCGACCATAAACTGGCGCTGGGGATCTGGAATGGTGAGTATGGGGGCTGATGTGAATCTCTCTCTGAGACGTTGGAAAGCGAAGTCCGCCTGGGGAGTCCACTTGAAAGGAACCTTAGGAGAAGTCAGAACATGTAGAGGGGCAGCAACAGAACTGAAATTCCTAATAAACTTCCTATAGAAGTTAGCAAACCCTAGAAACTGTTGGACCTTCTTCCTGGAGTCTGGTGTAGGCCACTGGGATACTGCACTGATTTTAGCAGGATCCATTTGCATATGATTAGGTGAGATTATGTATCCTAAGAAGGATACCTCTTTTGTGTGGAACTCACACTTCTCTGCCTTGACATATAACTGATTCTCTAGCAGTTTCTGCAAAACCTGACGGACATGGTTAACATGAGACTTAGTGTCTGGGGAGAAAATCAGAATATCATCCAGATACACAAACACTGAAATATTCAAAAATTCCCGTAAAACCTCATTCACAAGAGCTTGAAACACAGCCGGTGCATTGCATAGTCCAAAAGGCATTACTAGATACTCATAGTGACCACTCTGAGTGTTGAATCCTGTCTTCCACTCATCCCCTTTTCTTATTCTAACCAAGTGATATGCATTTCTTAAATCTAACTTGGTGAATATTTTGGCAGTTTGAAGTAGTTCAAAGGCAGATGTCATGAGTGGCAGAGGATAGCGGTTCTTCACCGTAATGTCATTTAGTGGACTGTAGTCTATGCAAGGTCTCAGAGACCCGTCTTTCTTTCCCACAAAGAAAAATCCCGCTCCGGCTGGAGAAGATGAAGGACGGATAATTCCTGATTTGAGTGAAGAGGAAATGTATTCGTCCATTGCTGCTCTCTCAGGTCTCGAAATCGAATAAAGTTTCCCCTTGGGAATGGGGGCTCCCGGTAAGAGATCAATGGGACAGTCAAAATCTCGGTGAGGAGGTAGCGACATGGCTTTGGATTTGTTAAAGGCTTCCTTTAAATCATGGTAACAGGAAGGTACCTTCTGTAGATCAGGATAGTCGGGGTGATCTATAATGATTTTACGAGAGTCTGTTGGTGCATTAACAGGTTGTGAAAGTTTACACCTGCCCATACAATCCTCTCCCCATTCTTTAATTTTCCCTGAACGCCAGTCAATGTGAGGATTGTGGATCTTTAGCCATGGAAACCCCAATATAATCGGGTGCTGAGCCGACTCAAAAATATGGAATTGCATGCTCTCGGTATGGTCCTTATTCACAGTAATCTGAATGGGCTCAGTGCAATGGGTAACTGTGAACAACAAGCGGCCGTCTAAGGCACTGGCATTAATAGGATGAGATAGCGGAACAGTCTTTATTTCTAGCTGATTTACTACGCCCCAGTCCATAAGACTTTCGTCAGCCCCTGAGTCTATTAACACACCCTGGTCAATGGTTTGATTGTTAATACAAATGTTTACCTGCGTAACAGGTCGAGGAGGAAAGTCTGCGGGAAACTTGCTCACCAGCGCCCTCCTTTTGACTGGTGAGCACGATCTTTTCCCGGGCATGAAGCGAGTTGATGATCCGACTGGCCGCAGTAGAAACAACAACCCTCCCGTAGACGGCGCTGCCTCTCCTCCAGAGAAAGCCTGGTTCTTCCCAGCTGCATGGGTTCCCCGGAGCCATTCGGAAGTGTAATCCTCTGACGGTGTGGTAACATGGGCTGGACATCCTCGGCTGGCGGCGCGACCCACCAAGATGCATTCTGGGAGCTGGGAATAACGTCTCGGTTGCGTCGACGCTCCCTCTCTCTTTCCCGAAGACGGTTATCGATCCGGATGGCCACGGCGATGAGAGATTCCAGATCCCGGGGTGTCTCCAGTGGAGCCAGCTGGTCTTTTATCGGTTCCGAAAGTCCCGTCATGAAGGCGTCACGAAGAGCCGGAACATTCCATCCGCTGTCCGCTGCTGCTGTGCGAAACTCGATGGCGTAATCAACCACCTGGCGGTTGAGCTGGCGTATATGAAAAAGTTTTCTGCTGGCCTCTGTAGCAGGCGATGAGTGGTCAAAAATACGACTCATAGTCTCTATGAAATCGGTCAATGAGTAACATAGTTCAGTTTCTCTTGACCATTCTGCAGTAGCCCAGGCTGCAGCTCTTCCCGTTAAATGAGACACAATAAACGCCACTTTACCATGGTCCGATGAAAAGGCTCCTGGGTTGTGTTGAAAATGCAGATCGCACTGTACCAAAAAGGCTCTGCAATTAGAAGAATCTCCGGAAAATCTCTCCGGAAGAGCCAGCCGTAAAGGGGAAGAAACAGCCTGACTTGGGAAATCAGCTGGAGCATTGACAGGCAACCTCTCAGTTGTGGATGACGTCACCGGAGGAGCAGTCTGTTGGTGAGTGAAAAAATGATTCATTTGGACAGCCAGTTGTTGCATCTGTGTGGATAATGCTTCCTGAATCCCGGCCTGGCGTCCTCTTAGTTCTTGCATTTCCTGGTTGACTAGGCCCAGCTGTTCCTCGTGATGAAAGATCTTCACGCCCTGTGCTGACAGCGCTGCGTGAAGCGTTCTTGGGTCGGCTGGGTCCATAATGGTCAGTTCGTTCTGTTACGAACTCAGACACTTAGGATGTAGGACCCAATTGCACGACCCGGGAGACAGAGGTAAAGTACTTGTAAGATACTTTATTTTCCAAATACAGCAATGAACAACAAAAAAGGTAACTATCAAATCTCTAACCGAGATGACAAAAATAGAGGAACAAAATGAAAGCGCTCACGTAGTGAGGAATCAAACTTTACAAGAGCACAAAGAGCATAGACCTGACCATAGCAAGAGACAATACGAACTGACAAAGAACACTTGGGAGACAGGGGAATATAAGCACAGGGTAACTAGACACAGGTGGGACCAATCAGGGGCGGGGCTGACATTGATGAGCACAGGAGACACAGGTGAAAATAATCAGGAAGCCTGGAATGAGAGAAAGCAAACGTAAATAACATGCATCTCTCTAGCATTTCTGTCGGTGCACAACACCTTTGGCATTAGGACAGGGATATCTAGATACTTTCCAAGGGTTGACATAATGAATTGTGCTACTTTTAAAGCAAGCAACGATGTTTTCAAATCTGTAATCAAAAAGGTCCGCAAAAACATTTAAGATTAACTTCGACCTCCGGGGGGGGGCGGGGTCTTACTATGGAGGAGTGGATTGAGGAGTGCCTATCTCCAGAACAAAAAGCACCTAAACGACGACATGTAGAGCTACGTGAAGAGCAGGTAGACCAACTGGAAAAGTATCACCATTCAAAAGCTTTCTGATGCGGGTCTTGAAACAAAGCAGAGACATTATGACCGTTAGTGGCCACAGGTGTGAAAGCTCTCTCCAGAGCTACTGGAAGCCGAATCTCGGGGACCGGAGAAAGTGGAGCAATATTCTCTCCACGCCAAGCAACAGCCTAGAACAACCTCAGCCGATACAAGTAACCACGTAAGCCATGCTACTGATGCTGGACAGGTTTTCAGTGGGTGCACAATAAACGGCAACATACACATTAATGTAAATAAATAGCTAAATAATGGATCAACGCTCTCTGTCTAATATGTTCGCTAGCTGTTGTTAGTGTTGTTGCATAGCAACCACCTCGCACTATGTTTCGTGCAGAAGCCAACAGAGGGACTATTTTATTTTGAACATCATTATTTACTATTAAAAACTATTTAAATTAGAGTGTGTATTTTTCTTTCATATTGCCACACTTGGTAACCGTCGGGCCGAACCACGCCCCTTAGCTGTGATATAATGAGCATATATCACGGCCTGGAGTGAGCTATTGCTTAAATAACACATACTTAGTGGAGTTTGATCAACTATACTTAAACTATTGCACATCTTTTAAACATTATTGCTAAAAGTCACTTGTTCATACAGCTACAGTCACCATTCAGCTATTCAGATATTCAGCTTTCTCTGCATTTTCAGCAAAGTTCAGCAACACATTTACGCAGCTTTCAGCATTCACACGCATTTTCAGCAGGAAATGCCTTTTCTAGTCTAACCTGTTCTTTAATGATCTCAGTAAAGAAACTTACTAACAGTACAGTAACAACGTTTAAACTCTTGATCCCTGGCGTCATCAGCGATAGCAAATAATCTACATACAGACAGAAGTCAAAATGTGCTCTCTGAATGAACTAATGATGTTTAAACATGTGTTGTTTCCACAGACAGAGAGCAGAGTCTCCAGTCTCCAGCTGTCTGTCTCTGAAGAGTGACCGGTCTAATGATCATCCTCCTCTAACCTTCAGTAATGAACCTGGACCCTCAGACACAAAGTAAGAGTTTCTGCTGTAACCTGACCTGAAGAGGATCCAGTTCTTATATAATCTAATATATTAAACTGTTCTTTAATAATATCATGTGTGCAGTATAGTACAGAACAAAGGCAGCAGAGTACAGCAAGCTAACATTATTTGAGGATATTTCAATATGCATTTATAGCATCATTGTATCAGTGGCATCAAAAGGTTTTAAATGGCAAAGATATTGATAAATACTCACTAAAAACTAAATATATCGTCCAAAACATTATTACTACTTGGGCATGTTTATGATATGTATTTTAAAGATGTTTATTAATAATAGTGATAACCTGGTGAGCTGGTTGTGTTTAGCATTAGCAGATATAACAGAGCTTTGTGTGATTACATGTAGAGTCAATGCAAAGACCAGATCCGTGCCTGGAGACACCAAGAAAGTGAAGAGGTGAAATTCATGTCACCTGCGTATTCGTGCAGCGTGACACATTTCATCTTTCATTTCATTTCATTTGTATTTGTTCCGTTCATGGTATGCACAACTTAATGTATAACAAATATTTACAAAGCATGTCTCTATGAACACACCATTGACCGAAAAGGAGCAGGGAGAAGAAAATAATCTGATATGACCTGCCCCTTTCTAAAGAAATAGAATAGATGGTCTGTCCTTCATATGTTCTTAGTCACAGCCACACATCACAGTATCGTAGGATAACAAGAGAAACACAAACACTTACTAACAAAAATACTTAGTTCCCACTCGACAGTTAACGGAAAGAAACAAAACTAAAAAAATAACAACACCAAAACATCACATGAACAAGGAAAAGTGCAACACCCTCATCTGAGTCCTACTGGAGGAGAAGAGTCTTGAGAGTGATGTTTGTGACGCTCTGCCCGTTGGTGAGAATCAGCTCCACTAATGTGACGTGCTGTAAAGGATGTGTTCATCTCCACAGAGGGAAGAGGAAGAGTGGTGTTCCTGTGGAGGAGCAGCTGTCCAGCTGTGCTCTGTGTCAGGACGTCCTGAAGGATCCAGTCTCTACCAGCTGTGGACACTGGTTCTGCAGACAGTGCATCACCTCATACTGGGAGCAGAGACCTCCATCAGGAGACCCCTCCTGTCCCCAGTGTGGAGAAAGATCCAGAACCAGAGCTGGACTGCAGACAGCCAGTCAGACCAGCTCTGTACGAGGTAAGAGGCCGAACACATGCAGCGTCTTATTCCTCTTCCTGGTTCATTTGTGTTTGAACAGGTATACTGTTGTAGAGCATAGACAGTAAGCTGTTTATAAAACATTTAAACTCAGTCTGTTTTTTGTTGTTTTATTGTTATAATTAGATTCTCAGAGCATTTCCCTCATTCTCTCATGTTTCCTTCTCTTCCAGCAGATAGTGGTCTGCAGGAGGTTTTAGATGAACATAGGCTCAGTCTGAGGAGGAGATGTGAACGTGTGACTGAAGGAACTGATCAAAGTGAAACCCTCCTCAACAGGATCTTCACTGAGCTCTACATCACACAAGGCCAGAGTGAAGAGGTTAATACCCAACATGAGGTGAGGCAGCTGGAGACAGCTTCCAAGAAGGAGACCTCCATGACACTCCAATCAAGTGCCAGGACATCTTTAAAGCCTTACCTGACCAACAGACTCACATCAGAGCGGTCCTGACCAACGGAGTTGCTGGAGTTGGAAAAACCTTCTCAGTGCAGAAGTTCACTCTGGACTGGGCCGAGGGTTTGGGAAACCAAGATGTCAGTCTGGTGATCCCGCTCTCCTTCAGGGAGCTGAACCTGATCAAAGGTGAGCAGTACAGTCTTCTCAGGCTGCTCCATGTTTTCCATCCAACCTTACAGAAGGTCACAGCAGAGCAGCTGGCTGTCTGCAAAGTGCTGCTCATCTTTGACGGCCTGGATGAAAGCAGACTTTCTCTGGACTTCAGAAACAATGAGGTTGTGTCTGATGTCTCTCAGCAGTCCTCAGTCAACGTGCTGCTGACAAACCTCATCAGGGGGAAGCTGCTTCCCTCGGCTCTCGTCTGGATAACTTCCAGACCTGCAGCGGCCAATCAGATCCCTCCTGAGTGTGTGGACAGGGTAACAGAAGTACGAGGCTTCACTGACGCCCAGAAGGAGGAGTACTTCAGGAGGAGATGGAGTGATGAAGACCTGTCCAGCAGAATCATCTCTCACATCAAGAGCTCCAGGAGCCTCCACATCATGTGTATGATCCCAGTCTTCTGCTGGATCACTGCTGCAGTTCTGGACCACATGTTGACTACAGACCAGAGAGGAGAGCTGCCCCAGACCCACTGACATGTACTCACACTTCCTGCTGGTCCAGACCAAGAGGAAGAAGCAGAAGTATGAAGAGGGACATGAGACGAGCGCACAGCAGCTGACGGAGAAGAAGAAGAAGAAGAAGAGGAAGAAGCAGAAGTATGAAGAGGGACATGAGACGAGTCCACAGCAGCTGAAGAAGAAGAAGAAGAAGAAGAAGAAGAAGAAGAAGAAGAGTCCACAGCAGCTGACGAAGGCTGACAGGGAGCTTCTTCTGAAGCTGGGGAGGCTGGCGTTTGAACATCTGGAGAAAGGACACATCATGTTCTACCAAGAAGACCTGCAGCGCTGTGGTCTTGATTTCACCGAGGCCTTGGTGCACTCAGGAGTTTGTACAGAGATCTTCAAAGAGAGAGAGTGATCTTCCAGAAAACAGTGTACTGCTTTGTTCATCTGAGCATTCAGGAGTTTCTGGCTGCAGTCTACATGTTGCACTGTTACACCAACAGAGACACAAAGGTACTGAAGGACTTCCTGCAGAGAGACTTTTACAACAGCAGAGATCAGGATTACCCATCCCTGGATGTCTTCCTAAAGAGAGCCATGGAGAAATCCCTCCAAAGTGAAAATGGCCACCTGGACCTGTTTGTCCGCTTTCTCCACGGCATCTCTCTGGAGTCCAACCAGAGACTGTTAGGAGGCCTGCTGGGTCGCACAGACAACAGACCAGAAACCATCCAGAGAGCCATCAGCAACCTGAAGGAGATGAGCAGTGAGTATATCTCTCCTGACAGGTTGATCAACATCTTCCACTGTCTGACAGAGATGAAGGACCACTCAGTACATCAGGAGATCACAGAGTTCCTGAAGTCAGAGAACAGATCAGAGAAGGAACTCTCTGAGATCCACTGCTCTGCTCTGGCCTACATGCTGCAGATGTCAGAGGAGGTTCTGGATGAGTTGGACCTGGATCAGTAAACACATCATGGGAGGGACGACGGAGACTGATTCCAGCTGTGAGGAACTGCAGGAAGGCCAAGTAAGTCCAGATGTGATTAACTTTATAAACTAATGTGGATCAGGAGTTTAATTATTCAAATAAACACTATAACATGTATGCTGTTTAAATACTGAGAGAGCAAAATAAACCAACACTGTTCTTCTATTTATTTATAATAATAGTTAAACTGAAGCGTTCCTCTCTTCATATTGAGTGATGGAGGCGACATGTCAAACACATGAAGGACTTGAGAGCTTTCTCAGCATGTGATCACACCACACAGCAGGACTTACAGTTATCACAGAAACATGTATTATTACTTTCTTTGCTTTTTTCTTTGCTTTTTAAGAAAATATTCACAAAGCATACATAACCAAATAAACACATCTAAGTACAAGATGAACTACATAACAGATGACAAATCAGAGAAGACATAATAAAATAATAGCATTAATAATATTACCAATAAAAGAATGGATACATTATGAATACATTATGAATACTCAGGTACACATTAATTATATTCACTGTATTGTTCTATACTGACCCATTCCTCCCACCTTTCCTCAAAGATATGCATTTGGTTTCTAATCTAGTTGTTTTCTCCGTTACATAGATTTCATTCACTAAGTTATTCCATTGTGAGTTTAGTTATTATCTTTTAGACAATTCCTTGTCATTAGTTTGATGATGGCTTTTCTAATGACCAGAAATAGATAGGAATCTTTCTGTATCTCCTCTGGTGTTTCCCCAGTGATAGGGAGAATGGGTTTTGTTGAGAGAACAAGATATTGGACATTCTCTTCAAACTGTTTCCAGAAGTCTCCCAACACATCACAGGCCCAGAATATATGTGTCTGGTTTCTGCTCAGCGCATTCTCTCCAGCATTTTGAAGTGAGGGTTTGTTTGTGTTCACTTGAATCTGGGGTGTCTTAAAGGATGGAGTTAAAAGCTTCATGTGTTTTCTTTCCAGTAGTTTGAGTTGGTTGTGTTATGAATGTTTCTGCACATTTGTTCCCAATCTGCTTCTGGCATATTGCAGGATCATTCATTTCCCCATTTCTTTGTTACATTAATAATACTGTGTTCATCTTGATTTCTTAATTGTAATATTTGAACCATCTGAGTTAGAAATGTTGTTTCCACTCCAGGGTCATAAACTGTAAGCATGTATTTTATTAATGGCTTGATGTCTTGAAAAGATCTCTTTTTTAATTGCCGGAAAGATAACTCCTCACTTGGAAGAATGTGAATAAATGGTATTTGAGTAAATCATATTGTAACGAAAGCTGTTCAAAGGACTTCACGTCTTTATCACCGAACATTTGTCCAAATGTCCTCAAGCCCTTAGAAGCCCATAGTTTCAACATGTGGTGGTCTTTGTTCAGTTTGTGAGGAGGGAAGTCTTGATCAGTTCATTTCTTTCAAGAAGATTACATCTTCATATCGTTTTTGATTACGACAGACTTCCCTCCAAACCTTAAGTGAAGCAACAACCCTTTTTTTAATGATTACTTTCTAGTAGTTTCTTTATCATTAAACACGTTTTGATCACAATGTGTTAGAGTTTAAAATCAGATCTATATCATTTCCCACCAATAACAGAGTTATGTGTTAATGCTGATATACTGGGAACATCTGATGCTATCAAGTTGAACATATTGAAACTTTATTGGTTTGTTAATTGTGTTTGTGTGCGCAATAAATGTTCAGATGCTCAGAGAAGCCAAAGCATCCTTCATCCATCATTCACATCCACATATTAACTAACATATAAATATGTACATCTCTAATATTGTCAAGTGATTCATTTAATTTCTGTTTCTTTTGGTAACAGTCAGTGACAGCAGGAGCACAGACATGTGATCAGATCACACTGACAACTCATTACACTCTATTATCATATATTATTATATATTATATTAAATGGACTAACAGCAAATGTCTATCAGAACATGTCAAATCTTTTTTCATCAAATGCTTGATGTTAATATAATGTTTCCTCTTTTTTAACACATGTTGTAATATATGTTTTATTATAGATTTGGTGGCTCTGGACCCTTTGGACCCTATGAACTCTCAGAGACTCAATGTGAAGTCGTGGCCTCAGCTCTGAAGTCTGACCCCTCTCATCTGAGAGATCTGGACCTGAGTGAGAACCGTCTGGATGATTCACATGTGGAGCTGCTGAGTTCTGGACTAAAGAGTCCAAACTGCAGACTGGAGTCTCTCAGGTCAGTTCACTGACTGCAGTTCATATTGATCTGTTTGTGTTTATGATTTTCTGAATTTGAACAAATACAATGTTATTTTTATTGTTCTGTTTTTGCTAATGACTGAATATTGATCAGAGTAACAGAGAGAAGGTGAATGTGTAAAACCCTGTTTCACTCTGAACAGATGATTAAACCTGGAGTTATTTCAAACAGGAACATTGTTTTCTAAACTGACATCGTGTTAAATTGCGCGCTCAATAACATTTCCTATCCTCAAAATGTTTCATAGCGTGCTCAGGATAGAGGCACAGAAGTAGCGCCGCACCATGGATGAACAGCGACGCTACACATCAAGCAAGCAGAGCCAGCATGCAGCTGACTCATATACTCATATATATACCTAGATGAGTCATTTCAAACCTTTCATTACATTACAGAGAAAAGCTGTGAGAATGTTGCATAATGTTCAACCTAGAGAACAAACAAACAGTTTATTGAGTCAAGGCTGTTAGCATTTAAAGATTTAATAGAATTACAGACGGCTTTAGTTATGCATAAAGCAAACAACAGAATACTGCCAGAGAATATACAAAACACATAAGTTTTAATTTCAGAGGCTGAGCATCATAGGAGGAGATTACATTCTAAGCTTCAGTTAGTTTATTTATTGTAATGGTTTATTTGGTAGGGACATTGCACTTTAATGAACACTTTAAACTATAAATGTGCCAACACTACGTTTGTTTCCCGGAGAAGAGCCGAGAGGGGAAACTATCCAGGACTTCCTGTTTTGGTTTATCCACGCCAAGGTCCTCTGGAAGTAGAAAACTAACATCTCCAAGATCACGCAGACTTTCATTCAGAGTTTCATAGCTAAATAAAAACATGATATTACACTAATCTCTCAACATAGTTTCATACAAAGATAAATATTAGGACAAAGCTCTACAAATAACAACACTAAACATAATAATACAACAATTCAATGTTTTTAATCAGCCCTGATTTCTCATGGGCCCAAATCCTGGATGGGGGGGGGGGCATACGTTAATAACTTACATCCATAGAGTTGTACATGTCCTTATATTCATGTTTCATTTTGAAGAGTAAGAAGTAAGAACTGCAGACATACATGTTGACTGTTTCTTAAAGGAACTGTAATAGATGTTAGTTGTAAAAAGTAAATCTATGTATTTAATATTTAGTAAACGATAACGTCTGAATAAAGGTCATCTGAAGTTCTTTTAGTTTTACATTGTGGTGGGAATTTATTCATCAAATGTGGAGAGAGAATCAAAGCATTCAGCTCTTTGTGGTATCTTATTTCTGTAAGAAAGTTCAGTCAGTCACACAGAGAGCATACAGTCTGCAGAGAGGAAGAGGAAGAGTAGAGTTTGGGTTGCATATTTAAACACAGAGAGAGGAGAAAGGGAGGGGGGAAGCTTGGTGATGATGAAGGAGCATTCTGGGAGTTAGGGAGTTAGGGAGGCCGTATCAGGAAGTCCTCAGTTCACCTGAGGTGAAGGTCATACTGTTGGTGCACATAGAGAGTCACTAACAACACTGCAACACATCTTCTTCATAAGGACTTTCCCCAAGCTTAGCTAAGAAGTGTGAGAAGTAGCAAATATAGAGAAACATTAGCAAATAAGAATCACACAATGATATTATTAAAGTAAGTAAGTCAGTATAATATGTTTCTATTACATGATAAAGTTCACATTCTGAAGTAGACAGATTTTTCTGTTCCCATTCATTTAAATGTTGAGTAACATCTGATTGGATTATAAACAGGTGTTTATCCTCATCATGTTTTCTTTATTCAGACTGGAGAGCTGCAGTTTGTCAGAGATCAGCTGTTCTGCTCTGGCCTCAGCTCTGAAGTCCAACATCCATCTGAGACATCTGGACCTGAGTGGCAACGCTCTGCAGGATTCAGGAGAGGAGCTGCTGAGAGATCTTCTGGAGAGTCCAGACTGCAGACTGGAGACCCTCAGGTCAGTTCACTGACTCTCTGTTACTGCTGGAGATCTCACATGTTCACTTTGTCATTGAACCTCATTTATATTCATTAATAACTTCCATCCATAAAGTTGTACATGTCCTTATATTCATATTTAATTTTTAAGAGTAAGAAGTAAGAACTGCAGACATACATGTTGAGTGTTTCTTAAAGGAACTGTAATAGATGTTAGTTGTAAAAAGTAAATCTATGTATTTAATATTTAGTAAACGATAACGTCTGAATAAAGGTAATCTGAAGTCATTTCAGTTTGACATGATAAATTCACTTTCTGAAGTAGACAGATGTTTCTGTTCAGATTCATTTAAATGTTGAGTAACATCTGATTGGATTATAAACAGATTTGTATCCTCATCATGTTTTCTTTATTCAGACTGGGTCTCTGCAGGTTGTCAGAGATCAGCTGTTCTGATCTGGCCTCAGCTCTGAAGTCCAACATCCATCTGAGAGAGCTGGACCTGAGAGGCAACGATCTGCAGGATTCAGGAGAGAAGCTGCTGATAGATCTTCTGGAGAGTCCAGACTGCAGACTGGAGACCCTCAGGTCAGTAAGGGGTCTCTGCTGGTTCAGCAGTATTGTATGAAACACAGGGAGGTGTTTCTCTCACTGGGGAATCACAACAGATCAGTGATGTTACCCACTGACTGCAGGCTCTTTCATTCTTCCATCAACTATAGAAGGCCAGCTGAAAATGCAAAGCCACATTTAGTAAGTAATCAACTTTCCACCAGACATATGGGATTTGACAGAAGAGTGGAAAAGGTAGTCTGTTTTTGATGGGATGTTTTTAGCTCCTTGACTAATGACTGTTACTTCCTGTAATGCAGCTGAGAGCTGTGGCAGTCAGTCGTAGTGTTTGCAGAGAAGATATGATGGGATGTAAAGCATGAGATCAGTCAGGACTCTGAAGCTGACTCAAAGAACAAACACTTATTTTAAACTGGATCCATAACTGCTGGATTGTGTTCATCCCTACAGGATCGGATGGAATGAGACGATCAGAGCCAAGATCCAGAAGAACTGTGAGTACTGAATATCCTCCATTCATCCAGATATGAAACTCTTTCATGGAGCATGTCCTCAGAGGAAAACAACACTCTTGTTTCTCTCTCTTCATCATTTTGGCTGTTTCTCTTCACAACAACTGTCTATCAAAACAGTGACGCGTTCACTGACACTCTGTAAAATGTAAATAAACTCTGAAGAATAAAACACATGAAAACATCAACATTATAACCAATCTGTTACAGTATTATCCTCAAAATATACTTCAGTAGAAGTAGAAGTACTCAGATCTGGAACTTGAGTAAAAGTAGAAGTACTCAGATCTTGTACTCGAGTAAAAGTAGAAGTACTCAGATCTTGTACTTGAGTAAAAGTAGAAGTACTCAGATCTTGTACTTGAGTAAAAGTAGAAGTACTCAGATCTTGTACTTGAGTAAAAGTAGAAGTACTCAGATCTTGTACTTGAGTAAAAGTAGAAGTACCAGAGTGTAGGAATACTCTGTTACAGTAAAAGTCCTGCATTCAAAATGTTCCTCAAGTAAAAGTAGAAAAGTATTATCATCAAAATATAGTGAAAGTAGCGACAGTAAAAGTAGTCATTGTGCAGATTGGTCCATTTCAGAATAATATATATGATATGTTTTATAATGATTGATCATGAAAGTGTTCTCAAAGCTGGTAAAGGTGCAGCTAGTTTGAATGACTTTGTATACTGCAGGGTAGCTTGTGGATTTACTCCAGGTGGAACTAAAGTCTGATTTAACACTTGATTATATTTCACATCATTCATCCATATCTGTAAAGTAACTAAAGGTATTAAATACATTTAGTGGAGGAAAAGTACACCATTTATCTCTGAACTGTAGTGGAGTAGAAGTACACAGTAGCCTAAAATGGAAATACTCAGGTAAAGTACAAGTACCTCAACATTGTACTTAAGTACAGCACCTGAGTAAATGTACTTAGTTCCTCTCCTGATCTGTAAAGCTCTCCCAACATATGCAGGTTAGCATCCGGCAGCTTCTATGTGCTGGGGACCCGTACTGTACATTTCTCTCATCACACTTTGGGCTCCTCAACATGTGTGGGTTCCCAGCAGGACTCTCTGAGCTGCAGACACATTCTTTCTGTGACTTTGTTCCAGATATTTGGAGCATAATAACTGAAGCTGTTTCTCCATGTTCAGGAACTCCCATCCCCGAGTCCTGCGGCAGGAAGCGCTCCTTCTCTCCAAGAACTCCTGGACCCTGCAAGCTGGTCCAGAACCAGAGTCCCAGTGAGGAGTCCAGCCAGTCGACCTCTCAGAGTTAAACTAAACTACAACATTATTAAAGATCATGTTTAAAGTTAAAAAAGGATGCTTTCAGACTGAATCCAGAAGTTTCTCAAGCTGCAGTCAAAGCAGGTCATTTGAGGAATATATAAAACAATTATAAAACTGTAATAAGAATTACTCTGAATACTTTCTTTGGACATTTTATTTACATTTCTTTTAATCAAATGTTTCTGACTTTCTATCTGAGTGCTTTTCTCATGAATTAAAGACTTCAATCTTCTTCTTTTCTCGTGTATTTCATAAACAGGATATTGTTGTTTGTACTTATATCCTGATTGCTGAGTCAGCAGTAAAGCAGCCAGGCGTTAACGGTCAGCTGGCATGTGTATCTGTTCATTGGCTCATATGTGTAGCATGTTTAATGGCAGTGTGTTGAAAATGGCTGACAGGTGAATATGTCAGATCTCTGTGTGTTACTCAGAGAACCGTGTGCAGTGTTTTAGAAAGTGCAGAGTTGAATTGTAGATTGTGTGCAGAGCTGAAAATGTGTTTAGAGTTCTGTTTGATTTGATCCAGCCAGTTCTGCCGCAGCAAAGCATAACGGTGCGTCCACACAGCAGCGTTAAAAAAAATCTTGAAACGCTTCTGCCCATTCACTTTGAATGGGGTGACGTCACTTTCCCTCACTTTTCGCCGAAATGCATTGTGGGCAGGCGAGCGGAGATTTTCAGGATTTTCAGGATTCAAAGTTGAACAATGTTCAACTTTTGAGGCTGAGGTGGAAGCTTCAGCCAATCAAATCCCGTGTACGCAAATCTGACAGTTCAAGCTCTAGCCAATCAAACGGCGTGTATGCTGGGAGACATACCACAGGTCATTTCCTCATATTCCAAAAAATGGAGGAGAAATTAGCGGTAGCGAATCAATCACCCGGTGCTTTATGACCAGACCTACCGGGATATAAACCGGAGGAGCCAGGCATGGAGGGAGGTGGCAGAGACAGTGGTAGGTTTTCGCCTGTTTTGGGGAGTTTATATCCAGTTTACTTCGGGCTTTTTTGCTTCGTATGTCGCGGGCGGGAGATTCATGTGATTGGTTGTTCGCAAAAAATCCCCAAGCCTCAGATACGCCCCTCCAAGATTTTTTAACGCTGCTGTGTAGACGTACCGTAAGGGCTCAGAGCTTGGACCTATTGTGTTCACATTATATACGCTTCCTTTAGGCCATAAGGAATCACTCAGTACATTTTCATTGTAATGCGGATGATACTCAATTATACACAATGTAGACAAAAGTATTGGAGCACCTACACATTAGAGAGATAGGTCCTTCCTTCCTGCAGCGGTCAGACTATATAACCACCACGACCCCTAGTAGACCCCCCACACACAACACAGACTATAACACCCCTTGTTGTTAAATACCAACTATGTGCAAGATGTGCAAGATATATATATATATGCCGTTAATACTCTGCAATATATACCTGGCTATTAAATCCTCTGAACTGTTACAGGAGTGTATTTTGTAAAATGTGTAACTTTGATTATAATGTCTTGTTTTAATCTTTAATACTTTGTTGTATGCATTGTTGAAGAGAGGAAGAAAATGGAACAATGTATTTTATTATATAAAGCTTAAATATGCTAAAAACTGTGTTAAAACTCCGAATGCATAGTCATGTATCGTATAGTTTAATGCTTTAGCAATATCAGGATGTATAACCACAGCAACGAAGAAGGACACCTCTAAACGCACCAGCTTGCACGCAAAGGATGTGACAAACCACGTGTCAGACCATGTGACAAACCACGTGTCAGACCATGTGACAAACCACGTGTCAGACCATGTGACAAACCACGTGTCAGACCATGTGACAAACCACGTGTCAGACCATGTGACAAGCCGCGGGAAAGAAGAGGATAATAGAAGACTGAAGAAGCAGGAGAGCAGTTCCTCTTTGAACCCAGTTCGAACTTGAACTCTCCTGCTTTAGCAAGCTACGGAAGACGATCGTATTACTTACTCGTATTGAGGCAAAGATCTCGGATGTAATATGTATCTGGGCAAAACGCATTTAATTTTGTATTGATGTGTGGTGTTATAACTTGTGAAACTTTAATAAAACTACCTGTTCACATTTGTGAGAGGAAACTGAAGTCCATGTAGCCCTTCTGATTATTGTTGGATAAGTGACAAGTCAGACGGCAAAGTAACCTGTTCTCACGTAGCTTGAGTCCTGAGTCCAGTTTGATTCCAGTGTCCTGTTCCTTGGCTGAGGATCAATCCCTGACGGAGTCTTGCAGAGACACCAGAGAGAACAATAGGTAAGTCGCACCTAAGATAACTGTTGCTGAATTCTATGTCATGTTGGAGGTCGCCACGATCGGTGGATCTTAAATACGGCAGCAGTGCTTTACGGGTATTGAATCCCAAGGTTTCAGAGGTGTGTTCATTAAGGTCTGTGTTTAAAGTCTAAAGGGAAAAACTAACAGGGTAAAAGTGATATATGTGTAAAACTGATGAATGGAGGTAGTATAGAAAGAAGGGAGTTTGTCGGTACCTCGTGGTGTTGTGTGGGTCACTCCTTTTATGCCCGGTCTGAGTAAAAACCGTAACCTTTTAATGCATGCTTTAGGCAGAGCCGTATAATAGAAGAGTTACGACATCTCCGTTCACTCCAATGGACCAGTTTTTTTACAGCAATGGCGGATCGTGGAGCCTTCAATAGTTCCCCGGAAGTTAGCTTGCCGCTGACTTCCGGGGAACTATTGCGGCCAGCAGCACAGTAGAGTTGCACCATATAGTATATATATATTGTCTTCTCACTTACAACTCACTGACCCAGAGATCCTGTTACACACACATACACCTCCTCCCACCAGCACACACATATTCTTTTCAAGGTCCTTTCTGGGCATCAATATATCTGTGTACAATGTTTGGTTGTCTGGGAAAGAATAGTTTGTGTGAAATATTCCTTGGGCAAGTAAAGGAGTGAATACAGGTGCAGAGATAAGATTGACTCTGTCCTTGTGTACTTCCGAATCTCACGCTCTGCTCAGAAGAAAACATACTTTTTCCCAGAACTCTGATTCGCTGTATTGGACCTGAACAGAAGTGAATCCAACCAGTAAAAACACCTGGGGAGTGAGCAGCTCACACAGCTCCTCCCCACGGACTCTCTGATTCGCTTCGGAGTAAAATGGGAAGGAAGAGTCGACACATCTCCGCGCCAAAATATGGATATGAATACTGTTGTTTATGTATGTAAAATGCTTCCTGTTTTCTGATGGCTGGTCCCGATACCTGTATCGCAAAGCAGTAGAAATTGAAAGTCCGGAGTACTCTGTAAACTTGTATATGTGTTTTGTTTCTTACCAGTAAAATCAGATTATTGTTATAACCTTTATTCCGGTGTTTTGAATTCCTTCTTTATTAAATATAACCAGCCTCATCTAACGAATGGCGCGTAGCGGAGGGGGGCTTTAAGCCACCATCCACAGTGTTTGCTACAACAATTATGGTGACCTGCGACGTGATGAGTGCTGAGGCCTGTACTACGAAGCTGGATTTTCGCTTAGCCGGCTAAATTCAGGGAAATCTCGGGCTTTCCGGTCCTACGACGCTGGTTCTCTTTTTAGCAGGCTAGATTTCCATGGTAACTTATGCTGAGCGGCAAACCTGCTCCGGAGCAGGTTAAGTGGCAGGCTAAGAGATCAACTCAGTGAAAGCACCGCCTGCTGACCAATCAGAGCTCCGTGTGTGCGGAGTTTAAAGCTATCAAGTCATATTACAGGATAGAGGAAATACAGAAAAACTGCCGTTGCAGGAAAGACAGCCGGCAAAAATCAACTGACTGTGTGAACGTGAAAATTAATAGAATATCCCCTCCCATCTTCAGAGCAATCTGACTATTATAATATTAGCGTTCAGAAAGCTTACTTAAATATCTGCCACGACATAAGTAACCGGATCAGAGTAACATTAAGTACAGTCTGCGGCACTGTGAGTGCAGACGTCGATGTGTGCCATTATCATTCATATCATATCACATCATAATGTATCATATATTTCCTTATTTGAGTCAGCTTCTTGAGCCAGATCCACTCGTGTCTTGGACGGGGCAGTGATTTCATAAACCTGTTAATGTACGCATTCAAACACTTTTTCTGTTACCAGCTGTATTCACCTTGCAGGTGCAGCTATGTGGCTTTTATCCTGGATAAAGTGTTTAAGACATGGATGTTTAAAGTTTAACTTCTTCATATTTGACTAATATTAAATTTCACTTTTCATTCAGGAAGTATGACGCTGCGCTGTTAGTACGCTTGTCCGTGTTTGAGATTGGTCGAATGCTCCAAATACCACCCCTTTCATGTGAACGCGCACCTAACTAGATAGGACACGGCTGGCTTGAGCGATCCACTTGATAACCGGCGTCGTAGTACAGCTTAGCGCCAGCGCGTATGTTTTGGCTTAGGCCAACCGGCTAACTCATACGGCTTAACATATCCAGGTTAAGTTGAACCAGCTTCGTAGTACAGGCCTCTGGTCTCTAGAAAGGAACACCGACAGCCAGCGGACGGAATTCAGTCCAGGGGAGGACACCTCGACACCGCTGACAACTAAACCAAGCGCGCAATATACAAAAGGTGAGCAGACACCTGTTTTGACTATCAAAAATCTGTGATTGATTATACTACAAAATTGTAAAGTTGTCAGCGGCGTTCTCAGTGTTCTTAGTCACGGTAAGAAATACAATACATATTCTAGTTGGGAAAGTGTTTAGAGTCAGGTAGAGCATTCCTGTACCTAAGGCACAAAGAGAATTATAATTTATAACGTGTTTGTAAGAGGCGGGTAGCTAAGTCCCGTGCCTTAACTGACTAAAGAAAGACTGCAAGGACGTAAAAAACAGATGGGTTAAAATCCCCGTAAATCAAGTAAAGATTATACGGTTGCCTTGTTAGTGCTTTAATGTAGACTGCGAGGACGTAAAAAACAGATGGGTTAAAATCCCTGCAAATCAAGTAAAGATTATGCGGTTACCTCGTGGGTAAAAGGTTGTTATAAAGAACTTCCTATTGAATAACAATCGAGTGGGCAATCCCTCTTTGAAAATTTCTAGAATTGTTATATGTGGGTGATACGAGAGGAGAGATACGCGACTTCCAACTAACCATTTGGAACGACCGAATCTCATCACAACTCTTGCTGTGGGGTTAATCAGGCTCATTAAACGTGACGATAAAGAGATTTTTGTTGACTGGGTTCCGACTCCTTGCCTGAAGCCGTGCCGCCGAAAGGGGGTTGTAGAAGCTTGCTTCAGGAAGTCACGCTATCTGTTGAAATATACATTGCACAATAAAAATCTGCCTGACTGTACGGGGATAAATATATGTAAAACTGCAAACATAATTTAAGAACACCACTCTGTACACAGTACATACTTAGAAAATAAGTAGTACACGGAGATAGAATTCAGATAGTACGAAGTCTGTATAAGGGAATAAACTCTGTGTGATTTTTTACGTCAAATCTGTGTAATAATTGAGAGAAAACAGCAGAACTAGAGTTCTGTGGAGGCAAAGTCTGCACCAAACAGAGGCAGCTCATTCGTGGTCAGCTGCTGCCCTCTGGTGGCGAACGGGGTGTGTAACAATATTTGATAAGAATTGTCCAGTATATTAAATAAATACAAGCGAACACATATCAACCTAGTCAGATAATAGAAACAAAGTCAATCATGGAAGGAGAGTTTGAAAAGAGTGATACAGGCGTTCCAATTTCCGGAAGCTTCCGCGAGCAATGTGAACAGACTGAGAGATTGATTTTCAGTGGAAAAAAATAAAAAAAGGGGAGTCAGAAGTATTTGTGGCTGAAGTGAAGCTCATTCCTGAGGCCTGTACTACGAAGCTGGATTTTCGCTTAGCCGGCTAAATTCAGGGAAATCTCGGGCTTTCCGGTCCTACGACGCTGGTTCTCTTTTTAGCAGGCTAGATTTCCATGGTAACTTATGCTGAGCGGCAAACCTGCTCCGGAGCAGGTTAGGTGGCAGGCTAAGAGATCAACTCAGTGAAAGCACCGCCTGCTGACCAATCAGAGCTCCGTGTGCGGAGTTTAAAGCGATCAATTCATATTACAGGATAGAGGAAATACAGAAAAACTGCCGTTGCAGGAAAGACTGCCGGCCAAAATCAACTGACTGTGTGAACGTGAAAATTAATAGAATATCCCCTCCCATCTTCAGAGCAATCTGACTATTATAACATTAGCGTTAAGAAAGCTTACTTAAATATCTGCCACGACATAAGTCACCGGATCAGAGTAACATTAAGTACAGTCTGCGGCACTGTGAGTGCAGACGTCGATGTGTGCCATTATCATTCATATCATATCACATCATAATGTATCATATATTTCCTTATTTGAGTCAGCTTCTTGAGCCAGATCCACTCGTGTCTTGGACGGGGCAGTGATTTCATAAACCTGTTAATGTACGCATTCAAACACTTTTTCTTTTACCAGCTGTATTCACCTTGCAGGTGCAGCTATGTGGCTTTTATCCTGGGTAAAGTGTTTAAGTCATGGATGTTTAAAGTTTAACTTCTTCATATTTGACTAATATTAAAGTTCACTTTTCATTCAGGAAGTATGACGCTGCGCTGTCAGTACGCTTGTCCATGTTTGTGATTGGTCGAATGCTCCAAATACCACCCCTTTCATGTGAACGCACACCTAACTAGATAGGACACGGCTGGCTTGAGCGATCCACTTGATATCCAGCGTCGGAGTACAGCTTAGCGCCAGCGCGTATGTTTTGGATTAGGCCAACCAGCTAACTCCAACATATCCAGGGTAAGAAAATCCAGCTTCGTAGTACAGGCCTCAGGTCAGGTGCTACCATCTGGTGGCCAACAGGGTGTGGCACAAAACAAACAGAGACTAATGGTAAATTAAGGTTTGGCTCCATCTGCTGGACATATTGCATATTGTATTATATTTAGAATTTGAACGAGAAGAACAACAACTCGGGGTCTCAGTACCAGGGAGTCTACGAGAACAGTGGGGGCAGACAGAGAGATTGATCGTTAGTGGGATCAAACTAGGGGACCGGAAGAAGGCTGATATTTAATGACTGATATATAAGTAATAATAATATATAATATATAACTGATATTTAATAACTGATATATAAGGCTCGATATTTCTGAAAATGAGAACACCGTTAACGGCATTCTATTTCAGAAAAAGGGGGGATGTAGGTCAATACTGATGTACATAAGTATCACACTGGACAGAGTTGACAGTTCCAAATGCTCGTCATGAAGTCCACTGACTTGCTGCCCGCCGTAACAGATGACACTCTTAAAGGAGCACAGGAAGCAGGCTCTTTACTGCTTTGCAGGAAATATTGTACTCAGAGAGATGTGCTTTTCCAGACACTGAAGAAAGCAAACTTCCATGACTTGTCGCTATCAGGGCTGTTAGGGAAAAACATCAGGCAATATGTATGTGAGATTATTACGTTTTTAAGAGAAATTGATACATTTAAAATAATCTAGACTTTTGGTTTTTTCTTTTGTTTTGTTTTGTTTTGTTTGTTTTTGTTTGTTTTTGTTTTATTTCTTTTGTTTATTGTTTTCTGCATAGTCTCTTGTCCACACTCCAGTCCAGTTGGTGGCGGTAATGCACCTACAAGTTGGTTTGCCAACCGCCAATAACACTAAAGAAGTAGAAGAGATGAGTTAAAAACCATATTTCCAGCAACTTAAGGGCTTGGTATGAGACTTCTCCACACAGGTTGTTGACGCCAAAGGGGGACCCGAGAAACACGAGGCCAACACAGCAGAGTTCGTCTGGCTGAAAGTCATCAGGCCTAAGTGGCTCAACCCCAGGTTTTCCGGCCCCTACAGAGTGACCCAAAGGACCTCCCATGCCGTCCGCGTAGAAGGAAAGGGAGACAACTGGTACCACTGGAGCCAGTGTGCGGTCGGGAAAACACCTGCGAGGACCCTAGACGACATCAGGACAGATCTGGCCCTCGTCAAGGCAGTCGACCCAGGAGGCGCCATCAGCGGACCGGAGGAGGAGGATCGGAAGGACATCTCTCCAGCAGTCGACCCAGGAGGCGCCATCAGCGGACCGGAGGAGGAGGATCGGGAAGACATCTCTCCAGCATCGACCCGGAAGCCGCCATCAGCGGGCCGGAGGAGGAGAATCCAGAAGACATCTCTCTAGCAGGCAGCCCAGAAGCCGCCATCAGCGGGCTGGGGGGACAAAGACACGGCAAACCAAGACGGCACAGGGAACTCCACTTCCCGCTGAAACAGGTTGATATAGCCGGTGTGGAACTTTGTTTTAATAATCAATTTTTGAGGAACTTTGAACTTTGTTTTAATAATCCATTTTTTGAGGAACTTTGAACTTTGCTTTTATATCCCATTATTTAAGGGATTGGTATATTTTTGCCCATTATATTGGGGACTTGATTTATCCCATAATTTAAGGGATTTGTATATTTTTGCCCATTGTTTAAGGGATTTTGTTTATTTTTATTCTACAGAACTATGTGTTAAAGGTTCCAGGAAATGTTGAAGGGTTCTTTTGGGGCAGACACAGGAATCTCTCTTCAGACTCCGAGCAACACGAGTACCTTTCAGAGGCGCTTAGAAGACCTCCGTGGGATAGGTAATAAAACCCGGGTAGCTCCCTCACCCCTGCTAAATTGGATCAGTTGGTGGAAGACTACTGATATATGTGGGGACCCGCATTTACCATTAAAAACATATCGCTTAAAATCAATCACTAACCAAGTTCGGAGTAACTCCTGTTTTACTTTCCAAATAGGCCCTTTTATCATTACTCAACATCTGGACGAGGGTAGATGTCTATTTAAATACTCCTCGTACTCAAGAGGGTTTTGGCATATCTGGGTCTCAATCTCCCTCAGGGGGCACGTTTTGTATTCTGGGGAACCAAGGTACGATCGCATTGACCATTGGTAATATACGGTTTAAAGATACCAGAAGAATTGGAGCTAACAGCATAATTATGTACGGGCACTGGAGAATGGTAGCGGGCCTGGGCCTCCTACTTACCATTATGGTAACGATAATTTTCATTGTCTGTAAAACGAATGATGTTCTTTCTCCAACTCCCGCCCCAGAGGAAGAGATAGTAAGGACCAAAAGAGGGACTAGAGTAGCGAGCCTTATGTCCCCAAAAAGAACCTTCACTCTCCAAGAAGGTAGCGATAGAATAGTGGACATAGATCTGTGCGCAATCGCCCCATGTTCCAACTCTGACAAATCATACTCAGGTCTCGCTAAATATGTCTGCCTCATCCCAATAGTCTTCTAATTTCTGTGGCTACTTTTATTGCCATTTTAGTGACATGTGGTTGTTGTTGTGTGCCTTGTATCCGCTCATTGTGTGTTAGAAAACACAAAAAAAGCTGCCCCTTCCCCTTCGTACCAAATGCCCTTGTTGGCTTACGCGTCGGAGGGGGAAGAGTACGATGACTCAGCCGACAAGGAAGATTTTTTTTAACATATTTTGGTCTCCCTCCACTGTCATAAGAAGTTATTATGGTGGACTGTTCCTAAAGGTGCTCTAAATCTTAGCTTCTGATGGATTTATATAAATGTTGGGACAGACACAGTAGAAAAGAATGACAGTGGTTATGTTTCAAATGCTGTGTATATGTTGATCTCGTGAGGTGAGATCAAAAGAGGGATTAAAGTAAACAGATATGGTTCTAAACTGTATTGAAGTAAACATGTATTATTTTGAATTGTATTTTAGTGAACATGTATTGTTTGAACTGTTTTAAGTAACCATATATATATATTGTCTTCTCACTTACAACTCACTGACCCAGAGATCCTGTTACACACACATACACCTCCTCCCACCAGCACACACACATATTCTTTTCTGGGCATCAATATATCTGTGTACAATGTTTGGTTGTCTGAGAAAGAATAGTTTGTGTGAAATATTCCTTGGGAAAGTAAAGGAGTGAATATGCAGAGAGATAAGATTGACTCTGCCCTTGTGAACTTCCGAATCTCACGCTCTGCTCAGAAGAAAACATACTTTTTCCCAGAACTCTGATTCGCTGTATTGGACCTGACCAGAAGTGAATCCAACCAGTAAAAAACACCTGGGGGAGTGAGCAGCTCACACAGCTCCTCCCCACGGACTCTCTGATTCGCTTCGGAGTAAAATGGGAAGGAAGAGTCGACACATCTCCGCCCCAAAATATGGATATGAATACTGTTGTTTATGTATGTAAAATGCTTCCTGTTTTCTGACTGGCTGGTCCCGATACCTGTACTTCTACAGCAGTAGAAATTGAAATTCCGGAGTACTCTGTAAACTTGTATACGTGTTTTGTTTCTTACCAGTAAAATCAGATTATTGTTATAACCTTTATTCCGGTGTTTTGAATTCCTTCTTTATTAAATATAACCAGCCTCATCTAACGAACAGCGCGTAGCGGAGGTGGGCTTTAAGCCACCATCCACAGTGTTTGCTACAACAATACCAGATAAAGTTAGCAACACACGGTAACCATGAACAGCTATTAATCCGTTCTCCTAATGTTATTTCATCCAACGTTGTGGAATTAGAGAAAAAGGGCTTCTAAACGTGATTTTTTTGTGGGGTGGAGGAATATAATATTAGTTAAATATAACATTGGGGAACGTGTGATTGTAATGAGTGGAGGTGGAGAAATTACGATCTCCATTTTGGAGTAGGCCTACAAGCTAGTATAATAAAGTTAACGTTACACAATAATAAGGAAGAGAGCTATTTGTGTGATACATTGCTATTGATATTAATTTAGAGTGCATATTTGAGACTTCCAAACGGTAAACAAAAACGTAATTTATGGGTGAGTGTTTTTAGTGTATTCTGTTGATTATTACCCGTCTGTATTATGTTGCAGCTCAGCTGATTTTGAAATGATGGCAAAGTGAGAGTGAAAACACAAGGTACATTTAATACTACTGTTGTATATAAGTAAGCATACTAAACATGTATTCTATCACTGTATTATATAAGTAATCTTGTTCGTGTATATTAGTAACCTACTGTATGGCAGGTGGAGGGGCAGTGATGTTACAGGTGGAGGACTTACTGGACATGTATACACTCATTACATACTGTACGTAAAATACGACCAAGAATGTGAGACCACTTTATACAAATTCATATCACATCCATTACTGATGCCATTTGTCATACTTTGTTAAACTCACAAATAATAAAGTTCCATAATTTCAGTTGGAAACAAAGACCACACCTTATCTCCCCAAGGCAATTTCCCATCCAATAGGTGTGCTATATAGGTGTGTATAACCCTTTCTCCTGTCTGTTTCTCCCTCTTTCAGCACAAGAACCAGAGGGGGATTCAATTCAATTCGATTTGTATTAAACCAAACATTAAGCTTCCCAATGGTGTGGTCTTCGTTTTGTGAAAAAGTGCAAATGCAGTGTTTGAATATGATTACCTCACATATTTTGTTGCGGCTGTCTGTTTTGATTGTTAAATTGCTCCTGCTGACTTGAGCTAGACATTTTTCCCTCCTCTCTGTGTCAGTGGGGAAGCCGTACATTCTGATTCTTACTCCTTTCTCTGAGCGATTGGAGCATCCCCAGCACAGCAAACCATGGTGGAGACGATATGCCAGGACAACACGGAGGAAAAGGCACAGACACACTGCATGACATGCTATTCAATGTTTATTGAATTCCATGTATTTACAATGGATGTTCCTAAAACAACACTTTTAACGTCATAATCATGCTGCTGCTAGTCCATTGATAGTCACCTGTTGGTCTCCTGTCCTTTCTGAAAGTCATAAAGATGACATTAGTCATTTAGATTACTTATGTCCTCAAGTACCATGGGATTACTGAAACCACCATGAATTAAAAAAATGGTAGAAATTAATCTAATCTAAATTTTGAAGCATTCCTTGCCATCCCCTCCCTCTAAATATATCAATAAACATTAGGGAGTGATGCTCCTGACTACCATACCTGTTTAAGAAGATAATATTTGTTTTAAATAATTCAAAGCAATACACAACAGCAACAGGCTCTTTAACCAAGGCAACAGCCTAACACGTATATGTTAACAAGTAAACTAGCTGTTCACACTATTCCTAATATTATCCATAAATATTGGCAGATTCTATTTATTTTTTAAAACATATTGATGTAAATACATACACATATCGGTATGTTGTATAAATATTGCAAATCAAGACCTTTATTCACTACTTATTACCAAAAATCGTAGTTCTATCTCCGGTAATCATGCATTCATATGTCCCGCCACGAACTTCCCGGGATCTATTGACTCTCCCTGAACCACGTGACGATCAAGCATTTTGGACTTCCGCTGTCGTAACTCTTCTATCTATATGGCGCTGGCTTTAGGTAACATGAAGCTGTCTCTGGCTCTTTCTGCTGGAACAATGTACATGTATCCTCTGGGACTAATAAAGGGATTCTGATTCTGATCACACCTACAGGAGCTTTCAGGACATCCCATTCCAAACTCTTAGGCATTCATTTGAACTTGGTCCCCCTTTGCAGCTATAACAGCTTCCACTCTTCTGGGAAGGCTTTCTACAGATCTTGGAGTGTGTCTGTGGGAAGCCCTTTCATCCAGAAGAGCATTAGTGAGGTCACACTGATGTTGGACGAGAGGCTGGCTCTCCGTTCTAGTTCATCCCAAAGGTGTTCAGTGGGGTTGAGGTCAAGTTCTTCCACACCAAACTCATCCGTATATCTAGTATATTTTTATATCGGTTTAAATCAACCGAGGTCACATGTGTTCACTTCAACCATTTTGTTTCAGTGGTGTATTAACAGACTTGCTACGAGCAGCAATGCAAGCTTTTTGTTCAGCTCTTCATCTCAAGCTTCAGTCTGCAGGCCGTCCCTCCATGAATTGGGTATTCTGCTCTTACTCTTGCACTATTCTTGCATTTCATGTATTTGTACTGCTATGTTTGTCATTTTCATTTTCTTAATGTTTTATGTGAGGGACTGCGGATGGAAAGTAGCTCAAAGCTAAATCCGGCATATTTACACTTGGCACATTTCATGTTTTAACCCTCCGGTATCACTCTGGATGTTTTGGTCCAAATGGGTCATTTTTCACGTTTCATTTGGCGTAACTTTGGTCGTGTTTCTGCAAATGATTTTCTTGATCTATTCAATTTTTCAAGTGGATCTTTAATTCATTGTGAAAAAAAACCAATTGACCATTCGGGACAAAAATGTCCACTGCAACAAAAAAAAAAGCCAGTCCCCAGATATGTGTTGAATGGAAAATAACTAATTGTATCTGTTTTTATCATGAAAAACAGCGATTCCATGTTTTTCAAAATGGCCTTTGAAGGCTTAAAATCCTGAAAATGATTAAATATTTGGTATTTCTGATTAGGGCTGAAGTTGCTTTAAAGATTGAACCCAAAAAAGTGGTGAAAAAATATTTTAATATAATGTTTTTATCAAAGCCTTTTGCAGTGGACCTTTTTGTCCCGAATGACTAATTAGGGTCGTCCAATCGAATGATACCGCAGGGTCACGTGATCATTAATGTGCAATGTCCCTGCCAAATAATCAAATAAATAACCTACATTGTGAATCCTCAAATGGGACTCTAGTAGACTTTTAATAATAATAATAAATTTTATTTATATTAGGCGCCTCTCAAGGTCGCAGTACAAGATACACAAACAAAACAACAGCAGAACAACAAGTAAATATAACCAATAAGAGCAGTCATGTGACCAGGGGGGATATGCCAGTGTGAAGAGACGTGATTTAGACGTGATTTAAAAAGGAGAGATGGCAGAGGTGTTTGATGAACTACTACAGGGACTAGAGGGAGGAATGAGACTGCGTTCCTCTTCCAGACAGCAGAGGGCAGCAGACGCTAACTGTGATCAATGCTGACTCAGCAATCTGCATATTTGGAAAGTCAGCGTTATAAATGACATCTTTGTTTTAGACCTAGACTTCCAGCTGAAACCACATCTCCCTTTTGAAGTCCCTGTCATCGTATTGTCTTCAGAGGTCTCAGGAAGTAGAAAATGTTCTGACCTTTCTCACCTCAAATATTAAAATCAAAACAAAGTGACCTCTGTTTTGAATCCACGTCGTGAGGAGTGAGTCTGATCTGAGTTTATATCAAAGTGAATATATCAGATGAGTGTTATCTCACAGTGTTGGTACCAGGAAAGTAGAGCGAGTTGGTCTCCCACACGGAGCCTTATCTGATGACCTTCAGCCTCCTTAACCCTCTGCTTCACCACGGACATTTATGACCTTTTTATTTTACATGTTGGAAGCTAAATGCTAGTTTCTGTGATAAAGTGTGTATCCAAAATACAGACAGAGCCTTAAGGACACACATGTTCCCATTGAACCTCAGGGAAACCATAACTAATCATAATAATCACATTTCATTCATCAAGTGCTTCATCAGGAGCTCAAAGACGCTTTACAGAGGTGAGAAAAGAAGATAAAAAGTGATTAAAATCAAGCAATAAAACCACATTTATCACAAGCATCCATCACATGTAGAAAGAGGAGAGTTCGGTGCCCCTAGTTTCTGCCTGTTTTCCACCAGATTGAGAGTTTCTTGGTTTTGCACAAAAAATAAAAATGCAAAACTCAAAAAAGTATTCTTGCTAATCAATGATGAATTACACTTTGTACAAAATCTAAAATGAATTAAAACAATGCATCAAAGTCAATATTGGAGCCAATTTCTACACTTTTCACAACACTTTTATTTATACAAATACTATTTATTAATTGTTTATTCATAATCATGTTGTCCTCTTGGTAATGTTTTTTTTTAAACATATCTCTTGTATAAGAAATACAAATAAATGGTTAAATTAAATATTTTAAGTTTTAGAAATTAAATTAAATACAAATAAAAAAATGCATCTAAATCTATGACGTCACCAACCATTAAAAACACATTGAAAAAGCATTTAATACACAGAAAATAATTTCATTTTGTCGCTTTTTGTAAACAAACCGGCATTTTAGGGAGGTGGAGGTGCCATATTATTTTAGGGTACTTTTTATTTAAAGCGCATATTTGTAGTGGCGGTCGAGGGTTATTGAGCGTCTCCTCTCAGCATGGCAGCGAGGGAACACCCCAATAGATGTTGCAGATGATTAACCAGGATCACAGCATGAATCAGCTGATACCGACTGGATTTGCATGTGTTTCCCAGGATCCGCTCTGCACCTACTTCCTTAAAGCTAACGCTGAGAGGCAGCAGGGAAACCTCGCCGCCATGCAAACACCGTGAGGGGGGGGGGAATCCCTCTGATACCAGGCACGACACTCCCCCTCATGTAAAGTGTCCGGAGTTCCCCTCAGCCCACCAGCTGTCAATCAAACGGTTCTTAGAGACATTTCAGGAACATCTGTAGTTTACCTTGGTGACAATGTGCAGAGTAGCTCTAACTGAAGCATAGACAGAAGAACATCTACATCAGTATGTAGTGTCTCTACTTTAAAGAGTCCTCTCCTGCTGATGTTCAGGTGTATATCAGTATGTAGTGTCTCTACTTTAAAGAGTCCTCTCCTGCTGATGTTCAGGTGTATATCAGTATGTAGTGTCTCTACTTTAAAGAGTCCTCTCCTGCTGATGTTCAGGTGTATATCAGTATGTAGTGTCTCTACTTTAAAGAGTCCTCTCCTGCTGATGTTCAGGTGTATATCAGTATGTAGTGTCTCTACTTTAAAGAGTCCTCTCCTGCTGATGTTCAGGTGTATATCAGTATGTAGTGTCTCTACTTTAAAGAGTCCTCTCCTGCTGATGTTCAGGTGTATATCAGTATGTAGTGTCTCTACTTTAAAGAGTCCTCTCCTGCTGATGTTCAGGTGTATATCAGTATGTAGTGTCTCTACTTTAAAGAGTCCTCTCCTGCTGATGTTCAGGTGTATATCAGTATGTAGTGTCTCTACTTTAAAGAGTCCTCTCCTGCTGATGTTCAGGTGTATATCAGTATGTAGTGTCTCTACTTTAAAGAGTCCTCTCCTGCTGATGTTCAGGTGTATATCAGTATGTAGTGTCTCTACTTTAAAGAGTCCTCTCCTGCTGATGTTCAGGTGTATATCAGTATGTAGTGTCTCTACTTTAAAGAGTCCTCTCCTGCTGATGTTCAGGTGTATATCAGTATGTAGTGTCTCTACTTTAAAGAGTCCTCTCCTGCTGATGTTCAGGTGTATATCAGTATGTAGTGTCTCTACTTTAAAGAGTCTCTCCTGCTGATGTTCAGGTGTATATCAGTATGTAGTGTCTCTACTTTAAAGAGTTCTCCTGCTGATGTTCAGGTGTATATCAGTATGTAGTTTCTCTACTTTAAAGAGTCCTCTCCTGCTGATGTTCAGGTGTATATCAGTATGTAGTGTCTCTACTTTAAAGAGTCCTCTCCTGCTGATGTTCAGGTGTATATCAGTATGTAGTGTCTCTACTTTAAAGAGTCCTCTCCTGCTGATGTTCAGGTGTATATCAGTATGTAGTGTCTCTACTTTAAAGAGTCCTCTCCTGCTGATGTTCAGGTGTATATCAGTATGTAGTGTCTCTACTTTAAAGAGTCCTTTCCTGCTGATGTTCAGGTGTATATCAGTATGTAGTGTCTCTACTTTAAAGAGTCCTCTCCTGCTGATGTTCAGGTGTATATCAGTATGTAGTGTCTCTACTTTAAAGAGTCCTCTCCTGCTGATGTTCAGGTGTATATCAGTATGTAGTTCTCTACTTTAAAGAGTCCTCTCCTGCTGATGTTCAGGTGTATATCAGTATGTAGTGTCTCTACTTTAAAGAGTCCTCTCCTGCTGATGTTCAGGTGTATATCAGTATGTAGTGTCTCTACTTTAAAGAGTCCTCTCCTGCTGATGTTCAGGTGTATATCAGTATGTAGTGTCTCTACTTTAAAGAGTCCTCCTGCTGATGTTCAGGTGTATATCAGTATGTAGTGTCTCTACTTTAAAGAGTCCTCTCCTGCTGATGTGCAGGTGTATATCAGTATGTAGTGTCTCTACTTTAAAGAGTCCTCTCCTGCTGATGTTCAGGTGTATATCAGTATGTAGTGTCTCTACTTTAAAGAGTCCTCTCCTGCTGATGTTCAGGTGTATATCAGTATGTAGTGTCTCTACTTTAAAGAGTCCTCTCCTGCTGATGTTCAGGTGTATATCAGTATGTAGTGTCTCTACTTTAAAGAGTCCTCTCCTGCTGATGTTCAGGTGAATATCAGTATGTAGTCTCTACTTTAAAGAGTCCTCTCCTGCTGATGTTCAGGTGTATATCAGTATGTAGTTTCTCTACTTTAAAGAGTCCTCTCCTGCTGATGTTCAGGTGTATATCAGTATGTAGTGTCTCTACTTTAAAGAGTCCTCTCCTGTTGATGTTCAGGTGTATATCAGTATGTAGTGTCTCTACTTTAAAGAGTCCTCTCCAGCTGATGTTCAGGTGTATATCAGTATGTAGTGTCTCTACTTTAAAGAGTCCTCTCCTGTTGATGTTCAGGTGCATATCAGTATGTAGTGTCTCTACTTTAAAGAGTCCTCTCCTGCTGATGTTCAGGTGTATATCAGTATGTAGTGTCTCTACTTTAAAGAGTCCTCTCCTGCTGATGTTCAGGTGTATATCAGTATGCAGTATCTCTACTTTAAAGAGTCCTCTCCTGCTGATGTTCAGGTGTATATCAGTATGTAGTGTATCTATTTTAAAGAGTCCTCTCCAGCTGATGTTCAGGTGTATATCAGTATGTAGTGTCTCTACTTTAAAGAGTCCTCCTGCTGATGTTCAGGTGTATATCAGTATGTAGTGTCTCTACTTTAAAGAGTCCTCTCCTGCTGATGTTCAGGTGTATATCAGTATGTAGTGTCTCTACTTTAAAGAGTCCTCTCTGCTGATGTCAGGTGTATTTCAGTATGTAGTGTCTCTACTTTAAAGAGTCCTCTCCAGCTGATGTTCAGGTGCCGTCCTAGTCTCTTCTCTCAGATATGATCCAGACCTTACAATAAATTATTAATAATTCTATATTAATAATTCGTCTAAATCCTTCATAGTAAATCAAGAAGAAAGCGTTAAAATAAAAACTAATCTGAAGGTGAAGAAGACCTCGTTCACATTTAGGAACGTTTAACTTTACAGACGTGCAGCCAGTGCCGTTTGTAACAGGAAGTGAATCTAAATTCAATCTCTAATTCGCTTTGTTCTTTGCAGCCAGATTGCAGACAAACATCAGGAATGTCAGTAAAGAGAAGACTTACTTTCATAGAACAGCAGCAGTGCATTACTCTGGTTTTCATCATACTCCACACAGTCTGTACAGGAAACCCTCCTCCACCCTCCAGACATTATAAAAAAGTTCAGCAGAAACAGAAAAAACAGTCCCCGGGCGTTGGTGTTAAAACCCCCGTCAGTATTGTTGATCCCAAATATCCGAACGCCGTGGAATTGAGGCAGTTTGGGAAGCAACACGGTGAGAAGAGAACTCGTGTTGATCAGGAAGTGCGTCGAGTCGTATTTCGTGTAGAAGCTGGCGAGGATATACCTGCAGAGAGAGAGAGAGAGGACTCTTTAAAGTAGAGACACTACATACTGATATACACCTGAACATCAGCAGGAGAGGACTCTTAAAGTAGAGACACTAAATACTGATATACACCTGAACATCAGCTGGAGAGGACTCTTTAAAGTAGAGACACTACATACTGATAACACATGAACATCAGCAGGAGAGGACTCTTAAAGTGGAGACACTACATACTGATATACACCTGGACATCAGCAGGAGAGGACTCTTTAAAGTAGAGACACTAAATACTGATATACACCTGAACATCAGCTGGAGAGGACTCTTTAAAGTAGAGACACTAAATACTGATATACACCTGAACATCAGCTGGAGAGGACCGAAATATGATCGTGTTTTGATCTCCGGAGACTTCAATGTCCATGTGTGTTGCGAGTCCAAAACCTCTGGTTAGGGACTTTTTAAATCTCCTCGACTCTTTCGGTCTCAGTCAGTCCGTGGCTGGCCCAACGCACGAAAAAGGACACACCTTAGATTTAGTATTATCGTTTGGACTGTCTGTCTCTGTGGATGAAATCTGTGCAGCAACGCGTATCTCAGACCATTTACCGGTTCTGTTTACAACCGCGATCCCTTCCGCAGGAGTCGAATCACGTGCCCTGCGCGTCGTCTGCGTTCGATTAACCCCTTGACTGCCTCACAGTTCTCTGATGTTTTTAATGCTTCTCCGGTCTGTAAATTAGAGGTGAACTGTGCTCTTAGTGCGGATGAGCTCTCTGAAGAGTTTATCGCCGGCCACTAGAGGGCAGCGTGTCACTGCTGTCGCACAGGATATGCCGTGCTCTGACCCGGTAGTACTGAGCAGCCATTTTAGTTCAAACATTGTTCATTCACTCCGCCTCGTGTCGAGACGTTCATCCACTCACACATGTAAGACTGTTCCCACTATTGTTGGTGTATATATACGTGGTGTCGTAGCATATATTTGTGTTGTGTTAATGATGACATGCATGTATGTAATACTTTGTCAGCTTACCTCGCTGTATTACTCTGTTTCAGGGTGTCGTCATCTTTGTCATTAAAACACTGAAACTGACATTGAGGAGTGTGTTTCTTCATGACGACACCATGGTCGTTGTTGGATGCCCTGCCCCCGGCTGCGAGTTCAAATCCGAAGACGTATCTGAAGCACTCGTCATTGCCCTATTGACGATTCATGGATTTAGCCACCAGCACGCAGCGCCTGTCATGGTCGCGCCAGCCCAGGCCCCAGCCCCTCACGGCCCGAGACTCGATCGGCCCAAAGTTGATGTGGGCGTATCGATAGAGGAATGGAACGTGTTCATCCGCCGTTGGAATGTATTCCGCGCCGGCTCAGGCATAGGGAATGCCCAGGCCCCATTCCAGCTGTTTCAGTGCGCTGGGCCTGTACTTGGAGACAGCCTGTTGAAAGCCGTCCCCGACGCCGCTTCCGGACCCTTGCCAGATCTGATTGCCGTCATGCGTTCCCTAGCTGTCATCCCAGTCGCTACATGCGTCCTGCGCACCGAGCTACTCCAGTTACGCCAGGAACGCGACGAGACATTCCGCGCATTCGCTGCCAGAGTGTGGGGAACAGAGACATGCGCATATAATGCGGTATGCGAGTGTGGTAAAGACGTGGACTATACCGACCACATTATCCGTGATGTTCTGCTCAATGGCATCTATGACTCGGACATACGCCGCGAGACGCTGGGGACATTTGATGTCCTGGTCAAGCCAGTTAACGATGTAATTGCACTCGTCGAGAACAAAGAGATGGCCCGTAACGCTCTCCCGTCGTCCTCCCTATCAGCCATGTCGTCATTCCGGCGCCTGCATACGACTCCACAGACGAGCCCCGCCCCGAGCCCTGCGGCCGGGGCTAAACGTGCCTCGTGCCGGAATGTAAAAGCGTCTTCAACGTCTTCACGGAGGGGCCTCGCGGGTGGAATCCGAAGCCTCACCTGGTGTGCATCGGCTGCTACAGGGCCCGCCGACGACAGAGGCGTCCACAGCCGTCATCCGACAGTCAACATGCCGCCATGGGGTCGGAGCTGGTCTCCCAGGTCTCGTCGGTGCGAGCTGGAGCCCGCCCTGGCCGACGTCACGGGAGCCATCGCCGACGCCACGCCCCTACGTCGCACGGCTGTCTCAACAAGCCTGCACCTATCAGACTCGAGCACCACATCTTCTCCAAAGGCGAATGGAGACGAGCCAGGATGAGAGACCACCCCGAGCATTGATCACCATCTCGATGGACTCGCCAGTCGGGCTGAGGGATGGCACCAGCAACCGGGGGCTCGGCCGACGGAGCTCGGATATCCGCCGTCGCGGACACTGGCGCGCAGTCGGACCTTTGGTCTCTGGAGGAGTTCCTGGCCTGCGGTTTCGCGCGGGACGACTTGCGACCCGTCAGCCTCAGCCTGTCGGCCGCCAACCGCTCCCCTATAGCCATCGAGGGAGCGTTCTTCGCCAGGCTCTCGACGACCTGCAGCGGGGGGCGTGTTACATCCTGCCGTTCCATGGTATACGTGAGCAGCTCAGTCCGGGCCATGTACCTATCCTACGAGTCGTTGCTCAACCTCGGCCTCTTGCCCGTGGGCTTCCCGTCGGACGACATTGCAGGGGGGCCCCAGGACGGGTGTGGCCCTGACACGGCTGACACGCCAGACCAGCCCTTATCCGTCAATGCGACGAGGTCAACCAACGGCGGCTGCGTGGGGCCAGGTGACCCCCAGGACGCCCAGTGCTCATGTCCTCAGCGCACGGTCCCCCCGGCGCGCCCCGCAGCTCTGCCGTTCCCTTGTACGCCAGAGAACAACAGCCGGATGAAAGGTTGGCTGCTCGGGAGATATGCCTCGTCGACATTCAATACTTGCCCCCATCGGGCACTACCATGCATGGAGGGGCCACCTATCGAGATGCACGTGGACCCCGCAGCTACGCCTAAGGCATGCCACACCGCGGCTACAGTGCCTCTACACTGGCAGCGGAGGGTCCACGATGACCTCCTGCGGGACGAAGCCCTCGGGGTCATTGAACGCGTACCATACGGCGAGCCAGTGGCGTGGTGCCATCGCATGGTAGTCACTCGGAAGCACGACGGTTCCCCCCGCAGGACCGTGGACCTCTCCCCCCTCAACAAGTTCTGCCAACGTGAGACCTTCGCCACTGAGTCCCCGTTCCACCTTGCACGCCGCGTCCCGAAGGGCACCTGGAAGACCGTCACGGATGCCTGGAACGGCTACCACAGCGTCCCCCTGCGTGAGTCGGATCGCCACCTCACTACCTTCATCACGCCCTTCGGCCGTTGGCGCTACACCAGGGCACCACAGGGTTTCCTGTCATCAGGGGATGGCTACAACCGTCGGTTTGACGCCGTCCTCTCGGACTATGAACGCAAGGAACGTTGTGTGGATGACACCATCCACTATGACACCGACCTGGAGCAACACTGGTGGAGGACCATCGACTTCCTGACGCGTGTCGGCCGGTCGGGCATCGTGTTGAACCCGGACAAGCTTCAGTTCGCGGAGAGGTGCGTCGACTTCGCCGGCTTCAGGGTGTCGGAATCTACCATCGAACCGCTCCCGAAATACTTGGACGCCATCCGGGACTTCCCCACCCCAGGCTCCACGACGGACATCAGGAGTTGGTTTGGCCTCGTCAACCAGGTGGCTAACTACGCCCAGCTGCGTGACACGATGGCCCCATTTAAGCCGTTCCTCAGCCCGCGCTGTGTGTTCCTATGGTCCCCCGTTCTGGAGGAGGCCTTCCAGACGTCCAAGCAAGCCATAATGGAGGCCATCCGCGAGGGCGTGGAGATCTACGACATGCAGAAGCGTACCTGCCTCCGCCCTGACTGGTCCATGCGTGGCATTGGCTACTTCCTGCTCCAGCAACATTGTCACTGTGCCTCGGGCATACCGGACTGCTGTCCAGGAGGATGGAGGATCACCCTCGCGGGTTCGCGTTTCCTGTCCCCTGCGGAGCAGCGCTATGCGGCCGTCGAGGTCCTGAGTTCTACGGCGGGTACTGCCCTGGCGGGCTCAGCTGGCCTGGTCCAACACCTCCGGTCGTTCTTCGCTACCTTCGGCGTACCGGAGGAGCTCTCGAGCGACGGTGGTCCGGAATTCAAGGCGAGCCACACTGAGGACTTCCTCCGCTTATGGCACGTCAAACACCGTGTGTCCTCCGTTAGCTTTCCGCAGTCGAATGGGAGGGCGGAAGTTGCGGTTAAGACTGCTAAGCGCCTCCTGATGTCCAACACCGGCCCGTCGGGCAGCCTTGATCAGGACCGCTTCCTGCGTGCTATGCTGCAGTTGCGGAACACGCCTGACCCCGACTGCAACCTCTCGCCGGCGCAGATCATCTTCGGCCTCCCCCTTTGTGGCTCGCTCTCCTTCGTGAACTGCCTCGAGAAGTTCTCGAACCCGCATATCCGCCGCTATGGCGCGAGGCAGTGGGCGGCGAAGGAGGACGCCCTTCGGACCCGTATGTCTCGTACCACCGAGTCTCTGGGGACTCACTCAAGACCGCTCCGCCCATGGCACTCGGCGAAAGGGTATTCCTCCAGAACCAGCAAGGCCCGAGCCCCCGCAAATGGGACAGGTCAGGGATCGTGGTGGAGTCGCTGGACCATGACCAGTATCGGATCAGGGTTGACGGTTCGGACGTCTGACACTGCGCAACCGGCGGTTCCTCCGTGCCTACACGCCGGCCACACCCTGCGCCCATGAGCAGTCGGCCACGCCGTCACAGCCGCCCGCTGCCCTGGGACATCAGCCCCACCTATCCGCCCGGGCTGGGCGACGCCCCAGGGGCTTGCTCAGCGGCCGGCTGATGGTCCCCGCGACTCGGCTATGGGTGCTTCCCCACCGGCGCTTGCTGATGAGGCGTCCTCTGACCTCGCCGTTCCTACGGGTGCCTTCCTGGGCGCACCGCTCCCGGTGCCGCAGTCGTCACCGGCGCTGCCCCAGCCCACTTGGCGGGCCGCGTGAGGAAGCCGCCGGCACGCTACGAGCCCGAGTCCGGCAGCTGGATACGGGATTTAGACCGTTAATCTATCCAGCCTATAGCTTTCCGTCTGGGGGGGATGAAGAGTTTATCGCCGGCCACTAGAGGGCAGTGTCACTGCTGTCGCACAGGATATGCCGTGCTCTGACCCGTAGTACTGAGCAGCCGTTTTAGTTCAAACATTGTTCATTCACTCCGCCTCGTGTCGAGACGTTCATCCACTCACACATGTAAGACTGTTCCCACTATTGTTGGTGTATATATACGTGGTGTCGTAGCATATATTTGTGTTGTGTTAATGATGACATGCATGTATGTAATACTTGTCAGCTTACCTCGCTGTATTACTCTGTTTCAGGGTGTCGTCATCTTTGTCATTAAAACACTGAAACTGACATTGAGGGAGTGTGTTTCTTCAATCTCCATGTTTGACTCGACATGTACCCTAATACTGGATTCTGTTGCTCCTTTTACGCTTAGACGCACCAAAGTTCTATCAGAGCCGTGGCTCAATGACTGTACTCGTGCTCTCAGACGCACCTGCAGGCGTGCAGAGAGAAAATGGAAAAAGGGTAAACTCCATGTCTCCCTAGAAATCCTTTGTGCTTGCCTTTCTGACTACCAGACGGCAGTCAAAGCAGCCCAGAGCACATTTCTCTGTTCATCTCCAAAAACAGCCATAAACCTCAGGTTCTTTTTAATGTCCTCAACTCGATCATTAATCCCTGTGATGTTTCTCCAATTGTGCCATCGACTACTCTCTGTGATAAGTTTCTTACATTTTTTATTGAAAAAGTATCTGCTCTTAGGCTAGCCCACACTAGTGCTACCCCAGACCCTGCTCCTTTTCTGTGCCCTGCTGTCCTCGACCACTTTGAGCCTGTATCCCTCTCTTCTCTCTTGGATGTAGTCAAGCACCTGCGGCCGACAAACTGCACCTCAGACAGCATTCCCTCTCGCCTTCTCAGAGATGTTTTAGGATCAGTTGGAGCAAGTATTTTATTACTTATAAACACCTCTCTTAGCTCAGGATGTGTCCCGCTGCCTTCAAAATGCCGTGGTGCAGCCACTACTTAAAAAGAAAAATCTCGACCCCTCCATTCTCGCAAATTTTAGGCCCATCTCACAGCTACCTTTTTATCAAAAGCGCTGGAGCGAGTAGTCTACGCCCAGCTGCAGTCGTTCTTAACCACGCATGGAATCCACGAAAGTTCAGTCTGGCTTTAAACCCATGCATATCACTGAAACAGCCCTTTTAAGAGTTTTTAATTATCTGCTCCTAGCTGCTGACTCAGGTAGCCCAGCTGTCTTGGTGCTGTTAGACCTGACAGCTGCCTTTGACACTGTGGACCATAGCATCCTGCTGTCACGGCTCGAACAGTCCGCTGGCATCACAGGCTCTGCCCTTGCATGGTTCAGGTCCTACCTGACAGACCGTAGCTTCTCGGTACAGCTAGGTGCCTTCTCCTCTGCCAAAGCCCCTCTACCTGTGGGGTTCCCCAAGGCTATATTCTGGGCCCCATCCTTTTTCTACTGTACATACTGCCCCTAGGTTCAATTCTCACAAAACACAATATTCCCTTCCATTGTTACGCTGATGATATACAGATCTATCTGCCTCTCAAAGCAAATGTCAACTCACTACAGCAGCTGATGGACTGCTTAACAGAGATCAAATCCTGGCTGAGCCAACATTTCCTCAACCTCAACGAGAGCAAGACTGAGGCCATCTTTTTTGGACCCAACCTCCAGCCTCTCCGGTTGATATTCTGGGCTCCCTCAATAAAAACATCCTCTCCTCTGTCATGAACCTTGGAGTGACCTTCAATAGCGCTTTTAAATGTGATAAGCAGGTCAGCAGCGTAGTCAAGACCTGCTTTTTTTAAATACGACTGTTGGCTAAGACCAAGTCGTTTTTATCTTTTAAAGACCTGGAAAGGGTTATTAATGCCTTTGTTACCTCAAGACTGGATTACTGCAACGCTCTGTATGTGGGTATGGACCAGGCGTCAATTAAACGCCTGCAGCTAGTGCAGAACGCAGCTGCACGTCTTCTGACTGGCCACAAAAAGCGTGACCACATCACTCCTATTCTGGCCTCACTACACTGGCTTCCAGTTCGGTTCAGAATTCATTTTAAAATCCTTTTATTTGTTTTTAAAGCACTAAATGGGCTGGCTCCGGCCTACATAGCTGAACTCCTCCAGCGCTACACCCCAGCCAGAGCTTAAGGTGCTGACCAGCTGCTGCTGGTAGTGCCCAAGACCAGGCTCAAAACCAGAGGGCACCGAGCATTCGTAGCAGCGGGCCCCAGGCTCTGGAACACTCTGCCCCTCCATGTGAGGTCGGCCCAGACCCTAGGGGTTTTAAATCGACACTTAAAACTCATTTCTTCTCTCTGACCTTCTAGCCTTTTCTTATCAAGCTTCACTTTTGTGGAATTCGGCTTCTGGTTTGTGTTCGGGCGGCCGATAGCCTATCCGTTTTATTGGTACGCTTATGACCTTCCTTTTTGATAAAGCTTACAGTGATATAATAATCTAATAAGACTGCATTGACGTAGATAGGCTGTGCATCTTCACCTATATTTGGGTCCTTGCTCTTTCACTTAAATCCTAAAAACTTGGATCGTATATTGAAAAATAAGGTTATTACTACTACTCATTCTTCTAAATCTTGTCTCTCTCTACTTCTCATACTCTCTACTCCTGTAATCGATTCTTTCTATCCTCTCTTTATCCAAAACCTTTCCCTCTCTGACCTCTCAAGGTTTTATTAGAGGGAAACAGGTTTGCAGAGTGGCTTAGGCAGGCCGGGGAGTGTTATGATTCGTAGACACAGCGTTCCTCCCTACTCTGCTAAATTCCAACTAAGGCTCCAGTGGGGCCTTAGTTCCCTGCGTGTGCCTCTCCACCTCTGTTTCTTACTCTCTTACTTGCTACCCTTTTCCCTCAACCTATCCTAAGGGAGTGCTTGTTCTTCCTTCTGTCTGTCTGTGTCTGTGTATTCTCATGTTCAGATAACCCAGCCACATTTTCTTCTTTTGTGTCTATATCTACGCCGGGATCCGGAGTCGAGGCTGATCCTCTTGCTGTGGTCCTGTGCCCTGGATCCTATATCCTGAGTTCTGGATTAAGTCGTGGACTTCGGGTCGGGCTGGGCCTGTCTCTGCGGTCCTGCCTGGCTCTCGTCATGCTGCTTCCCTGAAGGCCCCACAGGATTGTTGTTGACATCCTCGTGGATTCATCTTCTTATTATAGACACATGCATTTCCAAACATTTGGTCTACCTACGCTGTAAAACGTATTATCTCTTCGATTTACACACAGCATCTATTGCACGTCTGTCCGTCCTGGGAGAGGATCCCTCCTCTGTTGCTCTCCTGAGGTTTCTCCCATGTTCCTTTAAACTGTGGGTTTTTCTCTGGAAGTGTTTCCTTGTACGATGTGAGGGTCTAAGGACAGAGTTCTAAGGACAGAGGGTCTAAGGACAGAGGGTGTTGTTTTCTCATACTGATATTCTGAACAAACTGTGCTGTTGTATTTGCTGTAAAGTGTCTTTATGTAGGGTATTTTTATTATTTGTACAGCACTTTGGCTCGACCAAAAATCGTTTATAAATAAAACTTGATTTGATTTGATTTGACGCTCTCCTGGATATAAACCCAACAGATCTTTGGATCAAATCTGCTTTGAATGATCTTCTTTATTTGACCTCGTACCTCCGCCCAGAACACCTTCAACTTTCTGCACCGCCAAACACAGAGAAACCACGTTCCCCTTGATTCTGTGCATGTTAAACATATATCTGGTATATTTTCATATCGGTTTAAATCAGCGGTCAAACTCCCGTGACCTCATGTTCTGTGGCCCCGCAAGAGCGTGCAAAGAATATAATATACAACACAATTGGTGTAATTGTTGAATATTTGCTTTTATTATTTGCCCGAGACTTCTGCTTTCAGACGTAGTTATTTATGAAGTTATTACCAGAACTGATAATAATCCAATGCAGAGCCAATAATGTGATATAAAACATTATTACTGTTTCCTAGAATCTGACTTTTCTTTTCTAGAATTTGACTTTTTCCTAGAATTTGACTTTTTACTCAGAATTTGAGATTCTTTTTAAAATAATTTTGTGACATGAGCACTGAAGAGACTTGCAATTATCTGCCCTAGACTTCTGCTTTCAGACGTAGTTAATTATGAAGTTATTACCCTATCGATGCAGAGGCACTAATACAATATAATAATTATTTTATATATTATATATGTATATTTATATAGTCTTAAAGTTACAACCGGCCCTTTGAGTGCTACCTTAATGCTGATGTGCCCGTGATGAGATGAGTTTGACCCCCTGCATTACAGTGATCCTTTTTAACATCTCTGGTTCAGCAGGAGGTTGAGATTAGGAACAAAGGTTATAGGAGCCAGCATGCTTATTCAGCCTGAGGCAATCATCTCCATTATTGTTGTTATTTTAGATCACACACATCTGTATTTAATCATCCCTTCAGGTGTTTGTCACGTGGGTCTTGTTGGTTTGTTTTCAGTCCACCTGTTGTTTGCCAGTAATGAATACGACACAGAGGCTGAGCTCATGTTCTGATGAACGTTTGCTCCTCTCTAAGTTACAAACTGTAAAGAGAGAAATGTAGAATGTGTGATATTGGGTTTTATAAAGAAACTCTCATTCATTGATTCCTCTTCTTCTTTTCTCGTTGCAGAGTTTGATATTTATCTGTTTCTGGTTATCCTCTCCGGAGCGTTGCTGTTCCTCTTTGCAGACTCACTCAGCAGGTCACTTTGTATGAGACTATTTAACAACACTAAGATGCATTTCAATTAAAAAGGATAATAACATATGAACCCCTCGTCTTCCTCCCCTCAATGAAGGAGTCAAGTGTTCTTCTTCTCTGCTGGTATGAGCACCGGCATGATCGCCTCTCTCATCATCGTCTTCTTCATTCTGGCTCGCTTCCTGCCGAAGGTAAGGACTCATTTTACTGCCATGTTGAACAGACATTGGGTTTTCCTCCAGAGGGTGGCTGCATCTCCTTTAGGGATAAGGTGAGGTCAGTCATGGGGAGGGGCTTTTCATACCAAGGACACTTAACCAATAAGCTCACGGACCACCTGACCCCAGACATCCAGAACCAAAAGGCCTGCTCACCACTCCAACAGTTATAACAAACTACAGCCTGATGACAGCTTCACTTCTCTGTATCGCCTCGTTCACACATTAAATCAACAATACAAATACAACTACAGATTCTACAAGCATTTCCTTCATATGAGATTTGAAATGCTCTCAGGTTTTACACCTCGTATGAAAAGTAGACGACATTTATTACAGAGTTTAAGTCCGAGCCGACAGACTCTCAGAAAGATCGTTTTACTGAGAGAAATGCAAAAACATGAAATACGACTCAAACCTCCAGTGTGGATTTTCATAATAAAATACAAACTATGGTCGCAGGCCCAAGTTCAACATGAACTCAACATTAAACACAAGTTCATTATTTACACTGTTCCATTTATTTAGCATTGGGATAAGCGTTAAAAGATCGATGGATGGTCTAACGGGTAAATTCCCTTTGGAGTTTTCCTCCTTGAACGAACTTGTCCTCCGGGCTACAGCTACTCCTGTGCTCCTAGGCGCACCGACCGAGGAGGAGGACTTGCCGCGTTCCACAGAGACTGCTTCTCCACCAACATGGTGAGCACTGGATCCTTCCCAACATTTGAAGTGCTAATAACAAAAGTGGGTCGCTCAAACCCGTTTATTGTATTTTAATCTACCGCCCTCCAGGCAAGAATGGCTCTTTTTATCCGATCTTGGTGACTTACTAACCTCCATCATCCGCTATGAAAGAGTTCTTCTGTGCGGGGATTTAACATTCATGTAAATGACTGCTCAGACAAATTTGCCAGTGATTTCCTTAATGTCACCGAATCTTTTAACTTCTGTCAACATGTGTCTGGCCAACGCATGACAAAGGTAACACATGGATCTTGTGTTTTTTTATCGAAGAGCTATATGTTTCCGACCATAAAGCCGTACTATTTGTCATGTCGTTGGATAACGCTTATGTTCAGGGGAAGCGAGTAAAACCTCGCGTATTTAAATAGCGCAGCGGTTGAGACATTGTAACAGCTTTGACAACAATGTTTTGGTGTCGCATGTTGATGACGTTGATTGTCTAGTCAACGCTTTCAATACACACTGCTCCGCCATTTTAGATGACGTCGCTCCCATGGTGACACGCAGCTCCCTGGCTGTAAAACATCCCCCTGGTTAACAGAGGACACCCGTATACTGAAACGGCATTGTCGCAAAGTTGAGCGGCTGTGGAAAACCACTAACTCCAGGTACACCGTCTCCATCTGAAGGACCTTTACTGCGATTACAACAATTTGGTCAAAATGCCCGGGCTACCTATTTTTCTAACCTCATCTCCTCTAGTAAGCACAACCCCAGAGTACTATTTAAAACCATAAATACCATTGTAAACCCGTCCACCCCCTCAGTTCCTATTTATTCACACGACGACTGCGACCGTTTCTCACCTTTTTTATAAACAAGGTAGCTGATGTGAGGTCGAGCATCACCCCCTCCCACTCCCCCCTCCCTATCTGTCCAGTTAGGCAGGCCACGCTGAGTAATTTCTCCTGCATCACCATAGCCGACCTGACCGCTGTAGTGAGCACTATGAAATCTTCCTCAAGCCCTCTGGATGCCTTACCAACGTCCATGCTAAAAGAAGTTTTTTCGTGTGTCGCTCCACCCCTGCTCCACATTATAAACATCTCCATTGTCTCCGGCTCCGTCCCATCATTCTTTAAGCAGGCGGTTGTTCAGCCCTTCTCAAAAAAACAATCTAGATCCCTCCCTCCATAATTACAGGCCCATCTCAAAGCTCCCATTTGTGTCAAAAGTTTTAGAAAAAGTTGTTGCTAATCAACTCAATACATTTCTGAATGATAATAAAATCCATGACAAATTCCAATCAGGTTTCAGAAAACACCACTCCACAGAATCAGCTCTCCTCAGGGTCTCCAATGACATCATGATGGCATCGGATGCAGGTGATTGCGTGGTTCTGGTGTTGTTGGACCTGAGTGCAGCGTTTGACACAGTGGACCACGCCATCATGCTAGATAGACTCAGGGAGTGGGTAGGCATCTCAGGGTCTGCCCTCCAGTGGTTTGCCTCGTACCTCAGTGGGAGAAGTTTCTCCGTGGCAGTGGGCCCGTTCTCATCACATAGCACTCCCCTATCCTGCGGCCTGCCCCAGGGTTCTGTTTTAGCCCCCTTCTTTTTGCCCTGTACATGCTCCCATTGGGCCGCTTAATTAGCCAATTCAAGGGTGTCTCATATCACTGTTATGCAGATGATATCCAAATAATTTCTCTTTCAAACCCGTCAAAATGGAAAATGTAAACACCCTCATCACATGTCTGTCTGCAATTGAGGATTGGATGTCAAGCAACTTCCTACAGCTCAATGCATCAAAAACGGAAGTCTTGATCTTAGCGGCTGATAACATCGCCTCTAAGGTAGCAAGCCACCTGGGTTCATTAGTGGTAACATAAGGGCAAACATAAAAAACCTTGGTGTAACTTCGATCAGTCTATGCTACTAGACAAACACATCAAACTTCTGACCCGTACCTGTTTTTTCCATCTCAGAAACATTGCCAAGCTCAGGGGGGTTCTATCAAACGCAGAAATGGAGATGGCTATTCATGCCTTTATTTCATCCCGGCTTGATTACTGTAATGCTCTGTTCTCCTGCCTCAACAAAACATCAATAAACCGGCTACAACAGGTCCAAATGCTGCAGCCAGGTTACTCACTCGGTCCAAAAAAACATGCCACATCACTCCGATCCTTTCTGCCCTGCACTGGCTCCCTGTCCATCTCAGAACCCACTTTACGGTGTGGTTACACATATAGAGTTGTCCATGGCCAAGCCCCAGCTACATCAATGACCTGATCCACTCATAGCACAACCCGGGCCCTGAGGTCCTCTGAGCAAGGCCTCCTAAGGGTGCCCCGAACCAGGCTAAAAACTAAGGGGGACCGTGCATTTGAGGCGGTGGCCCCAAAGCTATGGAACAAACTCCCAGAGAAAATAAAAGCCTCTCCCTCAATAGAGATTTTTAAGGGGCAGTTAAAAACCCACCTCTTCCGACAGGCCTTTGGGGCGTCGGAGGAGGTGAGTTAGTAGCTGTCTTTCATTGGTGTTTTATCGTATGTTTTATCCTATGTATTACCTGCTGTTGTTTTAAGCCTTTTTAGCCTTTTATTCTACATTTTAGTTGTACTGTGAATTGTGTACTGTACTGTAAAGCACTTTGTACATTCATGTTGAGAAGGGTGCTAAAAAATAAAGTTTTACTACTTACTTACTTACTTACTTACTTATAAAATGTGAAACAGTGTGAAATGTTCAAAAACGTAAGATGCGACTACGTGAGAACCGTACTCGCTATCAAAAAATATCCAAATAGTCTAATAAAGTCCATAGTCTCGAGAACCGTTTAAACTTGTAATTTTGTTCTAGTTTAAAATATGCGGAATCTGTATGGGGTCAAAGTGGGGTGTTTTTCAAAATCCACTTTTCCATGTCTTCTGTTTCTCTCTTACATCAACATGTGTCCCCTCTTCTTCATGTCTCTTCTTCATCAACATGTGTCCCCTCTTCTTCATGTCTCTTCTACATCAACATGTGTCCCTCTTCTTCATGTATCTTCTACATCAACATGTGTCCCTCTTCTTCATGTCTTCTTCATCAACATGTGTCCCCTCTTCTTCATGTCTCTTCTACATCAACATGTGTCCCCTCTTCTTCATGTATCTTCTACATCAACATGTGTCCCCTCTTCTTCATGTCTCTTCTTCATCAACATGTGTCCCCTCTTCTTCATGTCTCTTTACTCAACATGTGTCCCCTCTCTTCATGTCTCTTCTACATCAACATGTGTCCCCTCTTCTTCATGTCTCTTCTACATCAACATGTGTCCCTCTTCTTCATGTCTCTTCTTCATCAACATGTGTCCCTCTTCTTCATGTCTCTTCTTCATCAACATGTGTCCCCTCTTCTTCATGTCTCTTCTTCATCAACATGTGTCCCTCTTCTTCATGTCTTCTTCATCAACATGTGTCCCCTCTTCTTCATGTCTCTTCTTCATCAACATGTGTCCCCTCTTCTTCATGTCTTCTACATCAACACGTGTTCCCTCTTCTTCATGTTCTCTCTTCATCAACATGTGTCTCCCTCTTCTTCATGTCTCTTCTACATCAACATGTGTCCCCTCTTCTCCATGTCTCTTCTACATCAACATGTGTCCCTCTTCTTCATGTCTCTTCTCATCAACATGTGTCCCTTTTCATGTCTCTTCTTCATCAACATGTGTCCCCTCTTCTTCATGTCTCTTCTTCATCAACATGTGTCCCCTCTTCTTCATGTCTCTTCTACATCAACATGTGTCCCTCTTCTTCATGTCTCTTCTTCATCAACATGTGTCCCCTCTTCTTCATGTCTCTTCTTCATCAACATGTGTCCCCTTTCTTCATGTCTCTTCTTCATCAACATGTGTCCCCTCTTCTTCATGTCTCTTCTTCATCAACATGTGTCCCCTCTTCTTCATGTCTCTTCTTCATCAACAAGTGTCCCCTCTTCTTCATGTCTCTTCTTCATCAACATGTGTCCCCTTTCTTCATGTCTCTTCTACATCAACATGTGTCCCCTCTTCTCCATGTCTCTTCTACATCAACATGTGTCCCTCTTCTTCATGTCTCTTCTTCATCAACATGTGTCCCCTCTTCTTCATGTCTCTTCTTCATCAACATGTGTCCCCTCTTCTTCATGTCTCTTCTTCATCAACATGTGTCCCCTCTTCTTCATGTCTCTTCTTCATCAACATGTGTCCCCTCTTCTTCATGTCTCTTCTTCATCAACATGTGTCCCCTCTTCTTCATGTCTCTTCTTCATCAACATGTGTCCCCTCTTCTTCATGTCTCTTCTTCATCAACATGTGTCCCCTCTTCTTCATGTCTCTTCTACATCAACACGTGTTCCCCTTTTCATGTCTCTTCTTCATCAACATGTGTCCCCTCTTCTTCATGTCTCTTCTACATCAACATGTGTCCCTCTTCTCCATGTCTCTTCTACATCAACATGTGTCCCCTCTTCTTCATGTTTCTCTTCATCAACATGTGTCCCCTCTTCTTCATGTCTCTTCTTCATCAACATGTGTCCCTCTTCTTCATGTCTCTTCTTCATCAACATGTGTCCCCTCTTCTTCATGTCTCTTCTACATCAACATGTGTCCCTCTTCGTCATGTCTCTTCTCATCAACATGTGTCCCCTCTTCTTCATGTCTTCTTCATCAACATGTGTCCCCTCTTCTTCATGTCTCTTCTTCATCAACATGTGTCCCCTCTTCTTCATGTCTCTTCTTCATCAACATGTGTCCCCTTTCTTCATGTCTCTTCTCATCAACAAGTGTCCCCTTCTTCATGTCTCTTCTTCATCAACATGTGTCCCCTCTTCTTCATGTCTCTTCTACATCAACATGTGTCCCCTCTTCTCCATGTCTCTTCTACATCAACATGTGTCCCCTCTTCTTCATGTCTCTTCTTCATCAACATGTGTCCCCTCTTCTTCATGTCTCTTCTTCATCAACATGTGTCCCCTCTTCTTCATGTCTCTTCTCATCAACATGTGTCCCCTCTTCTCATGTCTCTCTTCATCAACATGTGTCCCTCTTCTTCATGTCTCTTCTTCATCAACATGTGTCCCCTCTTCTTCATGTCTCTTCTACATCAACATGTGTCCCTCTTCTTCATGTCTCTTCTACATCAACATGTGTCCCTCTTCTTCATGTCTCTTCTTCATCAACATGTGTCCCCTCTTCTTCATGTCTCTTCTTCATCAACATGTGTCCCCTCTTCTTCATGTCTCTTCTTCATCAACATGTGTCCCCTCTTCTCATGTCTCTTCTACATCAACACGTGTTCCCTCTTCTTCATGTCTCTTCTTCATCAACATGTGTCCCCTCTTCTTCATGTCTCTTCTACATCAACATGTGTCCCTCTTCTCCATGTCTCTTCTACATCAACATGTGTCCCTCTTCTTCATGTTTCTTCTTCATCAACATGTGTCCCCTCTTCTTCATGTCTCTTCTTCATCAACATGTGTCCCCTCTTCTTCATGTTTCTTCATCACACATGTGTCCCCTCTTCTTCATGTCTCTCTACATCAACATGTGTCCCCTCTTCGTCATGTCTCTTCTTCATCAACATGTGTCCCCTCTTCTTCATGTCTCTTCTTCATCAACATGTGTCCCCTCTTCTTCATGTCTCTTCTTCATCAACATGTGTCCCCTCTTCTTCATGTCTCTTCTTCATCAACATGTGTCCCTCTTCTTCATGTCTCTTCTTCATCAACAAGTGTCCCCTCTTCTTCATGTCTCTTCTTCATCAACATGTGTCCCCTCTTCTTCATGTCTCTTCTACATCAACATGTGTCCCCTCTTCTCCATGTCTCTTCTACATCAACATGTGTCCCTCTTTCATGTCTCTTCTTCATCAACATGTGTCCCCTCTTCTTCATGTCTCTTCTTCATCAACATGTGTCCCCTCTTCTTCATGTCTCTTCTTCATCAACATGTGTCCCCTCTTCTTCATGTCTCTTCTTCATCAACATGTGTCCCCTCTTCTTCATGTCTCTTCTTCATCAACATGTGTCCCCTCTCTTCATGTCTCTTCTTCATCAACATGTGTCCCCTCTCTCATGTCTCTTCTTCATCAACATGTGTCCCCTTCTTCAGTCTTTCTACATCAACATGTGTCCCCTCTTCTCCATCTCTTCTACATCAACATGTGTCCCCTCTTCTTCATGTTCTTCTTCATCAACATGTGTCCCCTCTTCTTCATGTCTCTTCTTCATCAACATGTGCCCCTTCTTCATGTCTCTTTTCATCAACATGTGTCCCTCTCTTTCATGTCTCTTCTACATCAACATGTGTCCCCTCTTCGTCATGTCTCTTCTTCATCAACATGTGTCCCCTCTTCTTCATGTCTCTTCTTCATCAACATGTGTCCCCTCTTCTTCATGTCTCTTCTTCATCAACATGTGTCCCCTCTTCTTCATGCTCTTCATCAACATGTGTCCCCTCTTCTTCATGTCTCTTCTTCATCAACAAGTGTCCCCTCTTCTTCATGTCTCTTCTTCATCAACATGTGTCCCCTCTTCTTCATGTCTCTTCTACATCAACATGTGTCCCTCTTCTCCATGTCTCTTCTACATCAACATGTGTCCTCTTCTTCATGTCTTTCTTCATCAACATGTGTCCCCTCTTCTTCATGTCTCTTCTTCATCAACATGTGTCCCTCTTCTTCATGTCTCTTCTTCATCAACATGTGTCCCCTCTTCTTCATGTCTCTTTCATCAACATGTGTCCCCTCTGTGTAAAGAGACTCTGAAAGTTCAGGAACAAAGATTCTCTCTCTTTTTGATCCATTTCTATAAAAAACCTGTCTGAAAATGAGCTGATCAGATTTGGCCACTTTATGATGTCAACGATGTTTGTCTTGTGTAGCCATTAGCCAATCAGCAAAAGGTAAAATCACCTGATTCTCCCCTAGAGCACCATTGAGTTCTTTGTAACAAATCTCTCTCAGAGGGGCGTGGGGAGGGGCTCCTTATTTTCATCTAAAGTAACAGACAGAGAATCAGCACTTTGGAAACAGGGCTGAAACAGAGGGGATTATGGGTAATGCTGCAATGATCGTTTGGTGTTTCAGCCAATCAGAGGACAGGCTCTGTATATATTGGACCTGTAATATATTGATGAAAAACAGTATAATAGGGACCTTAAGTAAGGTTTGAATGCAGGATGTTTACTTGGTTTTCACACTGTGGTATTAATATGTTTATTTCAATAACTTTGTTGAGCTTGTGTTTAGCTCTATTCTATCTCACTGAACATAGTCCCTGTATGTGAACTGGTTCAGCTGATAAGGCTGATTATGAATCATGAGGAGGAGCTGCAGACAGGTGAGGGTGTTAAAGTCCAAATATGAAGTCCGACTGCCAGACGCCATTTTACAGCTGGACGGAGAGCAGGAGGAGAACAGGGTGAGTGTTAACACCAGGATCTGCTTTTTAACAATTATTTACTCTGTTTTACTGGATGTCAGAACACCAGCACCCTAGATTCCAAAGAGACTTCTACAAGTGGTGTAAACTTTATTATTCCTGTTTTCTGATTCATCAAAGCAACATAACATGTGACAGCCCAGCGCAGTCAAAATGGGGAGCGGCCTGTCTGAAGTCTGACTGATTTGATGTATTTTAACCAAGTGTAAACTTTCCTGTCGGCTCCCAGACCGTAGTGGAGGAAACAGGGGTGACTCTCTGCAGTCTTCCAGGGCCGAAGCAACAAACTTCGGGTTCAAAACCCACTTTTCAATAAGGCAGACAGGCGAGCTCTTCTTTGGGAGGCCGTTGCATTTATTAAGGTCTGTGTTACAGGTCTAACTTTGAAGACACGACAGACCTTTGCTGCTGTTTCGTTCACTTCAAAGAGAGGGGGGGGGGGTGACACGTGCATGCCATAGACTGTATATATAAAGGTGCATGCGCACACACATGCACGCGTCACACCCCCTCTCTCTCTTAAAGGGATAGCTACCTATTATGCTGCCGGCTCTTTAAGCCTGCTCCGTGCATGCATGCCAGTGGCAGTTCTAGAACATTTTACATGGGGTGGCATGGGAGGGCGGACAGTACGTGGTATTTTATAACCTGGTATCACGGCAAGACGTGAACATGTGACGATGTACCATGCTGGAAGACGTGAATATGTCACGGTTTCGTCCCTTCAAACGTGACAGTTACACGGTATTGTTAACATGGCCCAACCAGTGGAGAAATACCCGGAAGTGCCAAGCAAATGGTCTACCGCGCCTATTGGTCGGTTTTTATTGTCAAAATTAGATGTTTTTAATTTATTTTTTAATCATCACACTCGATTTCGCTGATTTTCTTGTTGCCCTAGCTGGTCGACACCTCTTTTAGCAGAAACAAAGGCTACATTAATGTATTAAATCGATGTTAATCCATGTGTGTGGAGGTGTGGATGTGGAATTAACGGACGTGACGTTGTGCGATTGCGTTGCCAGGCAACGCAATTTACAAACTCTTCAACTACAACCCTAATTATATTAAAAACATTTTAGAAGGCCTCACGAAATACTTTAATGTAAATTAAAATGTAAATGTGAAGGGATGTGTGTAATGTGGTGATTGACATTATTCACCCACGGATCTATGGGTTGGGGGTATTGTTCCGCACGGACATTTTAGTTAACCGGACTCCTGTTGATGTGAAATCCGAAAACATTTAAAAATAATACTTTATTCCGAGTGTGCTTGCTTTTCTCTTTGAAAGTCATCACATAACGGCATTGTAATACACGGTTCGCTGCATTAAATATGACATATCTGCCGTAGTTCTGTATGTATAGAGCCCTGTGAGAAGACTTCTGGACAAACAGGAAGCACTGCCGCCAAAACTGAAAACGTGACGTGGATCATAAATATATCAGCAATTAAACATCTTACATTTCTTTTCACAAATACGTCTCCTTGCAGTATCAATACTAATTCGGCTGACTTTTATATTTGATCCAATTGGTAGATAGGTATATTTACACCATAACGGTGCACAGCTGATAGAAAGGCACATCTAGTGGTTAAAGCACGTTATTGAATTTTATTATTTTATTATTTTTCAAAAAAATGAAACCATCAATAGCAAAAACAGAATTAATTGTCATTAGTAAACCACTCAAATAAAAAGATCATAAGTGGTTTTGTTTTACATATATTTTAAGGATAATAATAGCAATGTAACACGTTTTTAAAGATATTACTGATTTTCTTTGAATATAAGAATGTAAATACTGAGTTGAGAGAATAGTCAGGGGATTTGGGTGATGGGAGACACATCTATGGATTCAGAATTTCAATAGCTTACTGTTAAATGACGGATATACCTTTCTGTCTGTGATGTTTTACAAATCAGATATTAGAAGTAAAACATGTGAAATAATATAGCAATATCCTGTACAATTATGTGAAAACATGAATAAAACTACACATCTTCAGATGTTATACATACACAAGTGTCCTACACTAATAATACAAAGTTATTATGGCTGTGTGTACCTAGTGGTTAAAGCACGTTATTGAATTAGTTGTGTATATGATATGTCAATGAACCTTAGAACATCTTGAAATCTTGAAAGGGTATATGCAAAATAGCCATTATATACAGTCTTTAATTAACTATTAGTAGAGAATAACGAGTAATGAATAAACTTTATAGGGATCTGCAGATAAATGTTTAGTCTTCTCAAGCAGCAACTATCAAATATCTCTCCTGATTGTTGGCACTTGACAATCACCTGTCCCTGAATTTACTCAGGTGTAACTAAAGCCTGATTTAAGGGTTGTTTATATTTCACATCATTAATCAGAATCTGCAAAGTAACTAAAATAAATGTAGTGGAGTAAAAATACCAGGTTAAGTAGAATTGCTGTTTTGTTTAGTAATGTATATTGAATATGGAATAAAGGTTTTGACAAGACCTGGTGTAACAATAATCAAAAAGGACATTAAAAGAGCTCCAGATGTTAATGATCTAAACAAAACAGCACACCTGAAATGTATATTTAAAGTGGACCTATCATGCTATATTTGAATAATATAGTGTAGGACCATACCTATATAAGGCATATTTATACTTTTTTTTTTTCAAAATACCAAACAGATCATGCATTTTAGCCATGCCTCATTTTGCTCAATTTGACATTTTTAGATCTGTTTTAGCAAGGGTTGATTCTGTGAGCAACAGCACCACCTACAGGCCTGGCATATGTACTACAGCGTCTCCAGCGCTTTCGAACGGCAATGCCGTGGTTGTCTCCTCCTGATTGGTGGAGTTGGCCCAATAGCCGTAGCGCCACTGTCCTGACGTCAGGAAAGTGTTCAAATCTGGATCAGTTTTTATCAGATCCGTTGCAGCCCCTTTTTTAGAGATTTGGGTATGGAGGAAAATAGAGAGGGTTGTGTTTTCTGACACTTGGTGAGTTCCCTGGAACACCGGGGACGCATATTCATGTAGAAAAGACGTACAAAAGTGCATTTTGCATGATAGGTCCCCTTTAAATACTTTATTAAGGGCAGTGAATTCGTTTTTTCGGTATGTTTTTCAAATCAGTGTTATACAGTAAGTGTCATAGACAGTGTTACATTGCTATTATTATCCTTAAAATATATGTAAAACAAACCACTTATGGTCTTTTTATTTGAGTGGTTACTAATGACAGTTAATTCTGTTTTTGCTATTGATGGTTTCATTTTTTTGAAAAATAATAAAATAATAAAATTCAATAACGTGCTTTAACCACTAGATGTGCCTTTCTATCAGCTGTGCACCGTTATGGTGTAAATACAGCCTATCTACCAATTGGATCAAATATAAAAGTCAGCCGAATTAGTATTGATACTGCAAGGAGACGTATTGTGTGAAAAGAAATGTAAGATGTTGTTTAATTGCTGATATATTTATGATCCACGTCACGTTTTCAGTTTGGCCGCAGTGCTTCCTGTTTGTCCAGAAGTCTTCTCATCAGGGCTCTATAAATACAGAACTACGGCAGATATGTAATATTTAATGCAGCCGAACCGTGTATTACAATGCCGTTATGTGATGACCTCCAAAGAGAAAAGCAAGCAACCTCGGAATAAAGTATTATTTTATTTTTACATTTTTTTTTCAGATTTCACATCAACAGGAGTCCGGTTAACTAAATCACAGTTCACACAGGATCACACACATCCCTTCACATTTACATTTTAATTTACATTAAAGTATTTCGTGAGGCTGTCTAAAATGTTTTTAAATATAATTAGGGTTGTAGTTGAAGAGTTTGTAAATTGCGTTGCCTGGCAACGCAATCGCACAACGTCACTTCCGTTAATTCCACATCCACATCTCCACACACATGGATTAACATCGATTTAATACATTAATGTAGCCTTTGTTTCTGCTAAAAGAGGTGTCGACCAGCTAGAGCAACAAGAAAATCGGCGAAATCGAGTGTGATGATTAAAAAATAAATTAAAAACATCTAATTTTGACAATAAAAACCGACCAATAGGCGCGGTAGACCATTTGCTTGGCACTTCCGGGTATTTCTCCACTGGTTGGGCCATGTTAACAATACCGTGTAACTGTCACGCTTGAAGGGACGAAACCGTGACATATTCACGTCTCCCAGCATGGTATATCGTCACATGTTCACGTCTTGCCGTGATACCAGGTTGATTTTATACTGTATATAACCTATTTATTGTTAATTCATGCCCTAACACAAGTGTTCTTAATTCACAAGAGAAACCAGGTGTTCAGACAAACAATCGGGTGCCCTTTGAATCCCCCAAGCTTACTTCAACAATTTTAAATGAAAGGAAACTACAAACATGTATTTTAAAGCAATGAATTAATGGAACAGGTTGTTTTGCATTACAATGTAAAACTAAATATATATCTTTTTTTGTTTTAAAAAAATTGGTTGTCTTAGTAGTAGACAGACATATTTGCATGTCCTCACTAAGCATTATTACATATTAATTTAATATTAAACAAATCAAAATTATCCCAAAATGTTGCTGCTAATATAATCATATGCTTGTCAACTTTAACTGATCAAAAAGAAATTCTGAAAAAATACTTTAATTATCTATGAAATTGCAATATTGACACACGTCCCTCAGTTTGTTTCAACCCCGTCACGCCATACCATTTACCCTCCTATTAAGTTAAAAATAATGGATCAGTCCATGTGTGATCTGCATTGAGGGAATTACATCACAACAGTCTTCTGAAGGAAAGATGGCAAAGAAAGGCAAGTGTCAGTTTCTTCTCTTACCTATATTTCAGTTTTTGTATTTTCAGATTAAGATTGACAAGCTCAACATTTCAACTCTGTTATATGAATTAATAATAGTAAATAATTGTTTATTACAAAATAAACAATAGTTTTGCAAAATATTACAATTTTGTAATGTCCTTGACTTCCATGTGGTGCCATATCTTAGCTAAACAAGGTCTCATGGCTACTTTTTGTCAAAAACTTCAACCCTGTTACATTTTTTCAAGGAAATTCCTAGTAATTATTTATATGTTGTGCCTGAGGTGGGAAAATGTAAGTAGTCCACTACCAGATGTTATGACCAAACATTTTGGTTTCATTTTTCAAAGATGTAAAGACCCAAAAGGCACCCGATTCAGAGAATACTCAGAATTCTGCTTACTGTAAGTACAGTAAAAGTACTTAGTTATAATTGAGTACACAAATGACATCACCCATCTCTTCAGAGAGCTAAAGGTGACCTGTGCAGCAACACATTTCAATATGTGTCAATACTAAGAGCTGCTAGATTGAGCTGCTGTGATGGAATATGTGAGGAGAATAAGAACATACCATGTGGTCCAGCTGGAGTCTCCTCTGCCTCCTGATCCCTGCCTCTGGCCCTCTTTCTGACACTTCAGCTTTATTCCTCACATACATGTATTCTTCTTCACTAATGTCTTCATCTCCTGCTCTTCCTCCTGCTCTGACCCTCCTGGTCTCTTCATCTCTCCTCCTTCCTCCTGCTCTCTTCAGTGAACTCTCTTTCCTTTTCCTCTTTCTGTTCGTCCTGATCTCTTCTCAGATATGTCTTTGTGTTGTTGTTGAATCACTCCAGCTAGTCTGGCCTGCAAGAGTCTACTTGTGAAAAGCACTGGTACAAATGCTTGTATAACTTTACACGTTAGGGCCATGTAGCTGATAAGTAGCACATCATAAATATAACATCAGAAAGTATTTATCAAACGCACACAGGCAGCTGTGTTTAGATCCAGTTTTTACGGTAAAGGATGTATCCTGGTTTCATTGATCTGGCCTCATTGCTGTGATGTGTAGTTTACGTGGATTTGACCGTACCGCATAGTTTAGCAAAGTGATCGATCTCCCAGCTAGCGATGTCTGTGTAGTATTTTGTAACGTAACGCCCCAAACAGCGACCGTCTGTTAAACGCTATCGATTCAAACGGCTGCGTTTTATTAATATTTAGTTTCAAGCTCTCGTCCTTAGTAAAAACAAAACTAGTGGAAGGGGAAATGCTGCCAGGGGAAGCTGATCCACCCTAGGTGCTGGCCGGGACAGCTCATTCCCTCTCTGCAGCTGTGTGAGCCGCGGTCTGTGTGAACGCCGCTCCGCAGTTTAATGCAGGGCCGTAGCTGCGTTTTTAACCTGTTAAGCCCTGAGCCTGTTTTTCAGGTCTCAGGCTCGAAAATGAAATTCCCAGAACAAATGACCATATCTTCCCTTCTAAAAGGGTTAAATTAATCATCTTCAAGTAATGATAAACCTGTGAGTTGGATGTAGAAAAGTCAGAATCAATATAGATGTTTTTTATTTTAATGAAAATTCAGATTGAACATAGTAAAAAACTGTAAATGATAGTGTCCGTCCAAAAATTCTTTTTTAATTCCAAAGTACAACATATAATCAAGATTGATGCAAAACAAGTGACATTTGACCTTTTTAGAGAGATTTAGCAAAAAGAAACCACTTCTGGGGTCATTTGGGTGGATTTTCCATATCTCTGGCCCCCCTTGCTCGATTTTGATGGTTGACACCTCTTTCTGACCGTTAGAGCCAATAGAATCGAAGGGGGAGTCCCCCACACACACACACGTTGTGAAGAGAAACGGTGGGGGCTTCGCGCATGTCATTTTGCATCAGAGTGGACCTATCTCTAGCTTTGACATCTGGAAACGGAAAAGCAGTTTTATTGCTTATGGATTATCAGAAATCATTTCAAAGGGACACAGACACATTAGATTAACTATGGATTAACTTCAGCAGCGTTTTTATCGTTTTAATGCCATTGAAGACCACTTTGGAGAGACTACAGAGCCAAGGTAAATATGTTAGCATTTTTAGCTACCTAGCGTCACCTGTTTGATGTCCGTTTTTGCTTATAATGTCGCAAATACGTATAATTCAGTGATAATGAGGGTACCGATAGATTCTGTGTCACCTCACGATGTGAATCGATGTATTGGATGTAGAGAAGAGATAAATAATAAGGTTTTGTGAGTGATTTTCGGTGCAGTAAGGTGTTAGCATTTTCGCTCGTTGCTAATTCAGAGGCTCAGTGTTAGCATTGTGGGTTTTCTTTTGAAAAAAAAAAAAAAAAAGATCAGTTAGATGAGTTTCTTCCTGTTACATGGATATAAAACATTCATAATTTATTAAATGAACATGCCCTCAGACACTGTTTCCTGCAAGATGTTGCGGCAGTACCCCGGTACCGGGGCCTCTCGGGCTTAACAGGTTAACGGGCCTAAAATGATATTTAAAATGATTCACTTTTAAATAATGTCATGCTTGTTTCGTTGCTTGAGAAGCTTGTGGAAATAGTGTAGGTTTGTTTTAGTACAGTTTTAGGGAAACAAAAGTTAGGGGGGCAGCTGGGGGGCCGTAGATCCGCCCCTGATGCATGCAGTGACATGTTGGATGCTGCTGTTTTGAGCATTGCAATATATTTGTCTTTTGTTTTTAGTTAATACTGAAATAGAGACTGCTGTTTTGTTCGGGCTTTTTCTTAAATACAATATTCAAATGTCGACACAGTAGCTGTCCTTTTTTAAATGTCTATTCTTAAGTTTGTATAAGTGTTGCTATCTGCTTTGTGTAGCGTGGTTCAACAAGCAAGTCAGTGCATTCATTGGGTGGTATCAGAGAGTCACAAGGGTCTGTCAATGCAATGAAAACAATTGGCCACAGCAAATCATTTATATTAAACATGCAATTTTACTTTTGAATACTTCAGTACAAAGGATGTATTGAATAATTTACTGTACACATATACATCATTAGTCAAAACAGGGCTACATTATAAAAGGTATATGTGTTCAAATGAAGAGTCGTTTGGGAGCTGAAAGAGCCGGCTTCTTCTTGGTGAGCCGAGCCAAATGATCACGAAGAAGAGCCAGAATTCCCATCACTAAGCTGCTGCGTTCACTTCAGAAACACACACCACCGCTCGCTCACTCTCGCTCGCTCTACCATGCGCACACACAAGGGTGTAACTTTGGTTTGAGAAGGGGGGGGACACAAAACAGGGGGTCTGTGGGTCCTTCGCAACGAAAAACGTTCTCAATTTGAATCCCATTTCCTGCCTTTCTACAAATATGGTGTTAAAAAACCAAGCAAAATGTGTTGTGTATATAATGAGTGTGCAAATGTATCTAGTATCCAATCAATGCCAACCTGCTTGATTTGGGTGGACCTCACATCAATTAGGGGGTCCAGGGGCATGCTCCCCCGGGAACAATTTGTTTTAAATGTTGAAGTTAAATGCATCGATCTCTTTGAGGGCAAATTAAGGGATGTATGGATACAGCTCTCAACACACTGAAACAGAACTGTATATATTCAATCATCAAAAAATCCTTATAATATAAACAAATAATTTAAACTTGTTTATTTGATAAACTCCTCACTCCCTCCCTCTCCTATCTTTATCTGACCTAGTTAGCATTCTTATCCTATTTATGCAATTTTACTAATCACTCCAGTTTAAACTGTATTTTAAATGTTTTACTGTCCTATAAACATTGGAATGATTTCTGACATTATGTTTTTACAACTATATTAAATAGATAATCTCTCTCTCTCTCTCTCTCTCCTCTCTCTCTCTCTCTCTCTCCTCTCTCTCTCTCTCTCTCTCTCTCTTAAAGGGACAGCTCCCTGACTCTGCATGACCCTAATATCATAACACAAGTGTATTATTTTGATGGTTTAGATTTAAATAAGTGTGTTATTAGTGTGTGTGTGTGTGTGTGGTGTGTGTGTGTGTGTGTGTCCAGTGTTACCTCTCAGACTGGAGAAGATGAGTGGTTTAAAGATGAGGAAGAGGACACATCTTCAGTCTCCAGCTGTCTGTCTCTGAAGAGTGACGGTCTAAAGAGGATCCTCTAAACTTCAGTAATGAACCTGGACCCTCAGACACAAAGTAAGAGTTTCTGCTGTAACCTGACCAGGGCCTCATTTATAAAGGGATATACGCTTAAAAAATAGCGTACGCCAGTTTCTACACAATGTTTGCGATTTATAAAATACTAACTTGACGGGAAAATGTGCGGTCCTCCACGCAAACTCTAACCCATGCGTACGCACTAAGCACACAAACGGGAGAGACGAGAAACTGCGACACCGTTGGCAGAAGGAAGAATGGAGAGAAATATGTGGAAATAATACCATCAATAAAATGTTACCTCTCATTTATCAAATATGAAGAATTCATTTTCAAACATTGATTAAAGCCAATCTTAAAATGATTAAACAAACGCCTGTTTGAGACTCCTCAGTGCACACAAAAACATAACTTGGAGAAATAAATAAATACGGATATGCTATTTAAAACCACCTCGAATATGTTGTGTTAATGTTATGAAATGTTTTCTCATAAATGATGCGGTAAGCAGGAGGACAGAATAACGTCTAAACTCACGCCGTTTTGCATTTCTATAGGTTGTAGATACGAGCATGGTTTTATATACTATCACGTTTAATCGTGTTTTATGCCGTTTGCCAAGACTTGATAAGTCGCTCGTAAAACCCAGGAGGTATGGAAACTAAGAACACCATATGTGGTAAACAGCTAATATAACACAACACATTGTATTTCCTTTAACTGGTGGATTATGGATATATAGTTGCTGATCGACAGCTGGAACACAAACCACCAAATACAACAAAATAATTCAGATCCAGTCGTCATGACTACACTCCGGAGGGATTCCCCGATCATTTCGTACAGTTTCTCATCAAGGGGGGGGTCTCCTGTCCCGGGACAAACACACTGCCTGAGGAAGGTTATGTGTATTTTTTTGTCATTAACTTTTTCGGACCACTTATTTATTTATTTTGGTGACGATCCGACCTCCATGCTGCTACTCTGGTTCAAACTGCATCCACCAAACAATATGATTTATCTCCACCTCCCCACAAGAACCAAAATCTGACTCGGTGTGAGATGTCTTTTTTTAGCTGTTCGGTCCTCATTTCCTGCGATCTTCTTCATGCAGTCAGTCTGAATGAATGAATGAATGGGCGTTTCTTTGACTAGGCAAATATGGGCGTTACGAGTCGATTGTGATTTATAAAGGGAAACAGGCGTAGGGAGTGCCGGTACGCACTTCCCTCGCCGGTACGCAATGTTTTGTGAATCGGAAAATGTCGGAACATTTCTGTACCTATTTTTTTGCTTTGTACTACGTAAGCAACCTTCCTACGTCAATCCTACGCAAGGCGTTATAAATGAGGCCCCTGGAGAGGATCCAGTTTGTATGTTCTCTGATAATCTAACCTGTTCTTTAATGATCGCAGTAAAGAAACTTAGTAACAGTACAGTAACACAGTTTAAACTCTTGATCCCTGGCGTCATCAGCGATAGTAAATAATCTACATACAGACAGAAGTCAAAATGTGCTCTCTGAATGAACTAATGATGTTTAAAACATGTGTTGTTTCCACAGACAGAGAGCAGAGTCTCCAGTCCCCAGCTGTCTGTCTATGAAGAGTGACCGGTCTAGAGATCAACCTCTAAACTTCAGTAATGAACCTGGACCCTCAGACACAAAGTAAGAGTTTCTGCTGTAACCTGACCTGAAGAGGATCCAGTTTTTATGTTATCTGATAATTAGTGTGAATGCTGAGCAACAGACTATTGTTCTTCAAATCTTTATTCTTCAACTTATTTCAACCAATGTTTGCTGTTTAACTGCTTCAGCATACTTTCAGCTACAGGAACCATTCAAATATTAATATGTTCAGCTCCTTCAGGACATGACTGCTATGACTTTCCTTATTTGGACATTTACGCTTTTTATAATATTCAGCTTTTTAAACCTTTATTTTTACAATGTAACCCAATGGGAGGAACCTTCAAATCCTCTTTTAGCTACACCGTGTGCTAAATGCTACTCCTTCCACATACCTTCAGCTAGAGACTTCGTTCCAACTTTAAAACGCTCACAAGACATTCAGCTATTAAACCTGCATTGAGCTTTTGATATCTTTTACACTTTTTGAAATATTTAACTGAGTTTGGAGCTTGGTAAAGAGGCCTTCTTCAGATTTTAACATTAGTGTGCGCCGCTCGTTAAGTCTAGAGAGCTTTGATCTCAAAACAGAGTGGAGGAGAGCTTGAAATTCGCCTACATTTTTTTTTTTTAAACCTGCCATAAGTCCCAAACCCTAAACTCCTGTGACATCAGTTGTTGAAGAAAATGTAGGAAACATCTCTTAGGTTGAACAATAAAAACATTTAAGTATAGAACTTTAAAAAAATGTCTGTTGAGGGCAAGGATGTGAGAAAAACGTTTCACATGAAACCCTCTCCTTTCACTGATCACTGATCACATCACCATGGAAACCTTTGATCTCTGGACTCAGACACAGGTGTTCTGATTAGGAGCTCAGCTCAGACACAGACACACAAGCCTCGTCTCTACCCCTCTCTCGACTCCTCCTTTCCCTCACTGCGTCCCTCCTTGCGTCTTAGCTCCGCCTCCGTAAGATGCGAGCGAGAGAGACACGAGGAGGAGACGCGAGGAGAGAGGAGTCCTCAGGTATTAAATGGGATGTCCTCGTTCACTCAAACGTCACTCTTAAACGACGTCTGTTAATGATGACATGTGCAGCAGCTGTATCCCCTCTTCATCGGGCTTAACTGAATAACCCTTTAGAACCGGCCCATTTGTTGTTAAATATTTATTTAAATGAATGAATCTTTATCTTGTTAGTCAAGGAATTCAATGTATGATGGTTGGTCCTGCTTTTGTGTTCCGTTTTGGTGTAAAATGTACATTTCAATAAAATTATAATTATAGTAATGTGAAAGCCTTACTCTGAACATGTGTGTCCTGTAGATCCCCACATTCACCACAAACCCACATTCAGGACTGTGCATTTTAAATAATTTAACTCCTGAATATCTTAACACAAAACAAAACAAATAATTTGTATTTATCAAGATCTAGCCATTTATGAAATAGCTTTCTTAATAGCTATGTTTTAGTGACGTTCAAGATCATTAAACATGACTTAAATTGTTAGTATAACCTTAAGAAATGAATTGCACATAATAATTCCCACGGAGCTGTGAGCACTTAGACATTTATGTGACGCTTTTCCACTCATTCTTCCAGTTCTCCGTTTTCCTGTGTTGAAATCGACCAGCTGTGAAGGTGGGGGCGGGGCTTATATACGCGAGTAGTGAAAACACTTCCGCGTAGTCTGCTCTCGTGTATCCTCCCTTTCGTCTCCTCCCGCCCCTCCTCCCCACCCCTCCTCGACTCCTGTGTGCATTTCAGCTATTGGGACGTCCTTCAAAATGGCGTGTCTTGATCGATTTCCGGGTCAAGTCCGGAGGAGAGGAAGAGAGGAGTCGAGGAGGGGTATTGGGATGAGGCTACAGACTGGAGTTTAACACACTGTCTCAGCCTATTCTATACTATCTGATGGAAACCTCATACCCACTTTAACATGTTCCACATATCTTCCAGATTATTGGGGACATATGGTTGTAGTTCAAAAACATGCAGACAAAATATTTTGCTACTTTTCCCAGCGTGTTTACTTTCTTTTCTTTTCTTACTACACATCCAAGCCCCCACTGTTCATGTACCCTTTAAAACAGCCAGCCACACTACCTAATACCAGGTGTGACTGTGGCTCTGTGCGACTGCATTGGTCTCTCAATATAAGGTTGCCGGTTCCATTCCAACAGTCATCATGTTAATATCTTTATACCTTACTAAAATGTATCAGTTAGTTATTGCAGGATAACACATACTTAGTGGAGATTGATCAACTATACTTAAACTATTGCACATCTTTTAAACATTATTGCTAAAAGCCACTTGTTCATACAGCTACAGTCACCATTCAGCTATTCAGATATTCAGCTTTCTCTGCATTTTCAGCAAAGTTCAGCAACACATTTGCGCAGCTTTCAGCATTCACACACATTTTCAGCAGGAAATGCCTTTTCTAGCCTAACCTGTTCTTTAATGATCGCAGTTAAGAAACTTAGTAACAGTACAGTAACAAAGTTTAAACTCTTGATCCCTGGCGTCATCAGCGATAGTAAATAATCTACATACAGACAGAAGTCAAAATGTGCTCTCTGAATGAACTAATGATGTTTAAAACATGTGTTGTTTCCACAGACAGAGAGCAGAGTCTCCAGTCCCAGCTGTCTGTCTCTGAAGAGTGACGGTCTAAAGACTTACCTCTACTTCAGTAATGAACCTGGACCCTCAGACACAAAGTAAGAGTTTCTGCTGTAACCTGACCTGAAGAGGATCCAGTTTTTATATAATCTAATATATTAAACTGTTCTTTAATAATATCATGTGTGCAGTATAGTACAGAACAAAGGCAGCAGAGTTCAGCAAGCTAACATTATTTGAGGATATTTCAATATGCATTTATAGCATCATTGTATCAGTGGCATCAAAAGGTTTTAAATGGCAAAGATATTGATAAATACTCACTAGAAACTAAATATATCTTCCAAAACATTATTCACTACTTGGGCATGTTTATGATGTTTATTTTAAAGATCCATCCATCTTCTCCCGCTTATCCGTGGTCGGGTCGCGGGGAAGCAGTTCCAGCAGAGAGCCCCAAACTTTATTTTCCCTGGCCACATCAACCAGCTCTGACTGGGGGATCCCAAGGCGCTCCCAGGCCAGCCATTTTAAAGATGTTTATTAATAATAGTGATAACCTGGTGAGCTGGTTGTGTTTAGCATTAGCAGATATAACAGAGCTTTGTGTGATTACATGTAGAGTCAATGCAAAGACCCAGATCCGTGCCTGGAGACACCAAGAAAGTGAAGAGGTGAAATTCATGTCACCTGCGTATTCGTGCAGCGTGACACATTTCATCTTTCATTTCATTTCATTTGTATTTGTTCCGTTCATGGTATGCACAACTTAATGTATAACAATATTTACAAAACATGTCTCTATGAACACACCATTGACCGAAAAGGAGCAGGGAGAAGAAAATAATCTGATATGACCTGCCCCTTTCTAAAGAAATAGAAATAGATGGTCTGTCCTTCATATGTTCTTATTCACAGCCACACATCACAGCATCGTAGGATAACAAGAGAAACACAAACACTTACTAACAAAAATACTTAGTTCCCACTGACAGTTAACGGAAAGAAACAAAACAACAACAACAACAACACCAACACATCACATGAACAAGGAAAAGTGCAACACCCTCACCTGAGTCCTACTGGAGGAGAAGAGTCTTGAGAGAGACGTTTGTGACGCTCTGCCCATTGGTGAGAATCAGCTCCACTAATGTGACGTGCTGTAAAGGATGTGTTCATCTCCACAGAGGGAAGAGGAAGAGTGGTGTTCCTGTGGAGGAGCAGCTGTCCAGCTGTGCTCTGTGTCAGGACGTCCTGAAGGATCCAGTCTCTACCAGCTGTGGACACTGGTTCTGCAGACAGTGCATCACCTCATACTGGGAGCAGAGACCTCCATCAGGAGACCCCTCCTGTCCCCAGTGTGGAGAAAGATCCAGAACCAGAGCTGGACTGCAGACAGCCAGTCAGACCAGCTCTGTACGAGGTAAGAGGCCGAACACACGCAGCGTCTTATTCCTCTTCCTGGTTCATTTGTGTTTGAACAGGTATACTGTTGTAGAGCATAGACAGTAAGCTGTTTATAAAACATTTAAACTCAGTCTGTTTGTTGTTGTTTTATTGTTATAATTAGATTCTCAGAGCATTTCCCTCATTCTCTCATGTTTCCTTCTCTTCCAGCAGATAGTGGTCTGCAGGAGGTTTTAGATGAACATAGGCTCAGTCTGAGGAGGAGATGTGAACGTGTGACTGAAGGAACTGATCAAAGTGAAACCCTCCTCAACAGGATCTTCACTGAGCTCTACATCACACAAGGCCAGAGTGAAGAGGTTAATACCCAACATGAGGTGAGGCAGCTGGAGACAGCTTCCAAGAAGAGCCCCTCCATGACACTCCAATCAAGTGCCAGGACATCTTTAAAGCCTTACCTGACCAACAGACTCTCATCAGAGCGGTCCTGACCAACGGAGTCGCTGGAGTTGGAAAAACCTTCTCAGTGCAGAAGTTCACTCTGGACTGGGCCGAGGGTTTGGGAAACCAAGATGTCAGTCTGGTGATCCCGCTCTCCTTCAGGGAGCTGAACCTGATCAAAGGTGAGCAGTACAGTCTTCTCAGGCTGCTCCATGTTTTCCATCCAACCTTACAGAAGGTCACAGCAGAGCAGCTGGCTGTCTGCAAAGTGCTGCTCATCTTTGACGGCCTGGATGAAAGCAGACTTTCTCTGGACTTCAGAAACAATGAGGTTGTGTCTGATGTCTCTCAGCAGTCCTCAGTCAACGTGCTGCTGACAAACCTCATCAGGGGGAAGCTGCTTCCCTCGGCTCTCGTCTGGATAACTTCCAGACCTGCAGCGGCCAATCAGATCCCTCCTGAGTGTGTGGACAGGGTAACAGAAGTACGAGGCTTCACTGACGCCCAGAAGGAGGAGTACTTCAGGAGGAGATGGAGTGATGAAGACCTGTCCAGCAGAATCATCTCTCACATCAAGAGCTCCAGGAGCCTCCACATCATGTGTCTGATCCCAGTCTTCTGCTGGATCACTGCTGCAGTTCTGGACCACATGTTGACTACAGACCAGAGAGGAGAGCTGCCCCAGACCCTCACTGACATGTACTCACACTTCCTGCTGGTCCAGACCAAGAGGAAGAAGCAGAAGTATGAAGAGGGACATGAGACGAGTCCACAGCAGCTGACGGAGGCTGACAGGGAGGTTCTTCTGAAGCTGGGGAGGCTGGCGTTTGAACATCTGGAGAAAGGAGACATCATGTTCTACCAAGAAGACCTGCAGCGCTGTGGTCTTGTGTCACCGAGGCCTTGGTGCACTCAGGAGTTTGTACACAGATCTTCAAAAGAGAGAGAGTGATCTTGAGAAAACAGTCTACTGCTTTGTTCATCTGAGCATTCAGGAGTTTCTGGCTGCAGTCTACATGTTGCACTGTTACACCAACAGAGACACAGAGGTACTGAAGGACTTCCTGCAGAGAGAAACAACAGCAGAGATGATTACCCATCCCTGGATGACTTCCTGAAGGGAGCCATGGAGAAATCCCTCAAAGTGAAAATGGCCACCTGGACCTGTTTGTCCGCTTTCTCCACGGCCTCTCTCTGGAGTCCAACCAGAGACTGTTAGGAGGCCTGCTGGGTCGCACAGACAACAGACCAGAAACCATCCAGAGAGCCATCAGCAACCTGAAGGAGATGAGCAGTTGATATCTCTCCTGACAGGAGATCAACATCTTCCACTGTCTGACAGAGATGAAGGACCACTCAGTACATCAGGAGATCACAGAGTTCCTGAAGTCAGAGAACAGATCAGAGAAGGAACTCTCTGTGATCCACTGCTCTGCTCTGGCCTACATGCTGCAGATGTCAGAGGAGGTTCTGGATGAGTTGGACCTGGATCAGTACAACACATCAGAGGGACGACGAGACTGATTCCAGCTGTGAGGAACTGCAGGAAGTTCAAGTAAGTCCAGATGTGATTAACTTTATAAACTAATGTGGATCAGGAGTTTAATTATTCAAATAAACACTATAACATTTCTGCTGTTTAAATACTGAGAGCAAAATAAACCAACACTGTTCTTCTATTTATTTATAATAATAGTTAAACTGAAGCGTTCCTCTCTTCATATTGAGTGATGGAGGCGACATGTCAAACACATGAAGGACTTGAGAGGTTTCTCAGCATGTGATCACACCACACAGCAGGACTTACAGTTATCACAGAAACATGTTATTATTACTTTCTTTGCTTTTTTCTTTGCTTTTTAAGAAAATATTCACAAAGCATACATAACCAAATAAACACATCTAAGTACAAGATGAACTACATAACAGATGACAAATCAGAAAGACATAATAAGATAATAGTATTAATAATATTACAAATGAAAGAATGGATACATTATGAATACATTATGAATACTCAGGTACACATTAATTATATTCACTGTATTGTTCTATACTGACCCATTCCTCCCACCTTTCCTCAAAGATATGCATTTGGTTTCTAATCTAGTTGTTTTCTCCGTTACATAGATTTCATTTACTAAGTTATTCCATTGTGAGTTTACTAAGTTATTATCTTTTAGACAATTCCTTGTCATTAGTTTGATGATGGCTTTTCTAATGACCAGAAATAGATAGGAATCTTTCTGTATCTCCTCTGGTGTTTCCCCAGTGATAGGGACAATGGGTTTTTGTTGAGAGAACAAGATATTGGACATTTCTCTTCAAACTGTTTCCCAGAAGTCTCCCAACACATCACAGGCCCAGAATATATGTGTCTGGTTTCTGCTCAGCGCATTCTCTCCAGCATTTTGAAGTGAGGGTTTGTTTGTGTTCACTTTGAATCTGGGGTGTCTTAAAGGATGGAGTTAAAAGCTTCATGTGTTTTCTTTCCAGTAGTTTGAGTTGGTTGTGTTATGAATGTTTCTGCACATTTGTTCCCAATCTGCTCTGGCATATTGCAGGATCATTCATTTCCCCATTTCTTTGTTACATTAATAATACTGTGTTCATCTTGATTTCTTAATTGTAATATTTGAACCATCTGAGTTAGAAATGTTGTTTCCACTCCAGGGTCATAAACTGTAAGCATGTATTTTATTAATGGCTTGATGTCTTGAAAAGATCTTTTTTAAATGCCAGAAAGATAACTCCTCACTTGGAAGAATGTGAATAAATGGTATTTGAGTAAATCATATTGTAACGAAAGCTGTTCAAAGGACTTCACGTCTTTATCACCGAACATTTGTCCAAATGTCCTCAAGCCCTTAGAAGCCCATAGTTTCAACATGTGGTGGTCTTTGTTCAGTTTGTGAGGAGGGAAGTCTTGATCAGTTCATTTCTTTCAAGAAGATTACATCTTCATATCGTTTTTGATTACGACAGACTTCCCTCCAAACCTTAAGTGAAGCAACAACCCTTTTTTTAATGATTACTTTCTAGTAGTTTCTTTATCATTAAACACGTTTTGATCACAATGTGTTAGAGTTTAAAATCAGATCTATATCATTTCCCACCAATAACAGAGTTATGTCTTAATGCTGATATACTGGGAACATCTGATGCTATCAAGTTGAACATATTGAAACTTTATTGGTTTGTTAATTGTGTTTGTGTGCGCAATAAATGTTCAGATGCTCAGAGAAGCCAAAGCATCCTTCATCCATCATTCACATCCACATATTAACTAACATTTAAATATGTACATCTCTAATATTGTCAAGTGATTCATTTAATTTCTGTTTCTTTTGGTAACAGTCAGTGACAGCAGGAGCACAGACATGTGATCAGATCACACTGACAACTCATTACACTCTATTATCATATATTATATATTATATTAAATGGACTAACAGCAAAGGTCTATCAGAACATGTCAAATCTTTTTTCATCAAATGCTTGATGTTAATATAATGTTTCCTCTTTTTAACACATGTTGTAATATATGTTTTATTATAGATTACTGGACTCTTGGACTCTCAGAGACTGTGTGAAGTCGTGGCCTCAGCTCTGAAGTCTGACCCCTCTCATCTGAGAGATCTGGACCTGAGTAACAACCCTCTGATGATTCAGAGTGGAGCTGCTGAGTTCTGGACTAAAGAGTCCAAACTGCAGACTGGAGGCTCTCAGGTCAGTTCACTGACTGCAGTTCATATTGATCTGTTTGTGTTTATGATTTTCTGAATTTGAACAAATACAATGTTATTTTTATTTGTTCCGTTTTTGCTAATGACTGAATATTGATCAGAGTAACAGAGAGAAGGTGAATGTGTGAGGGAGAGTGTTTGAGCTTCCACAGACTCACTCTGTGCTCCATGAGTCAGTGGAGATGCTGTCAGTACTGATGAGCTGTGAGGGAGATGAAGGAGTTGTTCAACATCTGATCAAAGTTAAAGTTCCAGATTATCAGTGGATTGTTTCTGCATCATCTCTGACATTAAAACCCTGTTTCACTCTGAACAGATTATTAAACCTGGAGTTATTTCAAACAGGAACATTGTTTTCTAAACTTACATCATGTTAAATTGCGCGCTCAATAACATTTCCTGCTCAAAATGTTTCATAGCGTGCTCAGGATAGAGGCACAAAAGTAACGCCGCACCATGGATGAACAGCGACGCTACACATCAAGCAAGCAGAGCCAGCATGCAGCTGACTCATAGACTCATATATACACCTAGATGAGTCATTTCAAACCTTTCATTACATTACAGAGAAAAGCTGTGAGAATGTTGCATAATGTTCAACCTAGAGAACAAACAGTTTATTGAGTCAAGGCTGTTAGCATTTAAAGATTTAATAGAATTACAGACGGCTTTAGTTATGCATAAAGCAAACAACAGAATACTGCCAGAGAATATACAAAACACATTAGTTTTAATTTCAGAGGCTGAGCATCATAGGAGGAGATTACATTCTAAGCTTCAGTTAGTTTATTTATTGTAATGGTTTATTTGGTAGGGACATTGCACTTTAATGAACACTTAAAACTATAAATGTGCCAAGCGTAAATATGCCGGATTTAGCTTTGAGCTACTTTCCATCCGCAGTCCCTCACATCAAACATTAAGAACATGACATTTACAAACATAGCAGATACAAATACATGAAATACAAGAAAAGTGCAAAAGAGCAAGAGCAGAATACACAAGTATTTATGACATGGCAAAACAACATAGCAGCATGGATACACAAAGTGCAAGAGAGGAGACCCCTGTGTTAAAGTGCATCTAGTGGTGACCGCACGTTTGCACGTACTGCTTTAAAGCAGATGTGTCTCTTGAGGAAAGAAGTGGAATTCTTTGCCGAATGATTTAAAGGGCTGTAAGAACATTTTGATGTTTCAGAAAATGTATAAAGAAAGCGTAATTAGACAGTCTGAAGGTGACTTTTGATTGTGTTCTGGTTTCATGTTTCAGTATTTGTAAGAAACTGAGACTGAAAGAATATTGCTTTGATTTGACTTTTTTATGGTGATTTCATTTATTTATTTTTTCCAATGTCAATAATGGAGCCCAAGTGATATCTGTTACGAGCCAGCTGATCTTTGTTGACAAGAGTTGTGATTTCCTGACCAGTCTCGATGCACATTTGTTTTTCTCTCCACAATTTCTCACACACAAAATGTTCCTTGGAAGAGCTGTGTTTGCTAAGACCCGTGTCCTTTTGTAAGCATGCTTCCAGTCTTTGAAGCCTTTTACGGTGAACGATGCGTCATGATGATGAGCCTTAAACTTTCTACATGGGAAATACGCAGCCTCGCCTTTCACGGAGTATTCAAGCCAGGGTGGGTTTTGGTACCATGAGCTGGAAACACTACGTTTGTTTCCCGGAGAAGAGCCGAGAGGGGAAACTATCCAGGACTTCCTGTTTTGGTTTATCCACGCCAAGGTCCTCTGGAAGTAGAAAACTAACATCTCCAAGATCACGCAGACTTTCATTCAGAGTTTCATAGCTAAATAAAAACATGATATTACACTAATCTCTCAACATAGTTTCATACAAACATAAATATTAGGACAAAGCTCTACAGATAACAACACTAAACATAATAATACAACAATTCAATGTTTTTAATCAGCCCTGATTTCTCATGGGCCCAAATCCTGGATGGGGGGGGGGGCATACGTTAATAACTTACATCCATAGAGTTGTACATGTCCTTATATTCATGTTTCATTTTGAAGAGTAAGAAGTAAGAACTGCAGACATACATTGACTGTTTCTTAAAGGAACTGTAATAGATGTTAGTTGTAAAAAGTAAATCTATGTATTTAATATTTAGTAAACGATAACGTCTGAATAAAGGTCATCTGAAGTCATTTTAGTTTGACATTGTGGTGGGAATTTATTCATCAAATGTGGAGAGAGAATCAAAGCATTCAGCTCTTTGTGGTATCTTATTTCTGTAAGAAAGTTCAGTCAGTCACACAGAGAGCATACAGTCTGCAGAGAGGAAGAGGAAGAGGAGAGTTTGGGTTGCATATTTAAACACAGAGAGAGGAGAAAGGGAGGGGGGAAGCTTGGTGATGATGAAGGAGCATTCTGGGAGTTAGGGAGTTAGGGAGGCCGTATCAGGAAGTCCTCAGTTCACCTGAGGTGAAGGTCATACTGTTGGTGCACATAGAGAGTCACTAACAACACTGCAACACATCTTCTTCATAAGGACTTTCCCCAAGCTTAGCTAAGAAGAGTGAGAAGTAGCAAATATAGAGAAACATTAGCAAATAAGAATCACACAATGATATTATTAAAGTAAGTAAGTCAGTATAATATGTTTCTATTACATACATGATAAAGTTCACTTTCTGAAGTAGACAGATGTTTCTGTTCAGATTCATTTAAATGTTGAGTAACATCTGATTGGATTATAAACAGATGTTTATCCTCATCATGTTTTCTTTATTCAGTCTGAGGGCTGCAGGTTGTCAGAGATCAGCTGTTCTGCTCTGGCCTCAGCTCTGAAGTCCAACATCCATCTGAGAGATCTGGACCTGAGTAGAACGCTCTGCAGGATTCAGGAGAGAAGCTGCTGAGAGATCTTCTGGAGAGTCCAGACTGCAGACTGGAGACCCTCAGGTCAGTAAGGGGTCTCTGCTGGTTCAGCAGTATTGTATGAAACACAGGGAGGTGTTTCTCTCACTGGGGAATCACAACAGATCAGTGATGTTACCCACTGACTGCAGGCTCTTTCATTCTTCCATCAACTATAGAAGGCCAGCTGAAAATGCAAAGCCACATTTAGTAAGTAATCAACTTTCCACCAGACATATGGGATTTGACAGAAGAGTGGAAAAGGTAGTCTGTTTTTGATGGGATGTTTTTAGCTCCTTGACTAATGACTGTTACTTCCTGTAATGCAGCTGAGAGCTGTGGCAGTCAGTCGTAGTGTTTGCAGAGAAGATATGATGGGATGTAAAGCATGAGATCAGTCAGGACTCTGAAGCTGACTCAAAGAACAAACACTTATTTTAAACTGGATCCATAACTGTTGGATTGTGTTCATCCCTACAGGATCAGAGAGGATGAGACGATCAGAGCCAAGATCCAGAAGAACTGTGAGTACTGAATATCCTCCATTCATCAGATATGAAACTCTTTCATGGAGCATGTCCTCAGAGGAAAACAACACTCTTGTTTCTCTCTCATCATTTTGGCTGTTTCTCTTCACAACAACTGTCTATCAAAACAGTGACGCGTTCACTGACACTCTGTAAAATGTAAATAAACTCTGAAGAATAAAACACATGAAAACATCAACATTATAACCAGTTACAGTATTACATCAAAATATACTTCAGTAGAGAATACTCAGATTGTACTTGAGTAAAGTAGAAGTACTCAGATCTTGTACTTGAGTAAAAGTAGAAGTACTCAGATCTTGTACTTGAGTAAAGTAGAAGTACTCAGATCTTGTACTTGAGTAAAAGTAGAAGTACTCAGATCTTGTACTTGAGTAAAAGTAGAAGTACTCAGATCTTGTACTTGAGTAAAAGTAGAAGTACCAGTAAACTCTGTTAAGTAAAAGTCCTGCATTCAAAATGTTCCTCAAGTAAAAGTAGAAAAGTATTATCATCAAAATATAGTGAAAGTAGCGACAGTAAAAGTAGTCATTGTGCAGATTGGTCCATTTCAGAATAATATATATGATATGTTTTATAATGATTGATCATGAAAGTGTTCTCAAAGCTGGTAAAGGTGCAGCTAGTTTGAATGACTTTGTATACTGCAGGGTAGCTTGTGGATTTACTCCATGGAACTAAAGTCTGATTTAACACTTGATTATATTTCACATCATTCATCCAGATCTGTAAAGTAACTAAAGGGATTAATACATGTAGTGGAGTAGAAGTACACATGTACCTCTGAACTGTAGTGGAGTAGAAGTACAAAGTAGCATCAAAGGGAAATACTCAGGTAAAGTACAAGTACCTCAACATTGTACTGAAGTACAGTCCTTGAGTAAATGTACTTAGTTCCTCTCCTGATCTGTAAAGCTCTCCCAACATATGCAGGTTAGCATCCGGCAGCTTCTATGTGCTGGGGACCCGTACTGTACATTTCTCTCATCACTTTGGGCTCCTCAACATGTGTGGGTTCCCAGCAGGACTCTCTGAGCTGCAGACACATTCTTTCTGTGACTTTGTTCCAGATATTTGGAGCATAATAACTGAAGCTGTTTCTCCATGTTCAGGAACTCCCATCCCCCGAGTCCTGCGGCAGGAAGCGCTCCTTCTCTCCAAGAACTCCTGGACCCTGCAAGCTGGTCCAGAACCAGAGTCCCAGTGAGGAGTCCAGCCAGTCCACCTCTCAGAGTTAAACTAAACTACAACATTATTAAAGATCATGTTTAAAGTTAAAAAAGGATGCTTTCAGACTGAATCCAGAAGTTTCTCAAGCTGCAGTCAAAGCAGATCATTTGAGGAATATATAAAACAATTATAAAACTGTAATAAGAATTACTCTGAATACTTTCTTTGGACATTTTATTTACATTTCTTTTCATATCAAATGTTTCTGACTTTCTATCCGAGTGCTTTTCTCATGAATCAACGACTTCAATCTTCTTTCTTTTCTCGTGTATTTCATAAACAGGATATTGTTGTTTGTACTTATATCCTGATTGCTGAGTCAGCAGTAAAGCAGCCAGGCGTTAACGGTCAGCTGGCATGTGTATCTGTTCATTGGCTCATATGTGTAGCATGTTTAATGGCAGTGTGTTGAAAATGGCTGACAGGTGAATATGTCAGATCTCTGTGTGTTACTCAGAGAACCGTGTGCAGTGTTTTAGAAAGTGCAGAGTTGAATTGCAGATTGTGTGCAGAGCTGAAAATGTGTTTAGAGTTCTGTTTGATTTGATCCAGCCAGTTCTGCCACAGCAAAGCATAAGGGCTCAGAGCTTGGACCTATTGTGTTCACATTATATACGCTTCCTTTAGGCAATAAGGAATCACTCGGACATTTTCATTGTTATGCGGATGATACTCAATTATACACAATATAGACAAAAGTATTGGACCACCTACACATGAGAGAGATACCACAGGTCCTTCCTTCCTGCAGCGGTCAGACTATATAACCACCACGACCCCTAGTAGACCCCCCACACAACAACACAGACTATAACACCCCTTGTTGTTAAATACCAACTATGTGCAAGATGTGCAATATTATATATAGATATATGCCGTTAATACTCTGCAATATATACCTGGCTGCTAAATCCTCTGAACTGTTACAGGATGTGTATTTTGTCAAATGTGTCACTTTTTTTACATTATAATTCTTGTTTTAATCTTTAATACTTTGTTGTCTGCATGCTTTAGGAAACATGAAGCTGTCTCTGGCTCTCTGCTGTAACAATATACATTTCTCCTCTGGGACTAATAAAGGGATTCTGATTCTGATCACACCTACAGGAGCTTTCAGGACATCCCATTCCAAACTCTTAGGCATTCATTTGAAGTTGGTCCCCCTTTGCAGCTATAACAGCTTCCACTCTTCTGGGAAGGCTTTCTACAGATCTTGGAGTGTGTCTGTGGGAAGCCCTTTCATCCAGAAGAGCATTAGTGAGGTCACACTGATGCTGGACGAGAGGCTGGCTCTCCGTTCTAGTTCATCCCAAAGGTGTTCAGTGGGGTTGAGGTCAAGTTCTTCCACACCAACTCATCCGTATATCTGGTATATTTTTATATCGGTTTAAATCAACCGGGTCACATGTGTTCACTTCAACCATTTAGTTTCAGTGGTGTATTAACAGACTTGCTACGAGCAGCAATGCAAGCTTTTTGTTCAACTCTTCATCTCAAGCTTCAGTCTGCAGGCCGTCCCTCCATGAATTGGGTATTCTGCTCTTACTTTTCTTGCATTTCATGTATTTGTACTGCTATGTTTGTCATTTTCATTTTCTTAATGTTTTATGTGAGGGACTTGCGGATGGATGGAAAGTAGCTCAAAGCTAAATCCGGCATATTTACACTCGGCACATTTCATGTTTTAACCCTCCGGTATCACTCTGGACGTTTTGGTCCAAATGGGTCATTTTCACGTTTCATTTGGCGGTAACTTTGGTCGTGTTTCTGCAAATGATCTGATTTTTTGTAACAAGGCTATTTTCTCGATCTATTTTGGAATTTCAATTTTTCAAATGGATCTTTAATTCATTGTGAAAAAATCGACTACCCTAATTGACCATTCGAGACAAAAATGTCCACTGCAACAAAAAAAAAGCCAGTCCCTCCAGATATGTGTTATATGGAAAATAACTAATTTTATCTGTTTTTATCATGAAAAACAGCGATTCCATGTATTTCAAAATGGCCTTTGAAGGGTTAAAATCCTGAAAATGATTAAATATTTGGTATTTCTGATTAGGGCTGAAGTTGCTTTAAAGATTGAACCCAAAAAAGTGGTGAAAAAAATATTTTAATATAATGTTTTTATCAAAGTCTTTTGCAGTGGACCTTTTTGTCCCGAATGACTAATTAGGGTCGTACAATCGAATGATACCGGAGGGTCACGTGATCGTTAATGTGCAATGTCCCTGCCAAATAAAGTAATACATAACATAAAATGTAACCTATACTGTGGACTCCAGTAGACTTGTAATAATAATAATAATAATGCATTTTATTTATATTAGGCGCCTCTCAAGGTCAAGGTACAAGATACACAAACAGCAGAACAACAAGTAAATATAACCAATAAGAGCAGTCATGTGACCAGGGGGGATATGCCAGTGTGAAGAGACGTGATTTCAGACGTGATTTAAAAAAGGAGAGATGGCAGAGGTGTTTTGAGGAACTACTACTGGGACTAGAGGGAGGAATGAGACTGCGTTCCTCTTCCCAGACAGCAGAGGGCAGCAGACGCTAACTGTGATCAATGCTGACTCAGCAATCTGCATATTTGGAAAGTCATCGTTATAAATGACATCTTTGTTTTAGATCTAGACTTCCAGCTGAAACCACATCTCCCTTTTGAAGTCCCTGTCATCGTATTGTCTTCAGAGGTCTCAGGAAGTAGAAAATGTTCTGACCTTTCTCACCTCAAATAATTAAAATCAAAACAAAGTGACCTCTGTTTTGAATCCACGTCGTGGAGTGAGTCTGATCTGAGTTTATATCAAAGTGAATATATCAGATGAGTGTTATCTCACAGTGTTGGTACCAGGAAAGTAGAGCGAGTTGGTCTCCCACACGGAGCCTTATCTGATGACCTTCAGCCTCCTTAACCCTCTGCTTCACCACGGACATTTATGACCTTTTTATTTTACATGTTGGAAGCTAAATGCTAGTTTCTGTGATAAAGTGTGTATCCAAAATACAGACAGAGCCTTAAGGACACACATGTTCCCATTGAACCTCAGGGAAACCATAACTAATCATAATAATCACATTTCATTCATCAAGCTTCATCAGGAGCTCAAAGACGCTTTACAGAGGTGAGAAAAGAAGATAAAAAGTGATTAAAATCAAGCAATAAAACCACATTTATCACAAGCATCCATCACATGTAGAAAGAGGAGAGTTCGGTGCCCCTAGTTTCTGCCTGTTTTCCTCCAGATTGAGAGTTTCTTGCTGTTTTGCACAAAAAATAAAAATGCAAAACTCAAAAAAGTATTCTTGCTAATCAATGATGAATTACACTTTGTACAAAATCTAAAATGAATTAAAACAATGCATCAAAGTCAATATTGGAGCCAATTTCTACACTTTTCACAACATTTTATTTATACAAATACTATTTATTAATTGTTTATTCATAATCATGTTGTCCTCTTGGTAATTTTTTTTTTAAACATATCTCTTGTATAAGAAATACAAATAAATGGTTAAATTAAATATTTAAGTTTTAGAAATTAAATTAAATACAAATAAAAAATGCATCTAAATCTATGACGTCACCAACCATTAAAAACACATTGAAAAAGCATTTAATACACAGAAAATAAATTCACTTTTGTCGCTTTTTGTAAACAAACCGGCATTTTAGGGAGGTGGAGGTGCCATATTATTTTAGGGTACTTTTATTTAAAGCGCATATTTTGTAGTGGCGGTCGAGGGTTATTGAGCGTCTCCTCTCAGCATGGCAGCGAGGGAACACCCCAATAGATGTTGCAGATGATTAACCAGGATCACAGCATGAATCAGCTGATACCGACTGGATTTGCATGTGTTTCCCAGGATCCGCTCTGCACCTACTTCCTTAAAGCTAACGCTGAGAGGCAGCAGGGAAACCTCGCCGCCATGCAAACACCGTGAGGGGGGGGGGGAATCCCTCTGATACCAGGCACGACACTCCCCCTCATGTAAAGTGTCCGGAGTTCCCCTCAGCCCACCAGCTGTCAATCAAACGGTTCTTAGAGACATTTCAGGAACATCTGTAGTTTACCTTGGTGACAATGTGCAGAGTAGCTCTAACTGAAGCATAGACAGAAGAACATCTACATCAGTATGTAGTGTCTCTACTTTAAAGAGTCCTCTCCTGCTGATGTCAGGTGTATATCAGTATGTAGTGTCTCTACTTTAAAGAGTCCTCTCCTGCTGATGTTCAGGTGTATATCAGTATGTAGTCTCTACTTTAAAGAGTCCTCTCCTGCTGATGTTCAGGTGTATATCAGTATGTAGTGTCTCTACTTTAAAGAGTCCTCTCCTGCTGATGTTCAGGTGTATATCAGTATGTAGTGTCTCTACTTTAAAGAGTCCTCTCCTGCTGATGTTCAGGTGTATATCAGTATGTAGTGTCTCTACTTTAAAGAGTCCTCTCCTGCTGATGTTCAGGTGTATATCAGTATGTAGTGTCTCTACTTTAAAGAGTCCTCTCCTGCTGATGTTCAGGTGTATATCAGTATGTAGTGTCTCTACTTTAAAGAGTCCTCTCCTGCTGATGTTCAGGTGTATATCAGTATGTAGTGTCTCTACTTTAAAGAGTCCTCTCCTGCTGATGTTCAGGTGTATATCAGTATGTAGTGTCTCTACTTTAAAGAGTCCTCTCCTGCTGATGTTCAGGTGTATATCAGTATGTAGTGTCTCTACTTTAAAGAGTCCTCTCCTGCTGATGTTCAGGTGTATATCAGTATGTAGTGTCTCTACTTTAAAGAGTCCTCTCCTGCTGATGTTCAGGTGTATATCAGTATGTAGTGTCTCTACTTTAAAGAGTCCTCTCCTGCTGATGTTCAGGTGTATATCAGTATGTAGTGTCTCTACTTTAAAGAGTCCTCTCCTGCTGATGTTCAGGTGTATATCAGTATGTAGTGTCTCTACTTTAAAGAGTTCTCTCCTGCTGATGTTCAGGTGTATATCAGTATGTAGTGTCTCTACTTTAAAGAGTCCTCTCCTGCTGATGTTCAGGTGTATATCAGTATGTAGTGTCTCTACTTTAAAGAGTCCTCTCCTGCTGATGTTCAGGTGTATATCAGTATGTAGTGTCTCTACTTTAAAGAGTCCTCTCCTGCTGATGTCAGGTGTATATCAGTATGTAGTGTCTCTACTTTAAAGAGTCCTCTCCTGCTGATGTTCAGGTGTATATCAGTATGTAGTGTCTCTACTTTAAAGAGTCCTCTCCTGCTGATGTTCAGGTGTATATCAGTATGTAGTGTCTCTACTTTAAAGAGTCCTCTCCTGCTGATGTTCAGGTGTATATCAGTATGTAGTTCTCTACTTTAAAGAGTCCTCTCCTGCTGATGTTCAGGTGTATATCAGTATGTAGTGTCTCTACTTTAAAGAGTCCTCTCCAGCTGATGTTCAGGTGTATATCAGTATGTAGTGTCTCTACTTTAAAGAGTCCTCTCCTGCTGATGTTCAGGTGTATATCAGTATGTAGTGTCTCTACTTTAAAGAGTCCTCTCCTGCTGATGTTCAGGTGTATATCAGTATGTAGTGTCTCTACTTTAAAGAGTCCTCTCCTGCTGATGTTCAGGTGTATATCAGTATGTAGTGTCTCTACTTTAAAGAGTCCTCTCCTGCTGATGTTCAGGTGTGTATCAGTATGTAGTGTCTCTACTTTAAAGAGTCCTCTCCTGCTGATGTTCAGGTTGCCGTTCCTAGTCTCTTCTCTCAGATATGATCCAGACCTTACAATAAATTATTAATAATAAAAGTCTCAGCACTTTTTTTTCATCATCATTTTATAAGCAAGAGAAACAAACATCTTCAACAGAGATCAGTAACTGACGTGGGAGTGTGTGTGAAAGCCGGACTGCAGTGTTAGTCGTGTAAATGCACGCTGCGTGGAAATCCTTCATAGTAAATCAAGAAGAAAGCGTTAAAAAAAAACTAATCTGAAGGCGAAGAAGACCTCGTTCACATTTAGGAACGTTTAACTTTACAGACGTGCAGCCAGTGGCGTTTGTAACAGGAAGTGAATCTAATTCAATTCAAGACTTACTTTCATAGAACAGCAGCAGTGCATTACTCATTCATCATACTCCACACAGTCTGTTCAGGAAACCCTCCTCCACCCTCCAGACATTATAAAAAAGTTCAGCAGAAACAGAAAAAACAGTCCCCGGGGCGTTGGTGTTAAAACCCCCGTCAGTATTTATTGATCCCAAATATCCGAACGCCGTGGAATTGAGGCAGTTTGGGAAAGCAACACGGTGAGAAGAGAACTCGTGTTGATCAGGAAATGCGTCGAGTCGTATTTCGTGTAGAAGCTGGCGATGATATACCGCAGAGAGAGAGAGAGAGAGGACTCTTTAAAGTGGAGACACTACATCCTGATATACACCTGAAACATCAGCAGGAGAGGACTCTTTAAAGTAGAGACACTAAATACTGATATACACCTGAACATCAGCAGGAGAGGACTCTTTAAAGTAGAGACACTACATACTGATATACACCTGAACATCAGCAGGAGAGGACTCTTTAAAGTAGAGACACTAAATATGATATACACCTGAACATCAGCAGGAGAGGACTCTTTAAAGTAGAGACACTACATACTGATATACACCTGAACATCAGCAGGAGAGGACTCTTTAAAGTAGAGACACTACTGATATACACCTGATAAGCTGCAACATTGAGTTGCAGCTTTTGAACTGAACCCGGCCTCGCCTATACTCTGCGCAGTCGTGTATCGTCCGCCAAAGTGCAATAAGGATTTCATAAATGACTTTTCTGACTTCCTGTCCGGGATCATGGTGAAATATGATCGTGTTTTGATCTCCGGAGACTTCAATGTTCATGTGTGTTGCGAGTCCAAATCTCTGGTTAGGGACTTTTTAAAATCTCCTTGATTCTTTTGGTCTCAGTCAGTCCGTGGCTGGCCCAACACACGAAAAAGGACACTCCTTAGATTTAGTATTATCGTTTGGACTGTCTGTATCTGTGGATGAAATATGTGCAGCAACGCGTATCTCAGACCATTTACCGGTTCTGTTTACAAACCTCGATCCCTTCCGCAGGAGTCGAATGACGTGCCCCTGCGCGTCGTCTGCGTTCGATTAACCCTTGACTGCCTCACAGTTTTCTGATGTTTTTAATGCTTCTCTGATCTGTAAATTAGAGGTGAACTGTGCTCTTAGTGCGGATGAGCTTATCTCCATGTTTGACTCGACATGTACACTAATACTGGATTCTGTTGCTCCTTTTACGCTTAGACGCACCAAAGTTCTCTCAGAGCGTGGCTCAATGACTGTATCGTGCTCTCAGACGCGCTTGCAGGCGTGCAGAGGAAAATGGAAAAAGGATAAACTCCATGTCTCCCTAGAAATCCTTCGTGCTGCCTTTCTGACTACCAGACGGCAGTCAAAGCAGCCCAGAGCACATTTCTCTGTTCATCTCCAAAAACACAGCCATAAACCTCAGGTTCTTTATAAGTCCTCAACTCGATCATTAATCCCTGTGATGTTCCTCCAATTGTGCCATCGACTACTCTCTGTGATAAGTTTCTTACATTTTTTTATTGAAAAGGTATCTGCTCTTAGGCTAGCCCACACTAGTGCTACCCCAGATCCTGCTCCTTTTCTGTGCCCTGCTGTCCTCGACCACTTTGAGCCTGTATCCCTCTCTTCTCTCTCAGATGTAGTCAAGCACCTGCGGCCGACAAACTGCACCTCAGACAGCATTCCCTCTCGCCTTCTCAGAGATGTTTTGATCAGTTGGAGCAAGTATTTTATTACTTTTAAACACCTCTCTTAGCTCAGGATGTGTCCCAGCTGCCTTCAAACATGCCGTGGTTAAGCCACTACTTAAAAAGAAAAATCTCGACCCCTCCATTCTCGCAAATTTTAGGCCCATCTCCCAGCTACCTTTTTTATCAAAAGCCCTGGAGCGAGTAGTCTACGCCCAGCTGCAGTCTTTTTAACCACGCATGGAATCCATGAAAAGTTTCAGTCTGGCTTCAAACCCATGCACAGCACTGAACAGACCCTAGGGGTTTTTAAATCTACACTTAAAACTCACTTCTTCTCTCTGACCTTCTAGCCTTTCTTATCAAGCTTCACTTTTGTGGAATTCGGCTTCTGGTTTGTGTTCGGGCGGCCGATAGCCTATCCGTTTTATTGGTACGCTTATGACCTTCCTTTTTGATAAAGCTTACAGTTGATATAATAATCTAATAAGACTGCATTGACGTAGATAGGCTGTGCATCTTCACCTATATTTGGGTCCTTGCTCTTTCACTTAAATCCTAAAAACTTGGATCGTATATTGAAAAATAAGGTTATTACTACTACTCATTCTTCTAAATCTTGTCTCTCTCTACTTCTCATACTCTCTACTCCTGTAATCGATTCTTTCTATCCTCTCTTTATCCAAAACCTTTTCCCTCTCTGACCTCTCAAGGTTTTATTAGAGGGAAACAGGTTTGCAGAGTGGCTTAGGCAGGCCGGGGAGTGTTATGATTCGTAGACACAGCGTTCCTCCCTACCTCTGCTAAATTCCAACTAAGCTCCAGTGGGCCTTTGTTCCCTGCGTGTGCCTCTCCACCTCTGTTTACTCTCTTACTTGCTACCCTTTTCCCTCAACCTATCCTAAGGGAGTGCTTGTTCTTCCTTCTGTCTGTCTGTGTCTGTGTATTCTCATGTTCAGATTAACCCAGCCACATTTTTCTTCTTTTGTGTCTATATCTACGCCGGGATCCGGAGTGGAGGCTGATCCTCTTGCTGTGGTCCTGTGCCCTGGATCCTATATCCTGAGTTCTGGATTAAGTCGTGGACTTCGGGTCGTGGCTGGGCCTGTCTCTGCGGTCCTGCCTGGCTCTCGTCATGCTGCTTCCCTGAAGGCTCCCACAGGATTGTTGTTGACATCCTCGTGGATTCATCTTCTTATTATAGACACATGCATTTCCAAACATTTGGTCTACCTACGCTGTAAAACGTATATCTCTTCGATTTACACACGCATCTATTGCACGTCTGTCCGTCCTGGGAGAGGGATCCCTCCTCTGTTGCTCTCCCTGAGGTTTCTCCCATGTTCCTTTAAACTGTGGGTTTTTCTCTGGAAGTGTTTCCTTGTACGATGTGAGGGTCTAAGGACAGAGGGTCTAAGGACAGAGGGTCTAAGGACAGAGGGTGTCGTTTTCTCATACTGATATTCTGAACAAACTGTGCTGTTGTATTTGCTGTAAAGTGTCTTTATTGTAGGGTATTTTTATTATTTGTACAGCACTTTGGCTCGACCAAAAATCGTTTATAAATGTGCTATATAAATAAAACTTGATTTGATTTGATTTGATGCTCTCCTGGATATAAACCCAACAGATCTTTGGATCAAATCTGCTTTGAATGATCTTCTTTATTTGACCTCGTACCTCCGCCCAGAACACCTTCAACTTTCTGCACCGCCAAACACAGAGAAACCACGTTCCCCTTGATTCTGTGCATGTTAAACATAATCTGGTATAATTTTATATCGGTTTAAATCAGGGTGTCAAACTCCCGTGACCTCATGTTCTGTGGCCCCGCAAGAGCGTGCAAAGAATATAATATACAACACAATTGGGGTAATTGTTGAATATTTGCTTTTATTATTTGCCGAGACTTCTGCTTTCAGACGTAGTTATTTATGAAGTTATTACCAGAACTGATAATAATCCAATGCAGAGCCAATAATGTGATATAAAACATTATTACCTGTTTCCTAGAATCTGACTTTTCTTTTACTAGAACTTGACTTTTTTCAGAATTTGACTTTTTTCTAAGAATTTTACTTTTTTTCTCAGAATTTGACTTTTTTCTCAGAATTTTACTTTTTTCTCAGAATTTGACTTTTTTCTCAGAACTTGACTTTTTCTCAGAATTTGACTTTTTTCTCAGAACTTGACTCTTATCAGGTTTTTTTTCTTTTTCTTTTTTCTTAGAATTTGACATTTTTATCATAATTTCAGATTTTTTTTAAAACAATTTTGATGAGACATGAGCACTGAAGAGACTTGCAATTCTCTGCCCTAGACTTCTGCTTTCAGACGTAGTTAATGATGAATTATATTGCACTAATACAATATAATACATCATTTTATATATATTATAAATGTATATTTATATAGTCTTAAAGTTACAACCGGCCCTTTGAGTGCTACCTTAATGCTGATGTGCCCTGATGAGATTGAGTTTGACCCCCTGCATTACAGTGATGCTTTTTAACATCTCTGGTTCAGCAGGAGGTTGAGATTAGGAACAAAGGTTATAGGAGCCAGCATGCTTATTCAGCCTGAGGCAATCATCTCCATTATTGTTGTTACTTTAGATCACACACATCTGTATTTAATCATCCCTTCAGGTGTTTGTCACGTGGGTCTTGTTGGTTTGTTTTCAGTCCACCTGTTGTTTGCCAGTAATGAATACGACACAGAGGCTGAGCTCATGTTCTGATGAACGTTTGCTCCTCTCTAAGTTACAAACTGTAAAGAGAGAAATGTAGAATGTGTGATATTGGGTTTTATAAAGAAACTCTCATTCATTGATTCCTCTTCTTCTTTTCTCGTTGCAGAGTTTGATATTTATCTGTTTCTGGTTTTCCTCTCCGGAGCGTTGCTGTTCCTCTTTGCAGACTCACTCAGCAGGTCACTTTGTATAATAAAATACAAACTATGGTCGCAGGCCCAAGTTCAACATGAACTCAACATTAAACACAAGTTCATTATTTACACTGTTCCATTTATTTAGCATTGGGATAAGCGTTAAAAGATCGATGGATGGTCTAACGGGTAAATTCCCTTTGGCCTCCAGAGAGGGCAGAAGTACACATCCTTTACTCAAGTAGAAGTACACATCCTTTACTCAAGTAGAAGTACACATCCTTTACTCAAGTAGAAGTACACATCCTTTACTCAAGCAGAAGTACACATGCTTTACTCAAGTAGAAGTACACATCCTTTACTCAAGTAGAAGTACACATCCTTTACTCAAGTAGAAGTACACATCCTTTACTCAAGTAGAAGTCTTTAGACATTTAGTCAGAAAGAGCTTCAATGGTGTTCCTCACACGTGCTGATGATGTGTTTTTATTACCCAGAGCACTCTTTGTTATTGTATCTACAGGATAAAAAAACAAAAATCTCTAATATTTATTGAGTTGTACATTCAAGTAGTATTTTACATATTAATTCAAGTATAACAAAAAAATCATGCATCACTTTCCCTCCGTCATAAATCATCCATTTCTTCCACTAACTCAAATCTCTTCTCGCTGTGAGGTGGTTTGTCATTCATCCAATTATACGGAGGATAGTTTATTTCTAATCTTCTTTATTTCAAATGTATTTGTTATTTGAAGTCGTGCATGATGTCTGCTTATTTCTGCCGTTTGAGCTCTACATCCACGATTCACTTTGCTTTGTTCACTTTTTTTATTATTATTATTAATGATGAACATGTTCCCCTTTAATTCTGTCAGGTGAGTTGTTCTTTGTGAAGCCCCTGAGCAAGTGTTATTGTGATATTGGGTTATATAAATTGGATAATTAACTACCAAATACATATTAATATCATTACTATAAACATTATTAAAGCTTTAAAAATGATATTTAATTCCTGATAAGATGCCATTTGAATACCTGTGACTGACGGATGTCCTCTCTGTCCCTGCAGGCGGCTCAGAGCTGCAGTTCTCTCTCTTTTCTCCTGATCCATTTCTATAAAAACCTGTCTGAAAATGAGCTGATCAGATTTTGGCCACTTTATGATGTCATAACGATGTTTTGTCTTGTGTAACCATTAGCCAATCAGCAACCAAGGTAACCCCCCCCCCACCTTATCACCTGAATGTCCTCCTAGAGCACCATTGAGTTCTTTGTAACCAAATCTCTCTCAGAGGGGCGTGGGGAGGGGCTCCTTATTTTCATCTAAAGTAACAGACAGAGAATCAGCACTTTGGAAACAGGGCTGAAACAGAGGGGATTATGGGTAATGCTGCAATGATCTGTTTGGTGTTTCAGCCAATCAGAGACAGGCTCTAGATATATCTGAGAGCTGTGATATATTGATGAGAAACAGGATAACAGGGGACCTTTAATGCTCTTAATGTCTCTCATGTTTGTAAAGCACTTTGAATTGCCTTGTGTTGAAAGGGGCTCTCTAAATAAACGTGCCTTAGCTCGGGCTGCAAACTTTATATGAATGTAATATAATATTGTGCCTCATCGTTGCTGATGTTGTGTTTTTCCTCCTCAGGTTTGCAGACTTCGTGGAGGGCTGTCCTCACCTGGTGTCCAACGAGGTGTCGGTGCACGCGCAGGAGTACGGCTTCGGAGGGTCCTTCTTCGAGGAGGAGTTCTTCGACACGGACGACGAGGAAGACGACGTCATGAAACCTCTGAAGACACCGGAGTGAGACGACGCTTTGTGGAGAATTAAGAGACGATTTGAGTATTGCCTTTCAGGAAAAACGATGAGAGGAGAGCCGCTCTGCGCGAGCTAACGTCCAGAGAGAGGAGGACACGGATCGTGGTCTCCAGAGAAATGACAGGAAGTGGTGAGGTCTAAAGACGAAGTGAGGCAGCTTCAAAGGATGTGAACAAACTCTTTGTTTTTAGGGAGAATCTGATTAACGGTGATCGGGAGCGCTTTCTTTTGGAGGTCAAAGCTAATGTTTTACTGTGTGATGGCAGCGTGTACGGGCCAGAGAATGCAAACACTTGAGGAAATAAAAAGTGGGTTTTTTTCTGATTAAACTGATTTATCTTTTATCTCAATGGAAATAAATTCTGCTCTGTTTTTCTGAATGACTGAAAAATCCCAAAAGAAGCTTTTCCTGATTTCCCAGGTGTTCAGCCCTGATCGTTGCAGATGCATCTTTTCATATCTCTGAATCATCAGGATTTAGTGGTCACACACAGATCAGAGCATGTCTGTATTGGATTGAGACTCAAGTGTCTCCCAATATCTACAAGGGGTTGAATGTAAAGCTTCTTTGCATGAAACGTACCCTTCAACTGAGGCTAAATATGTGCTTTCGTTCATTTATAAATAAGAAGACTTGCGATCAATAATCCCCCATCAGTTTTGCAATTCTGCTTTATTTGTTTTATTGAACATTTGACCCTAAAACCAATAAATACAGTCTCTTTTTCAACTCTAAAAGTCCCAGATTATAAATATATAAGAGTCTTTCTTTAAGTATTTATCACGCATTATTACTACAGCGGTGTTTAGTGCAGCCCGGCCGATGTTTCCCGTTCATTCAGAAAAACAAACAGTATTTATTTCCACGATTTCTCCAAACGTTGAGATGAAATAATCTCTGTTTCTTAAATAAATGCATGACGCTGTTTGTGTTGTCTTTATCTCAGGAGAGGTTTTTACGTTCAGTGTGTCTGACTTTTGTTTGTGTTTCACTGTTTTCAATTTAATGGACATAAAACACAGGAAGTGTCCCCAAAGTATTTTGAATAAAAAAATATGAATGGAGCTCTGACGTGTTTCCATTAGCATCATTGTGAGGTAATGAAAGATAAGGAAAGTCCACGAGGCTTTGGGTAATCACGCATGTCTCCTTTGAAGCCATGAAGCTGTTATTTAAGTGGCTGCAGAGGAGATTTCTGAAGTGGTGGAAAGTGATTTACTCTCTGCTCCGTCTGTATCCGTGTAACACGAGGCAATCAGATGGAAACATTATGCATAGAAAGAAAATACACAGTTACAACGTCTCAGGAACTGCACCTATTCATCGTCTTGACCATCAGATCAATTCAGATCCTTCACATGATCAATGAAGGGTCTCCATAGGGTCTCAAACACAGGCTGTCTAGCTCTTAATATATAGGATATCTCGTCCAATGGGAGGCCTGACAGCATCCGTGGCAGCCAATGAGTGATGAGTGACTTTTCCCTAAACAATGCCATCCAGGTTTTGGCGTAGAGCGAGCTGAGGACTCTCTATATTCATATAACAGATCTTTGGATCCAGTCAAACCTGCTTTGAAGTTATATTCTCTATTCTGTTTTTTTTTTAAAAGAAATACAAATAAAATATATTCAATGGGTTTGGGGATGTTCTGATTCTGCGGACCCTCTCTCCTCGCACTATTTTAACTATTGTATCTGTGTTATTGTGTTGCTCTGTTGGAGGAGCCTGAGACCTCAGATTCTCATTGATATCTCTAAACTGTAGCTATGTTCAAATGACAATGAAAGCCTTGAACCTTGAATCTCACCCCATGGCATTTCCCCTTGCACTGTGCCCCCTCTTGCGGCGGAAATGGGTATTACACGTGGAGCTTATTTTAATACTTAATTCATAATAAAACAAAGTAGACTTGATAGCAACATGCTAACTGGAAGAGCAGCAGGGCACTATAGCAATGCTAACAGCTACATTATCACAGGGCAATTAAACACCAGTGGTTTAAATATAAAGCCAAAACAGTATTCCTGATATCAATCAAACATCATGAAAATATGACTTAATGCTTAAGACTTACACAACAACATTTAAACAACCCAGCTGGACCATTTCATCCCTGACATTGTTCATTATTCTGTATATACCAAATATAACCTGTATTCATTTCATTTACCTGTTGTGAAAATCACCTGAACAAGCAAACATGGCGGATCAGCTGCAGGTGGAAGAATCGGAAAAGACGTTACGTGATGACGTCAGACGCACGATACTAAGGGAAACCACATCGATGCACTTTCACTGATACAAGAAGTCAACAAACTATAGATACAATCCACAACATTACACCAAAGCAGAAAACTGAATCACAAATATCAAATAGACTTTTAGATTGTATTACTTTAGTTTATTGTTGTATTGGAAATGGATTTAGTGGAGTATGAATACCACAAAAACAAAAGTACACTTACCTCATAATGTACTCAGGTATTTGAGTAAAAATACTGAGTGACATTCCGCCACTGATACGTCATCACGTTGATCCAGCCTGAGCACGGGGCAGCTGACAGGAGGATGGGGTGCAGAGATATCTGATAATAAGAAAATAAACAAGAACACGAGAGGCTGGTTTGCTCGTTCTTTTAATCCGTCTTCATGGCTCTAACAGCGGACTCCCTCTGCCGCTCTGCCCGCTGATGGCACTCTGAGTCTTAACTCTCCCATACACACCCAAACACTTCAGAGACATGTTCTGGTATATCTGGACCTGTGATATATTGATGAAAAACAGTATAATAGGGGACCTTTCAGTGAGGTTTTGAATGCAGGAGTTTACTGGGTGATTTTCACACTGTGGTATTAATATGTTTATTTAAATAACTTTGTTGAGCTTGTTTTGAGCTCTATTTCCATCTCACTGAACATAGTCCCTGTTTGTGAACTGGTTCAGCTGTAAGGCTGGTTATGAATCAAGAGGAGGGGCTGCAGACAGGAAGGGAAGTTGGAAGATGCCATTTTACACCTGGACGGAGCAGGAGGAGAACAGGGTGAGTGTTAACACCAGGATCTGCTTTCTAACACATTATTTACTCTGTTTTACTGGATGTCAGAACATCAGCGTCCTAGAGTCCAATGAGACTTCTACAAGTGGTGTAAACTTATTATTTCCTGTTTTCTGATTCATCAAAGCAACATAACATGCGACAGCCCAGCGCAGTCAAAATGGGGAGCGGCCTGTCTGAAGTCTGACTGATTTGATGTGTTTGAACCAAGTGTTAAACTTTCCTGTCGGCTCCCAGACCGTAGTGGAGGAAACAGGGGTGACTCTCTGCAGTCTTCCAGGGCCGAAGCAACAAACTTTGGGTTCAATAACCCACTTTTCAATAAGGCAGACAGGCGAGCTCTTCTTTGGGAGGCCGTTGCATTTATTAAGGTCTTTGTTACATCTAACTTTGAAGACACTCGACAGACCTTTGCTGCTGTTTCGTTCACTTCAAAGAGAGAGAGGGGGGGGGGGTGACGCGTGCATGCGCACACACATGCTCTCTCTCTCTCTCTCTCTCTCTCTCTCTCTCTCTCTCTCTCTCTCTCTCTCTCTCTCTCTCTCTCTCTCTCTCTCTCTTAAAGGGATAGCTACCTATTATGCTCCCTGCTCCGTGCATGCAGTGACATGTTGGATGCTGCTGTTTTGAGCATTGCAATATATTTGTCTTTTGTTTTAGTTAATACTGAAATAGAGACTGCTGTTTTGTTCGGGCTTTTTCTTTAAATACAATTTTCAAATGTCGACACAGTAGCTGTCCTTTTTTTAAATGTCTATTCTTAAGTTTGTATAAGTGTTGCTATCTGCTTTGTGTAGCGTGGTTCTACAAGCAAGTCAGTGCATTCATTGGGTGGTATCAGAGAGTCACAAGGGTCTGTCAATGCAATGAAAACAATTGGCCACAGCAAATCATTTATATTAAACATGACATTTTTACTTTTGAATACTAGTACAAAGGATGTATTGAATCATTTAATGTACACATATACATCATTAGTCAAAAAGGGCTACATTATAAAAGGTATATGTGGTAAAATGAAGAGCCGTTTGGGAGCTGAAAGAGCCGGCTCTTCTTGGTGAGCCGAGCCAAATGATCTCTAAGAAGAGCCAAAATTCCCATCACTAAGCTGCTGCGTTCACTTCAGAAACACACACCACCGCTCGCTCACTCTCGCTCCCTACCATGCGCACACACAAGGGTGTAACTTGGTTTGAGAAGTGGGGGGGACACAAAACAGAGGGTCTGTGGGTCCTTCGCAACGAAAAACGTTCTCGATTTGAATCCCATTTCCTGCTTTTCTACAAATATGGTGTTAAAAAACAAGCAAAATGTGTTGTGTATATAATGAGTGTGCAAATGTATCTAGTATCCAATCAATGTCAACCTGCTTTATTTGGGTGGACCTCACATCAATTAGGGGGTCCGGGGGCATGCTCCCCCGCCACAACACACACACACACACACACACACACACACACACACACACACACACACACACACACACACACACACACAGGCTGTTTAATCCTCCGTGGCGATGACCACTTGCGTAAAAAAATTAAATTAAATTAAACACTATTGAAAAGTGGGGGGGGACACAAACGGGATTTTGAAACGTGGGGGGGGCATGTCCGCACACACACATGCACACGCCCCCCCCCCCTCTCTCTCTCTCAAAGGGATAGCTACCTGACTCTGCATGACCCTAATATCATAACACAAGTTTATTATTTTGATGGTTTAGATTTAAACGTGTGTGTGTGTGTGTGTGTGTGTGTGTGTGTGTGTGTGTGTGTGTGTGTGTGTGTGTGTGTGTGGTGTGTGTGTGTGTGTGTGGTGTGTGTGTGTGTGTGTGTGTGTGTGTGTGTGTGTGGTGTGTGTGTGTGTGTGTGTGTGTGTGTGTGTGTGTGTGTGTGTGGTGTGTGTGTGTGTGTGTGTGTGTGTGTGTGTGTGTGTGTGTGTTGTTACTGGTTTATCTCTCAGACTGGAGAAGATGAGTGATTTTAAAGATGAGGAAGAGGACACATCTTCAGTCTCCAGCGGTCTGTCTCTGAAGAGTGACTGGTCTAGAGATCAACCTCTAAACTTCAGTAATGAACCTGGACCCTCAGACACAAAGTAAGAGTTTCTGCTGTAACCTGACCTGAAGAGGATCCAGTTTGTATGTTATCTGATAATCTAACCTGTTCTTTAATGATCGCAGTAAAGAAACTTAGTAACAGTACAGTAACAAAGTTTAAACTCTTGATCCCTGGCGTCATCAGCGATAGTAAATAATCTACATACAGACAGAAGTCAAAATGTGCTCTCTGAATGAACTAATGATGTTTAAAACATGTGTTGTTTCCACAGACAGAGAGCAGAGTCTCCAGTCCCCAGCTGTCTGTCTCTGAAGAGTGACTGGTCTAGATCACCTCTAAACTTCAGTAATGAACCTGGACCCTCAGACACAAAGTAAGAGTTTCTGCTGTAACCTGACCTGAAGAGGATCCAGTTTTTATGTTATCTGATAATTAGTGTGAATGCTGAGCAACAGACTATTGTTCTTCAAATCTTTATTCTTCAACTTATTTCAACCAATGTTTGCTGTTTAACTACTTCAGCATACTTTCAGCTACAGAAACCATTCAAATATTAAAATGTTCAGCTCCTTCAGGACATGACTGCTATGACTGTTCTTGTTTTGGACATTTACGCTTTTTATAATATTCAGCTTTTTAAACTTTTATTTTTACAATGTAACCCAATGGGAGGAACCTTCAAATCCTCTTTGAGCTACACCGTGTGCTAAATGCTACTCCTTCCACATACCTTCAGCTAGAGACTTTCCAACTTTAAAACGCTCACAAGACATTCAGCTATTAAACCTGCATTCAGCTTTTTGATATCTTTTACACTTTTGAAATATTTAACTTAGTTTGGAGCTTGGTAAAGAGGCCTTCTTCAGATTGTAACATTAGTGTGCGCCGCTCGTTAAGTCTAGAGAGCTTTGATCTCAAAACAGAGTGGAGGAGAGCTTGAAATCCGCCTAAAAATAAATGTTAAACCTGCCATAAGTCCCAAACCCTAAACTCCTGTGACATCAGTTGGTGATGAAAATGAAGGAAAACATCTCCAGAGTCCGTCCTTTGAGGTCTTGGAGCGGACAAACAGAGGTGGATTTAAGCACAGAGTCAAGCTTTCATGTTTCTCTCCAGTCTTTTTATTTAATACATTTTTATACACCAATAAATATAATAAAACACTTTTAAAAAAGCTTACAGCACCGGGTATTCCCAGGCGGTCTCCCATCCAAGTACTGACCCGGCCCGACCCTGCTCAGCTTCCGAGATCGGACGAGATCGGGCGTGATTTTTTTTTTATTATCTTTTATTATAAAAATACATAATTTACATTTTTATAACATAAATCATATAAAAGAGCCCTCAAAGAAAGGGACTCCATGGCCTTTCATTCAAGAAAAAGAAGACAATAAATGGATTCACATCCCAGTAATCCTAACTCCTAAAAGGGAAAAACATTACAAAACACAATCAACATATTTCAAAATGAAATCTTAGCTTTCCATCATTAACTTCAATCAATGAGCAACCTTCCACATAATCCTCCACAAAAACCTCCTTTCCTTATAAATAACAGTCCAATGTCTCTTTTTATCGTCCTTTTCATTATGTCCCACACTTCTTCCATCCTCCCCTCATAGTGTGCAATATGTCTTCTTAATTTAACTGCATGTCTTGCATGACTCAAACAAACATTCAGGAGACCAACATTGCGCTCACTCATCTCCCCATTCACACCAAACAGCCATAGCTCCTTCCAGTCCAAACACTTTATCAACCTTTCATTCCAACATCTGCCTATCATTTCTTTTATTCTGACAAAGACCACCCTTAATTTACTGCATTCAACAAATGCATGCATACAATTCCCCACTCCCACCCTACATACATCACATTCTTTCTTCACCTCACCATCAAACATACTTATCACTCAATGATTGAAGATCCTGTTGTGCCTTAACAGGAAATCAAATAGCTCGCACTCCACACTGTTACCTTCACTCTCAAATTCATCCATATCTTTTTCACATCTTTCCCATTCACCACTTTCCCCCATTCTTTCTCTGCTGCCGGTCTTCTCACATTCTCTTAAATCCCTCACAACTCTGAACCCCGCCCTCCACATCGGCAAAGTGAAGATGACCTTCTGCTCCTTCACAATCCTTTGATTCAGGAAGATGGGTTGCTTCCACACTTGTTTTGCGCTCACACATTCATATCTCACATTCAACAACCCGGTATCACGGCAAGACGTGAACATGTGACGATCTACCATGCTGGGAGACGTGAATATGTCACGGTTTCGTCCCTTCAAACGTGACAGTTACACGGTATTGTTAACATGGCCCAACCAGTGGAGAAATACCCGGAAGTGCCTAGCAAATGGGCCGCGCCTATTGGTCGGTTTTTATTGTCAAAATTAGATGTTTTTAATTTATTTTGTAATCGTCACACTCGATTTCGCCAATGTTCTTGTTGCCCTAGCTGGTCGACACCTCTTTTAGCAGAAACAAAGGCTACATTAATGTATTAAATCGATGTTAATCCATGTGTGTGGGGTGTGGATGTGGAATTAACGGACGTGACGTTGTGCGATTGCGTTGCCAGGCAACGCAATTTACAAACTCTTCAACTACAACCCGAATTATATTTTAAAACATTTTAAAATGCCTCACGAAGGCCTCACGAAATACTTTAATGTAAATTAAAATGTAAATGTGAAGGAATGTGTGTAATGTGGTGAATGACATTATTCACCCACGGATCTATGGGTTGGGGGTATTGTTGCGCACGGACATTTTAGTTAACCGGACTCCTGTTCATGTGAAATCCGAAAACATTTAAAAATAATAAAATACTTTATTCCGAGTTTGCTTGCTTTTCTCTTTGGAGGTCATTACATAACGGCATTGTAATACACGGTTCGGCTGCATTAAATTACATATCTGCCGTAGTTCTGTATGTATAGAGCCCTGATGAGAAGACTTCTGGACAAACAGGAAGCACTGCCGCCAAAACTGAAAACGTGACGTGGATCATAAATATATCAGCAATTAAACAACATCTTACATTTCTTTTCACGCAATACGTCTCCTTGCAGTATCAATACTAATTCGGCTGACTTTTATATTTGATCCAATTGGTATTGAGACTGGCAGTGGTTACAGACCCCACCATTCAGACTGGCAGTGGTTACAGACCCCACCATTCAGACTGGCAGTGGTTACAGACCCCTCCATTCAGACTGCAGTGGTTACAGACCCCACCATTCAGACTGGCAGTGGTTACAGACCCCTCCATTCAGACTGACAGTGGTTACAGACCCCACCATTCAGACTGGCAGTGGTTACAGACCCCACCATTCAGAGGCAGTGGTTACAGACCCCACCATTCAGACTGGCAGTGGTTACAGACCCCACCATTCAGACTGGCAGTGGTTACAGACCCCACCATTCAGACTGGCAGTGGTTACAGACCCCACCATTCAGACTGGCAGTGGTTACAGACCCCACCATTCAGACTGGCAGTGGTTACAGACCCCACCATTCAGACTGGCAGTGGTTACAGACCCCACCATTCAGACTGGCAGTGGTTACAGACCCCACCATTCAGACAGGCAGTGGTTACAGACCCCACCATTCAGACTGGCAGTGGTTACAGACCCCACCATTCAGACTGGCAGTGGTTACAGACCCCACCATTCAGACTGGCAGTGGTTACAGACCCCACCATTCAGACTGGCAGTGGTTACAGACCCCACCATTCAGACTGGCAGTGGTTACAGACCCCACCATTCAGACTGGCAGTGGTTACAGACCCCACCATTCAGACTGGCAGTGGTTACAGACCCCACCATTCAGACTGGCAGTGGTTACAGACCCCACCATTCAGACTGGCAGTGGTTACAGACCCCACCATTCAGACAGGCAGTGGTTACAGACCCCACCATTCAGACTGGCAGTGGTTACAGACCCCACCATTCAGACTGGCAGTGGTTACAGACCCCACCATTCAGACTGGCAGTGGTTACAGACCCCACCATTCAGACTGGCAGTGGTTACAGACCCCACCATTCAGACTGGCAGTGGTTACAGACCCCACCATTCAGACTGGCAGTGGTTACAGACCCCACCATTCAGACTGGCAGTGGTTACAGACCCCACCATTCAGACTGGCAGTGGTTACAGACCCCACCATTCAGACTGGCAGTGGTTACAGACCCCACCATTCAGACTGGCAGTGGTTACAGACCCCACCATTCAGACTGGCAGTCATATGCAGCCACACTTTAGATTTTCAAAAGTGACTTGGTTGCGGAGTTTCACTGCGAAATTGACATCGTAATTCCGACGGTTTGGGCACAAGTTTAAGGATATTATGCCTCACTTTTATAAATATATATTATATATTAAAAAAAAAAAAAGTATCGAAAACCGGATCTGATTTCGGTACGGTATACCGTAGCCACCAGTAACCGGTATTTCGGTAATACCGGGAACCGGTATGCACCCCTATGCTCACCCCTCAAATCTAAACTTTCTTCAAACAGTTCAGCACGCTGTTTACCTCGCACTCTTTGCCTCTAGCGGATCAGGGTATGGCCGTAAGCAAAGAGTGTGGAGGGATAGGCGCTTCTTATAGCTGGCTCAGAGAGGGGCTCCTATGCTGGAGGTCCCAGGGCCGAGTTTGGGTGCTGACAGGCGGACTGCCCCCCTCATGTCGATGGGGGTGCTGCAGGGGGCCTGCTGGAGGGCCCAGCCGAGCTGTGAGCCTGTCTCCCCCTCTCCAGCACCTGGCAGCTCTCCGGGTCCTGGAGAGGCATTTTCAGGCTTCACTTTTCCCCCTACAAATGAATTGTAATCAATACTTTTAGATGTAAATGGTTTATTGTATCATTACTATGGGTCTCTGAAACAATCAGACTTTTCCCACACTGTTATCAGAGTGTTATCAGAGTGTTATCAGAGTGTTATCAGACTTTTAGCACTCTGTTCCCCGCAGAAACGAGTTTAAATCATCAGTGTCACTATTGTGGGGATGTAGGAATGTACCTGTGTCTGTGTGGAGCCTCCCTGCACTTTAAATCATTGATTTGCCTTTTTTGATTGTATTTTCTACTGTTAGTGCACTGTGCTCATGTCGGGTGAAGTGCCCTCCTGTGGGGAAACATAGGAACTGCACTTAAATCACTTCGTGCTTTTTAACCGGTTTAAAATCGTTTTTCTCACTTTTAAAATACTTTCTGCCCTAGAAATGATTTGTAATCATTAGTACCATTATTAAGGGGCTGCATGAACACTTTCTCCCACGTTGAAAGTACTTTTCATGGGTTAGAAAGTGAGGTGCTGCAGCCTGTTCTCTGGGTAACAGTTAATGACACCTCTTTTAAGTGGACATCACATTTCCATTGTGCGGAAGTTTGTCCAATGGCACGAAGCGTCCCCCGTTATTTGCGTCCAAAAAGAGGAAGTTTCCCTAACTACATGTATCAGCTAGTTATTGCAGGATAACACATACTTAGTGGAGATTGATCAACTATACTTAAACTATTGCACATCTTTTAAACATTATTGCTAAAAGCCACTTGTTCATACAGCTACAGTCACCATTCAGCTATTCAGATATTCAGCTTTCTCTGCATTTTCAGCAAAGTTCAGCAACACATTTGCGCAGCTTTCAGCATTCACACACATTTTCAGCAGGAAATGCCTTTTCTAGCCTAACCTGTTCTTTAATGATCGCAGTTAAGAAACTTAGTAACAGTACAGTAACAAAGTTTAAACTCTTGATCCCTGGCGTCATCAGCGATAGTAAATAATCTACATACAGACAGAAGTCAAAATGTGCTCTCTGAATGAACTAATGATGTTTAAAACATGTGTTGTTTCCACAGACAGAGAGCAGAGTCTCCAGTCCCCAGCTGTCTGTCTCTGAAGAGTGACGGTCTAAAGACTTACCTCTATGGTTCAGTAATGAACCTGGACCCTCAGACACAAAGTAAGAGTTTCTGCTGTAACCTGACCTGAAGAGGATCCAGTTTTATATAATCTAATATATTAAACTGTTCTTTAATAATATCATGTGTGCAGTATAGTACAGAACAAAGGCAGCAGAGTTCAGCAAGCTAACATTATTTGAGGATATTTCAATATGCATTTATAGCATCATTGTATCAGTGGCATCAAAAGGTTTTAAATGGCAAAGATATTGATAAATACTCACTAGAAACTAAATATATCGTCCAAAACATTATTCACTACTTGGGCATGTTTATGATGTTTATTTTAAAGATCCATCCATCTTCTCCCGCTTATCCGTGGTCGGGTCGGGGGAAGCAGTTCCAGCAGAGAGCCCCAAACTTTATTTTCCCTGGCCACATCAACCAGCTCTGACTGGGGGATCCCAAGGCGCTCCCAGGCCAGCCATTTTAAAGATGTTTATTAATAATAGTGATAACCTGGTGAGCTGGTTGTGTTTAGCATTAGCAGATATAACAGAGCTTTGTGTGATTACATGTAGAGTCAATGCAAAGACCCAGATCCGTGCCTGGAGACACCAAGAAAGTGAAGAGGTGAAATTCATGTCACCTGCGTATTCGTGCAGCGTGACACATTTCATCTTTCATTTCATTTCATTTGTATTTGTTCCGTTCATGGTATGCACAACTTAATGTATAACAAATATTTACAAAACATGTCTCTATGAACACACCATTGACCGAAAAGGAGCAGGGAGAAGAAAATAATCTGATATGACCTGCCCCTTTCTAAAGAAATAGAAATAGATGGTCTGTCCTTCATATGTTCTTATTCACAGCCACACATCACAGCATCGTAGGATAACAAGAGAAACACAAACACTTACTAACAAAAATACTTAGTTCCCACTGACAGTTAACGGAAAGAAACAAAAAACAACAACAACAACACCAAAACATCACATGAACAAGGAAAAGTGCAACACCCTCACCTGAGTCCTACTGGAGGAGAAGAGTCTTGAGAGAGACGTTTGTGACGCTCTGCCCGTTGGTGAGAATCAGCTCCACTAATGTGACGTGCTGTAAAGGATGTGTTCATCTCCACAGAGGGAAGAGGAAGAGTGGTGTTCCTGTGGAGGAGCAGCTGTCCAGCTGTGCTCTGTGTCAGGACGTCCTGAAGGATCCAGTCTCTACCAGCTGTGGACACTGGTTCTGCAGACAGTGCATCACCTCATACTGGGAGCAGAGACCTCCATCAGGAGACCCCTCCTGTCCCCAGTGTGGAGAAAGATCCAGAACCAGAGCTGGACTGCAGACAGCCAGTCAGACCAGCTCTGTACGAGGTAAGAGGCCGAACACATGCAGCGTCTTATTCCTCTTCCTGGTTCATTTGTGTTTGAACAGGTATACTGTTGTAGAGCATAGACAGTAAGCTGTTTATAAAACATTTAAACTCAGTCTGTTTTTGTTGTTTTATTGTTATAATTAGATTCTCAGAGCATTTCCCTCATTCTCTCATGTTTCCTTCTCTTCCAGCAGATAGTGGTCTGCAGGAGGTTTTAGATGAACATAGGCTCAGTCTGAGGAGGAGATGTGAACGTGTGACTGAAGGAACTGATCAAAGTGAAACCCTCCTCAACAGGATCTTCACTGAGCTCTACATCACACAAGGCCAGAGTGAAGAGGTTAATACCCAACATGAGGTGAGGCAGCTGGAGACAGCTTCCAAGAAGGAGACCCTCCATGACACTCCAATCAAGTGCCAGGACATCTTTAAAGCCTTACCTGACCAACAGACTCTCATCAGAGCGGTCCTGACCAACGGAGTCGCTGGAGTTGGAAAAACCTTCTCAGTGCAGAAGTTCACTCTGGACTGGGCCGAGGGTTTGGGAAACCAAGATGTCAGTCTGGTGATCCCGCTCTCCTTCAGGGAGCTGAACCTGATCAAAGGTGAGCAGTACAGTCTTCTCAGGCTGCTCCATGTTTTCCATCCAACCTTACAGAAGGTCACAGCAGAGCAGCTGGCTGTCTGCAAAGTGCTGCTCATCTTTGACGGCCTGGATGAAAGCAGACTTTCTCTGGACTTCAGAAACAATGAGGTTGTGTCTGATGTCTCTCAGCAGTCCTCAGTCAACGTGCTGCTGACAAACCTCATCAGGGGGAAGCTGCTTCCCTCGGCTCTCGTCTGGATAACTTCCAGACCTGCAGCGGCCAATCAGATCCCTCCTGAGTGTGTGGACAGGGTAACAGAAGTACGAGGCTTCACTGACGCCCAGAAGGAGGAGTACTTCAGGAGGAGATGGAGTGATGAAGACCTGTCCAGCAGAATCATCTCTCACATCAAGAGCTCCAGGAGCCTCCACATCATGTGTCTGATCCCAGTCTTCTGCTGGATCACTGCTGCAGTTCTGGACCACATGTTGACTACAGACCAGAGAGGAGAGCTGCCCCAGACCCTCACTGACATGTACTCACACTTCCTGCTGGTCCAGACCAAGAGGAAGAAGCAGAAGTATGAAGAGGGACATGAGACGAGTCCACAGCAGCTGACGGAGGCTGACAGGGAGGTTCTTCTGAAGCTGGGGAGGCTGGCGTTTGAACATCTGGAGAAAGGAGACATCATGTTCTACCAAGAAGACCTGCAGCGCTGTGGTCTTGGTGTCACCGAGGCCTTGGTGCACTCAGGAGTTTGTACACAGATCTTCAAAAGAGAGAGAGTGATCTTCAAGAAAACAGTCTACTGCTTTGTTCATCTGAGCATTCAGGAGTTTCTGGCTGCAGTCTACATGTTGCACTGTTACACCAACAGAGACACAGAGGTACTGAAGGACTTCCTGCAGAGAACTTAACAACAGCAGAGATCAGGATTACCCATCCTGCCTGTCTTCCTGAAGGGAGCCATGGAGAAATCCCTCAAAGTGAAAATGGCCACCTGGACCTGTTTGTCCGCTTTCTCCACGGCCTCTCTCTGGAGTCCAACCAGAGACTGTTAGGAGGCCTGCTGGGTCGCACAGACAACAGACCAGAAACCATCCAGAGAGCCATCAGCAACCTGAAGGAGATGAGCAGTGTATATCTCTCCTGACAGGAGCATCAACATCTTCCACTGTCTGACAGAGATGAAGGACCACTCAGTACATCAGGAGATCACAGAGTTCCTGAAGTCAGAGAACAGATCAGAGAAGGAACTCTCTGAGATCCACTGCTCTGCTCTGGCCTACATGCTGCAGATGTCAGAGGAGGTTCTGGATGAGTTGGACCTGGATCAGTACAACACATCATAGGGACGACGAGACTGATTCCAGCTGTGAGGAACTGCAGGAAGTTCAAGTAAGTCCAGATGTGATTAACTTTATAAACTAATGTGGATCAGGAGTTTAATTATTCAAATAAACACTATAACATTTCTGCTGTTTAAATACTGAGAGCAAAATAAACCAACACTGTTCTTCTATTTATTTATAATAATAGTTAAACTGAAGCGTTCCTCTCTTCATATTGAGTGATGGAGGCGACATGTCAAACACATGAAGGACTTGAGAGGTTTCTCAGCATGTGATCACACCACACAGCAGGACTTACAGTTATCACAGAAACATGTTATTATTACTTTCTTTGCTTTTTTCTTTGCTTTTTAAGAAAATATTCACAAAGCATACATAACCAAATAAACACATCTAAGTACAAGATGAACTACATAACAGATGACAAATCAAAAGACATAATAAGATAATAGTATTAATAATATTACAAATGAAAGAATGGATACATTATGAATACATTATGAATACTCAGGTACACATTAATTATATTCACTGTATTGTTCTATACTGACCCATTCCTCCCACCTTTCCTCAAAGATATGCATTTGGTTTCTAATCTAGTTGTTTTCTCCGTTACATAGATTTCATTTACTAAGTTATTCCATTGTGAGTTTACTAAGTTATTATCTTTTAGACAATTCCTTGTCATTAGTTTGATGATGGCTTTTCTAATGACCAGAAATAGATAGGAATCTTTCTGTATCTCCTCTGGTGTTTCCCCAGTGATAGGGACAATGGGTTTTTGTTGAGAGAACAAGATATTGGACATTTCTCTTCAAACTGTTTCCCAGAAGTCTCCCAACACATCACAGGCCCAGAATATATGTGTCTGGTTTCTGCTCAGCGCATTCTCTCCAGCATTTTGAAGTGAGGGTTTGTTTGTGTTCACTTTGAATCTGGGGTGTCTTAAAGGATGGAGTTAAAAGCTTCATGTGTTTTCTTTCCAGTAGTTTGAGTTGGTTGTGTTATGAATGTTTCTGCACATTTGTTCCCAATCTGCTTCTGGCATATTGCAGGATCATTCATTTCCCCATTTCTTTGTTACATTAATAATACTGTGTTCATCTTGATTTCTTAATTGTAATATTTGAACCATCTGAGTTAGAAATGTTGTTTCCACTCCAGGGTCATAAACTGTAAGCATGTATTTTATTAATGGCTTGATGTCTTGAAAAGATCTCTTTTTTAAATGCCAGAAAGATAACTCCTCACTTGGAAGAATGTGAATAAATGGTATTTGAGTAAATCATATTGTAACGAAAGCTGTTCAAAGGACTTCACGTCTTTATCACCGAACATTTGTCCAAATGTCCTCAAGCCCTTAGAAGCCCATAGTTTCAACATGTGGTGGTCTTTGTTCAGTTTGTGAGGAGGGAAGTCTTGATCAGTTCATTTCTTTCAAGAAGATTACATCTTCATATCGTTTTTGATTACGACAGACTTCCCTCCAAACCTTAAGTGAAGCAACAACCCTTTTTTTAATGATTACTTTCTAGTAGTTTCTTTATCATTAAACACGTTTTGATCACAATGTGTTAGAGTTTAAAATCAGATCTATATCATTTCCCACCAATAACAGAGTTATGTCTTAATGCTGATATACTGGGAACATCTGATGCTATCAAGTTGAACATATTGAAACTTTATTGGTTTGTTAATTGTGTTTGTGTGCGCAATAAATGTTCAGATGCTCAGAGAAGCCAAAGCATCCTTCATCCATCATTCACATCCACATATTAACTAACATTTAAATATGTACATCTCTAATATTGTCAAGTGATTCATTTAATTTCTGTTTCTTTTGGTAACAGTCAGTGACAGCAGGAGCACAGACATGTGATCAGATCACACTGACAACTCATTACACTCTATTATCATATATTATATATTATATTAAATGGACTAACAGCAAAGGTCTATCAGAACATGTCAAATCTTTTTTCATCAAATGCTTGATGTTAATATAATGTTTCCTCTTTTTAACACATGTTGTAATATATGTTTTATTATAGACTTACTGGCTTGGACTCTATGGACTCTCAGAGACTGATGTGAAGTCGTGGCCTCAGCTCTGAAGTCTGACCCCTCTCATCTGAGAGATCTGGACCTGAGTGAAACCTCTGATGATTCAGAGTGGAGCTGCTGATTTCTGGACTAAAGAGTCCAAACTGCAGACTGGAGGCTCTCAGGTCAGTTCACTGACTGCAGTTCATATTGATCTGTTTGTGTTTATGATTTTCTGAATTTGAACAAATACAATGTTATTTTTATTTTTGTTTTTGCTAATGACTGAATATTGATCAGAGTAACAGAGAGAAGGTGAATGTGTGAGGGAGAGTGTTTGAGCTTCCACAGACTCACTCTGTGCTCCATGAGTCAGTGGAGATGCTGTCAGTACTGATGAGCTGTGAGGGAGATGAAGGAGTTGTTCAACATCTGATCAAAGTTAAAGTTCCAGATTATCAGTGGATTGTTTCTGCATCATCTCTGACATTAAAACCCTGTTTCACTCTGAACAGATTATTAAACCTGGAGTTATTTCAAACAGGAACATTGTTTTCTAAACTTACATCATGTTAAATTGCGCGCTCAATAACATTTCCTATCCTCAAAATGTTTCATAGCGTGCTCAGGATAGAGGCACAAAAGTAGCGCCGCACCATGGATGAACAGCGACGCTACACATCAAGCAAGCAGAGCCAGCATGCAGCTGACTCATAGACTCATATATACACCTAGATGAGTCATTTCAAACCTTTCATTACATTACAGAGAAAAGCTGTGAGAATGTTGCATAATGTTCAACCTAGAGAACAAACAGTTTATTGAGTCAAGGCTGTTAGCATTTAAAGATTTAATAGAATTACAGACGGCTTTAGTTATGCATAAAGCAAACAACAGAATACTGCCAGAGAATATAGAAAACACATTAGTTTTAATTCAGAGGCTGAGCATCATAGGAGGAGATTACATTCTAAGCTTCAGTTAGTTTATTTATTGTAATGGTTTATTTGGTAGGGACATTGCACTTTAATGAACACTTAAAACTATAAATGTGCCAAGTAAATATGCCGGATTTAGCTTTGAGCTACTTTCCATCCGCAGTCCCTCACATCAAACATTAAGAACATGACATTTACAAACATAGCAGATACAAATACATGAAATACAAGAAAAGTGCAAAAGAGCAAGAGCAGAATACACAAGTATTTATGACATGGCAAAACAACATAGCAGCATGGATACACAAAGTGCAAGAGAGGAGACCCCTGTGTTAAAGTGCATCTAGTGGTGACCGCACGTTTGCACGTACTGCTTTAAAGCAGATGTGTCTCTTGAGAAAGAAGTGGAATTCTTTGCCGAATGATTTAAAGGGCTGTAAGAACATTTTGATGTTTCAGAAAATGTATAAAGAAAGCGTAATTAGACAGTCTGAAGGTGACTTTTGATTGTGTTCTGGTTTCATGTTTCAGTATTTGTAAGAAACTGAGACTGAAAGAATATTGCTTTGATTTGACTTTTTTATGGTGATTTCATTTATTTATTTTTTCCAATGTCAATAATGGAGCCCAAGTGATATCTGTTACGAGCCAGCTGATCTTTGTTGACAAGAGTTGTGATTTCCTGACCAGTCTCGATGCACATTTGTTTTTCTCTCCACAATTTCTCACACACAAAATGTTCCTTGGAAGAGCTGTGTTTGCTAAGACCCGTGTCCTTTTGTAAGCATGCTTCCAGTCTTTGAAGCCTTTTACGGTGAACGATGCGTCATGATGATGAGCCTTAAACTTTCTACATGGGAAATACGCAGCCTCGCCTTTCACGGAGTATTCAAGCCAGGGTGGGTTTTGGTACCATGAGCTGGAAACACTACGTTTGTTTCCCGGAGAAGAGCCGAGAGGGGAAACTATCCAGGACTTCCTGTTTTGGTTTATCCACGCCAAGGTCCTCTGGAAGTAGAAAACTAACATCTCCAAGATCACGCAGACTTTCATTCAGAGTTTCATAGCTAAATAAAAACATGATATTACACTAATCTCTCAACATAGTTTCATACAAACATAAATATTAGGACAAAGCTCTACAGATAACAACACTAAACATAATAATACAACAATTCAATGTTTTTAATCAGCCCTGATTTCTCATGGGCCCAAATCCTGGATGGGGGGGGGGGCATACGTTAATAACTTACATCCATAGAGTTGTACATGTCCTTATATTCATGTTTCATTTTGAAGAGTAAGAAGTAAGAACTGCAGACATACATGCTGACTGTTTCTTAAAGGAACTGTAATAGATGTTAGTTGTAAAAAGTAAATCTATGTATTTAGTAAACGATAACGTCTGAATAAAGGTCATCTGAAGTCATTTTAGTTTGACATTGTGGTGGGAATTTATTTCAAATGTGGAGAGAGAATCAAAGCATTCAGCTCTTTGTGGTATCTTATTTCTGTAAGAAAGTTCAGTCAGTCACACAGAGAGCATACAGTCTGCAGAGAGGAAGAGGAAGAGGAGAGTTTGGGTTGCATATTTAAACACAGAGAGAGGAGAAAGGGAGGGGGGAAGCTTGGTGATGATGAAGGAGCATTCTGGGAGTTAGGGAGTTAGGGAGGCCGTATCAGGAAGTCCTCAGTTCACCTGAGGTGAAGGTCATACTGTTGGTGCACATAGAGAGTCACTAACAACACTGCAACACATCTTCTTCATAAGGACTTTCCCCAAGCTTAGCTAAGAAGAGTGAGAAGTAGCAAATATAGATAAACATTAGCAAATAAGAATCACACAATGATATTATTAAAGTAAGTAAGTCAGTATAATGTTTCTATTACATACATGATAAAGTTCACTTTCTGAAGTAGACAGATGTTTCTGTTCAGATTCATTTAAATGTTGAGTAACATCTGATTGGATTATAAACAGATGTTTATCCTCATCATGTTTTCTTTATTCAGTCTGAGGCGCTGCTGGTTGTCAGAGATCAGCTGTTCTGCTCTGGCCTCAGCTCTGAAGTCCAACATCCATCTGAGAGATCTGGACCTGAGTCTCAACGCTCTGCAGGATTCAGATGTGAAGCTGCTGAGAGATCTTCTGGAGAGTCCAGACTGCAGACTGGAGACCCTCAGGTCAGTAAGGGGTCTCTGCTGGTTCAGCAGTATTGTATGAAACACAGGGAGGTGTTTCTCTCACTGGGGAATCACAACAGATCAGTGATGTTACCCACTGACTGCAGGCTCTTTCATTCTTCCATCAACTATAGAAGGCCAGCTGAAAATGCAAAGCCACATTTAGTAAGTAATCAACTTTCCACCAGACATATGGGATTTGACAGAAGAGTGGGAAAGGTAGTGTGTTTTTGATGGGATGTTTTTAGCTCCTTGACTAATGACTGTTACTTCCTGTAATGCAGCTGAGAGCTGTGGCAGTCAGTCGTAGTGTTTGCAGAGAAGATATGATGGGATGTAAAGCATGAGATCAGTCAGGACTCTGAAGCTGACTCAAAGAACAAACACTTATTTTAAACTGGATCCATAACTGTTGGATTGTGTTCATCCCTACAGGATCGAGATGGATGAGACGATCAGAGCCAAGATCCAGAAGAACTGTGAGTACTGAATATCCTCCATTCATCAGATATGAAACTCTTTCATGGAGCATGTCCTCAGAGGAAAACAACACTCTTGTTTCTCTCTCTTCATCATTTTGGCTGTTTCTCTTCACAACAACTGTCTATCAAAACAGTGACGCGTTCACTGACACTCTGTAAAATGTAAATAAACTCTGAAGAATAAAACACATGAAAACATCAACATTATAACCAGTTACAGTATTATCATCAAAATATACTTCAGTAAAGTAGAAGTACTCAGATCTTGTACTTGAGTAAAAGTAGAATACTCAGATCTTGTACTTAGTAAAGTAGAAGTACTCAGATCTTGTACTTGAGTAAAAGTAGAAGTACTCAGATCTGTACTTGAGTAAAAGTGGAAGTACTCAGATCTTGTACTTGAGTAAAAGTAGAAGTACTCAGATCTGTACTTGAGTAAAAGTGGAAGTACTCAGATCTTGTTACTTGAGTAAAAGTAGAAGTACTCAGATATTGTACTTGAGTAAAAGTAGAAGTACCAGAGTGTAGGAATACTCTGTTACAGTAAAAGTCCTGCATTCAAAATGTTCCTCAAGTGAAAGTAGAAAAGTATTCTCATCAAAATATAGTGAAAGTAGCGACAGTAAAAGTAGTCATTGTGCAGATTGGTCCATTTCAGAATAATATATATGATATGTTTTATAATGATTGATCATGAAAGTGTTCTCAAAGCTGGTAAAGGTGCAGCTAGTTTGAATGACTTTGTATACTGCAGGGTAGCTTGTGGATTTACTCCAGGTGGAACTAAAGTCTGATTTAACACTTGATTATATTTCACATCATTCATCCACATCTGTGAAGTAACTAAAGGTATTAAATACATGTAGTGGAGGAAAAGTACACCATGTACCTCTGAACTGTAGAGGAGTAGAAGTACAAAGTAGCCTAAAATGGAAATACTCAGGTAAAGTACAAGTACCTCAACATTGTACTTAAGTACAGTCCTTGAGTAAATGTACTTAGTTCCTCTCCTGGTCTGTAAAGCTCTCCCAACATATGCAGGTTAGCATCCGGCAGCTTCTATGTGCTGGGGACCCGTACTGTACATTTCTCTCATCACACTTTGGGCTCCTCAACATGTGTGGGTTCCCAGCAGGACTCTCTGAGCTGCAGACACATTCTTTCTGTGACGTTGTTCCAGATGTTTGGAGCATAATAACTGAAGCTGTTTCTCCATGTTCAGGAACTCCCATCCCCCGAGTCCTGTGGCAGGAAGCGCTCCTTCTCTCCAAGAACTCCTGGACCCTGCAAGCTGCTCCAGAACCAGAGTCCCAGTGAGGAGTCCAGCCAGTCCACCTCTCAGAGTTAAACTAAACTACAACATTATTAAAGATCATGTTGAAAGTTAAAAAAGGATGCTTTCAGACTGAATCCAGAAGTTTCTCAAGCTGCAGTCAAAGCAGATCATTTGAGAAATATATAAAACAATTATAAAACGTAATAAGAATTACTCTGAATACTTTCTTTGGACATTTTATTTACATTTCTTTTAACCTGTTCCACACCATCCCCCCGGTACCGGGCGGATAAACGCGTCATTTGCAGGAAACAACGTCTAAGGAATTAATATTGAATAAAACTATGAATGTGTTATATCCATGTAACGGGAAGAAACTCAGCTAACTGATCTTTTTAATTTTTTTTTCAAAAAAACCACATGCTAGCACTCAACCGACAAAGGCACTTAAACTCACTCATAACTCCCTTATTACTATCCTAGATGCACAGCCAACCACTCGTTTTTGGTGTCCTGGAGACACTGAATCTAACGGTGCCCACCTCAACACTCAGTGATAAACATTCGCGACGCTATAAATGAAAGCGTACATCATCACATGTGGAGCTAAGTTGCTAAAAAACGTAAATATGGCTTACCTTGGTCAAAAGTGGTCTTCAATGGCATTAAAACGATAAAAAACGATGCTGCAGTTAATCCATAGTTCATCCTATGTGTCTGTGCCTTCTTTGAAATTATTTCTGATAATCCATAAGCAATACAACTGCGTTTTAGTTTCCAAATTCCAGAAGGAGACATTCCTCCACTTTGGTTTCGTTTTCCACACGCGAAGCGCCCACATTTTATCTTCACAACGTGTGTGTATGTGAGCCTCACCCTTCGATTCTATTGGCTCTAACGGTCACAAGGGTATGTCAACCAACCAAATCGACCAAGGGGGGCCAGAGATAGGTCAAATCCACCCAAATGACCCCAGATGGCCCAGTTTTTGGCTAAATCTCTCTAAAAAGGTCAAATTTCACTTGTTTTGCATCAATCTTGATACAGGTACTTATTATATGTTGTACTTTGGATTCCTAAAGCTTTTAGTCTACTAACCCATCATCCAAGGGTAGTTTTCACTATCTGTAAAAAATAATTTTTGGACGGACACTATAATTTACAGTTTTTTACTATGTAAAATCTGAATTTTCTTTAAAATAAAAACATTTATATTGATTCTGACACTTCTACATCCAACTCACAGGTTTATCATTACTTTGAGAACAAAGATTATTAATTTAACCCTTTTAGAAGGAAAGATATGGTCATTTGTTCTGGGAATGTCATTTTCGAGCCTGAGACCTGAAAAACAGGCTCAGAGTGGAACAGGTTAATCAAATGTTTCTGACTTTCTATCCGAGTGCTTTTCTCATGAATCAACAACTTCAATCTTCTTTCTTTTCTCGTGTATTTCATAAACAGGATATTGTTGTTTGTACTTATATCCTGATTGATGAGTCAGCAGTAAAGCAGCCAGGCGTTAACGGTCAGCTGGCATGTGTATCTGTTCATTGGCTCATATGTGTAGCATGTTTAATGGCAGTGTGTTGAAAATGGCTGACAGGTGAATATGTCAGATCTCTGTGTGTTACTCAGAGAACCGTGTGCAGTGTTTTAGAAAGTGCAGAGTTGAATTGCAGATTGTGTTCAGAGCTGAAAATGTGTTTAGAGTTCTGTTTGATTTGATCCAGCCAGTTCTGCCACAGCAAAGCATAAGGGCTCAGAGCTTGGACCTATTGTGTTCACATTATATACGCTTCCTTTAGGCAATAAGGAATCACTCGGGACATTTTCATTGTTATGCGGATGATACTCAATTATACACAATATAGACAAAAGTATTGGACCACCTACACATGAGAGAGATACCACAGGTCCTTCCTTCCTGCAGCGGTCAGACTATATAACCACCACGACCCCTAGTAGACCCCACACAACAACACAGACTATAACACCCCTTGTTGTTAAATACCAACTATGTGCAGTATGTGCAATATATATATATATATGCCGTTAATACTCTGCAATATATACCTGGCTGCTAAATCCTCTGAACTGTTACAGGATGTGTATTTTGTAAAATGTGTAACTTTTTTTAATAATAATTTCTTGTTTTAATCTTTAATACTTTGTTGTCTGCATGCTTTAGGAAACATGAAGCTGTCTCTGGCTCTTTCTGCTGTAACAATGTACATTTCTCCTCTGGGACTAATAAAGGGATTCTGATTCTGATTCTGATTCTGATTACACCTGCAGGAGCTTTCAGGACATCCCATTCCAAACTCTTAGGCATTCATTTGAAGTTGGTCCCCCTTTGCAGCTATAACAGCTTCCACTCTTCTGGGAAGGCTTTCTACAGATCTTGGAGTGTGTCTGTGGGAAGCCCTTTCATCCAGAAGAGCATTAGTCACACACTGATGCTGGACGAGAGGCTGGCTCTCCGTTCTAGTTCATCCCAAAGGTGTTCAGTGGGGTTCAGGTCAAGTTCTTCCACACCAAACTCATCCGTATATCTGGTATATTTTTATATCGGTTTAAATCAACCGGGGTCACATGTGTTCACTTCAACCATTTAGTTTCAGTGGTGTATTAACAGACTTGCTACGAGCAGCAATGGATGCTTTTGTTCAACTCTTCATCTCAAGCTTCAGTCTGCAGGCCGTCCCTCCATGAATTGTGTATTCTGCTCTTACTCTTGCACTATTCTTGCATTTCATGTATTTGTACTGCTATGTTTGTCATTTTCATTTTCTTAATGTTTTATGTGAGGGACTTGCGGATGGAAAGTAGCTCAAAGCTAAATCCGGCATATTTACACTCGGCACATTTCATGTTTTAACCCTCCGGTATCACTCTGGACGTTTTGGTCCAAATGGGTCATTTTTCACGTTTCATTTGGCGGTAACTTTGGTCGTGTTTCTGCAAATGATCTGATTTTTTAACAAGGCTATTTTCTTGATCTATTCAATTTTTCAAATGGATCTTTAATTCATTGTGAAAAAAAAACTAATTGACCATTCGGGACAAAATGTCCACAAAAAAAAAAGAAGCCAGTCCCCAGATATGTGTTGAATGGAAAATAACTAATTTTTCTCTGTTTTTTATCATGAAAAACACAGCATTTCATGTATTCAAAATGGCCTTTGAAGGGTTAAAATCCTGAAAATGATTAAATATTTAGTATTTCTGATTAGGGCTGAAGTTGCTTTAAAGGGCCCATGTCATGGCCATTTCCACTGATCATAATTACATTGTTGAGGTATACTAAAATAGATTTATACTGTGCAATTTTCCAAACTCACATTGGTTTCGCATACAGCATCTCTGTAAAGTATGTGTATTCAGCAGTATTCACTTTCTCCACTAAACGACTCGTTGGAGCTCTTGCCCCCCCTCCCTGTGAGCCTAGTGTGCTCCGATTGGTCAGCTCGGCCACTCTGTTCTGATTAGTCAACCACCAGAGAGGCTGCGCCCATGTCTAAACGGCTGCTCTCAGCCGAACATCAGTCTTATCATGGCGTCGTACAGCCGTATATTTTATATACATATATATATTTTAACTGTTGTTATAGAAGAGTGTGACGGCCCCAGGGCCTTTGTCTTACGATGGGGTGGAGCTGAAGAGGCTAATCAGTGCGATCACGGACACCTGGCCGGAGCCGAGGTGCTAGCCAGCTGCCCGGAGTCAAATGGCAGCCCCCCTCTCTCTCTCCAAAGCAGCTCAGCGATCCTCTCCCCTGACCACCTATCTCTGCATTTACCACAATAAATGTGCCGTGGTTTTGTAAACTCGTGTATGTCTCCTTGTCTTTCCGTTGTGGCCTACGAGCCGGTCATAACAAAGAGTAAGTTATTTTTACCCGTTATAAACTACTACTGTTTGATGAGAATCAAATCATGGTTTGCTATATATGAATGATATGTTATAGGCAAATAATTCAGGGAAGAAAGGATAGGCCTACTAAGTATTTCCATTAAACTTTATTTTTAGAAATGTACAAAATGAACGTAAATATACATATATACACGGTATATCGTCAATTACTCCCCGTTGTCGGCATCTTGCTTATAGCAGCCGGGGCTTTTTGAGACGATGCCTCAGTGTGATCGTCCAGTCATGTGTTGTCTGGCAGGATCTGTCTGGACGAAATAAAATGCAAATCACAAAATATTAGAGAAACTTAGTTGTTTTAGATTCGTTAGTAGTAGTTGTGGTAGGAGTGTGGATATATCTAATGAACAGCTTGCCTGCTAATATGCTAACCTAGCTTTGTTTACCTTGGTAGCTAACACGATATGAACGTTAGCTTGGAGGAATGGAGTGTAATAAAACTACTATGAACAAAAGTTAGTGGTTCATATTAGGCTAGCAATAACGTGTTTATAATTGCATTATTCTACGGGTAGTCTGCTACGTTCGGTCATACAATGTTTCCCGCTAGCATGCATAGCTAGCCTCGTTAGCTATACATGCATAGCTAGCCTCGTTAGCTATACATGTACTGTCACAATGTACGGTAAATCACCCGGAGTATACTGTATGAGTATTCCGTGTGTGTGACTGCAGACATTCTCCTGCCATGACAAACATGTAAGGCCATCTGCTGACATTGTAGTTGATATATTTAAACGCTAGCAACGTAGCATAACAAAAATGTTATTCCGACCAAACTAAGGTCTAGCTCCGTCGGTAGATCGGTAGCATACACGCTACGCCAGCTATAATGTAATTACGTTTCGCGACTGACCGAACGGTAAATCACCAGGAGTATACGGTCTATGAGTATTTCGTGTGTGAATGCAGACATTATCCAGCTATGAGGAACATGTATGTAAGGCGATCTGCTAATATTGGAGTTGATATATGGAAACGCTAGCAACTTAGTTAGCACAGTTAGCACTGGCTTAGCAGTCCGAAACATGTTTACACATTTAAACAGTCGTGGTAGATACCTTGTTTGATAAATACACAAATAACAATGCAAACTCACAGGTTGTGTACCCGAATCTTCCCCTGCTCCAAACGGTCCAAACAAGCTGTGCATATCCGGCCTCAAACTGGGCAATGTTTTGGAAGCTTTTGTCTGTGAAATGCCGGTTCTTCGAACCTCTGGAGGAACAGTGTTAAAAATTAATTTCAACCACTGACTTCGTCGTGGTTCTTCCGTCGGTAGGACAAACAGCTCAGATTTCTCCTCACATTTCAGGAAACGGTCCTTGGCATTGGCATGACTGGATCGATTGTGAACTGAACCAGAGCTTCCAACAGTAAATGTTAGGCTGGCAGAGGGTGCGGCCAGCGCCGCTGGGTGTGGCCATAGCTCTTTGGGATTGGTCCATTTCGTTCCGGTACCGCATGACATCAGGCCGTACCCGGAACTAAATGGAAGACTCAAATGGGCAGTGACGTATCTCCAACGAGGCGTTTTGGGGAGGTATTTTCTGTGTTAGAGTTTTACTCGCTACAGGGTGTACTTTGAGGGTTTTGACTCTGCACACCGTTTACATGCATAAAAACCTTCATAACACACAAGGGGACGGGTAATAACCGGAAAAGCATTACATGGGAGCTTTAAAGATTGAACCCAAAAAGTGGTGAAGAAAATATTTTAATATAATGTTTTTATCAAAGTCTTTTGCAGTGGACCTTTTTGTCCCGAATGACTAATTAGGGTCGTACAATCAAATGATACCGGAGGTCACGTGATCGTTAATGTGCAATGTCCCTGCCAATAAAGTAATACATAACATAAAATGTAACCTATACTGTGAATCCTCAAATGGGACTCCAGTAGACTTGTAATAATAATAATAATATTTTATTTATATTAGGCGCCTCTCAAGGTCAAGGTACAAGATACACAAACAGCAGAACAACAAATAAATATAACCAATAAGAGCAGTCATGTGACCAGGGGGATACGCCAGTGTGAAGAGACGTGATTTCAGACATGATTTAAAAAAGAGATGGCAGAGGTGTTTTGAGGAACTACTACTGGGACTAGAGGGAGGAATGAGACTGCGTTCCTCTTCCCAGACAGCAGAGGGCAGCAGACGCTAACTGTGATCAATGCTGACTCAGCAATCTGCATATTTGGAAAGTCATCGTTATAAATGACATCTTTGTTTTAGATCTAGACTTCCAGCTGAAACCACATCTCCCTTTTGAAGTCCCTGTCATCGTATTGTCTTCAGAGGTCTCAGGAAGTAGAAAATGTTCTGACCTTCTCACCTCAAATCATTAAAATCAAAACAAAGTGACCTCTGTTTTGAATCCACGTCGTGAGGAGTGAGTCTGATCTCAGTTTATATCAAAGTGAATATATCAGATGAGTGTTATCTCACAGTGTTGGTACCAGGAAAGTAGAGCGAGTTGGTCTCCCACACGGAGCCTTATCTGATGACCTTCAGCCTCCTTAACCCTCTGCTTCACCACGGACATTTATGACCTTATTATTTTACATGTTGGAAGCTAATGCTAGTTTCTGTGATAAAGTGTGAATCCAAAATACAGACAGAGCCTTAAGGACACACATGTTCCCATTGAACCTCAGGGAAACCATAACTAATCATAATAATCACATTTCATTCATCAAGTGCTTCATCAGGAGCTCAAGACGCTTTACAGAGGTGAGAAAAGAAGATAAAAAGTGATTAAAATCAAGCAATAAAACCACATTTCACAAGCATCCATCACATGTAGAAAGAGGAGAGTTCGGTGCCCCTAGTTTCTGCCTGTTTTCCACCAGATTGAGAGTTTCTTGCTGTTTTGCACAAAAAATAAAAATGCAAAACTCAAAAAGTATTCTTGCTAATCAATGTTGAATTACACTTTGTACAAAATCTAAAATGAATTAAAACATGCATCAAAGTCATATTGGAGCCAATTTCTACACTTTTCACAACACTTTTATTTATACAAATACTATTTATTAATTGTTTATTCATAATCATGTTGTCCTCTTGGTAATGTTTTTTTTTTAAACATATCTCTTGTATAAGAATACAAATAAATGGTTAAATTAAATATTTTAAGTTTTAGAAATTAAATTAAATGCAAATAAAAAATGCATCTAAATCTATGACGTCACCAACCATTAAAAACACATTGAAAAAGCATTTAATACACAGAAAATAATTTCATTTTTGTCGCTTTTTGTAAACAAACCGGCATTTTAGGGAGGTGGAGGTGCCATATTATTTTAGGGTACTTTTTATTTAAAGCGCATATTTTGTAGTGGCGGTCGAGGGTTATTGAGCGTCTCCTCTCAGCATGGCAGCGAGGGAACACCCCAATAGATGTTGCAGAGGATTAACCAGGATCACAGCATGAATCAGCTGATACCGACTGGATTTGCATGTGTTTCCCAGGATCCGCTCTGCACCTACTTCCTTAAAGCTAACGCTGAGAGGCAGCAGGGAAACCTCGCCGCCATGCAAACACCGTGAGGGGGGGGGGAATCCCTCTGATACCAGGCACGACACTCCCCCTCATGTAAAGTGTCCGGAGTTCCCCTCAGCCCACCAGCTGTCAATCAAACGGTTCTTAGAGACATTTCAGGAACATCTGTAGTTTACCTTGGTGACAATGTGCAGAGTAGCTCTAACTGAAGCATAGACAGAAGAACATCTACATCAGTATGTAGTGTCTCTACTTTAAAGAGTCCTCTCCTGCTGATGTTCAGGTGTATATCAGTATGTAGTGTCTCTACTTTAAGAGTCCTCTCCTGCTGATCTTCAGGTGTATATCAGTATGTAGTGTCTCTACTTTAAAGAGTCCTCTCCTGCTGATCTTCAGGTGTATATCAGTATGTAGTGTCTCTACTTTAAAGAGTCCTCTCCTGCTGATCTTCAGGTGTATATCAGTATGTAGTGTCTCTACTTTACAGAGTCCTCTCCTCCTGATGATGTTCAGGTGTATATCAGTATGTAGTGTCTCTACTTTAAAGAGTCCTCTCCTGCTGATGTTCAGGTGTATATCAGTATGTAGTGTCTCTACTTTAAAGAGTCCTCTCCTGCTGATGTTCAGGTGTATATCAGTATGTAGTGTCTCTACTTTAAAGAGTCCTCTCCTGCTGATGTTCAGGTGTATATCAGTATGTAGTATCTCTACTTTAAAGAGTCCTCTCCTGCTGATCTTCAGGTGTATATCAGTATGTAGTGTCTCTACTTTAAAGAGTCCTCTCCTGCTGATGTTCAGGTGTATATCAGTATGTAGTGTCTCTACTTTAAAGAGTCCTCTCCTGCTGATGTTCAGGTGTATATCAGTATGTAGTGTCTCTACTTTAAAGAGTCCTCTCCTGCTGATGATCAGGTGTATATCAGTATGTAGTGTCTCTACTTTAAAGAGTCCTCTCCTGCTGATGTTCAGGTGTATCTCAGTATGTAGTGTCTCTACTTTAAAGAGTTCTCTCCTGCTGATGTTCAGGTGTATATCAGTATGTAGTGTCTCTACTTTAAAGAGTCCTCTCCTGCTGATGTTCAAGTGTATATCAGTGTGTAGTGTCTCTACTTTAAAGAGTCCTCTCCTGCTGATGTCCAGGGTGTATATCAGTATGTAGTGTCTCTACTTTAAAGAGTCCTCTCCTGCTGATGTTCAGGTGTATATCAGTGTGTAGTGTCTCTACTTTAAAGAGTCCTCTCCAGCTGATGTTCAGGTGTATATCAGTATGTAGTGTCTCTACTTTAAAGAGTCCTCTCCTGCTGATGTTCAGGTGTATATCAGTATGTAGTGTCTCTACTTTAAAGAGTCCTCTCCTGCTGATGTTCAGGTGTATCTCAGTAAGTAGTGTCTCTACTTTAAAGAGTTCTCTCCTGCTGATGTTCAGGTGTATATCAGTATGTAGTGTCTCTACTTTAAAGAGTCCTCTCCTGCTGATGTTCAGGTGTGTATCAGTATGTAGTGTCTCTACTTTAAAGAGTCCTCTCCAGCTGATGTTCAGGTGTATATCAGTATGTAGTGTCTCTACTTTAAAGAGTTCTCTCCTGCTGATGTTCAGGTGTATATCAGTATGTAGTGTCTCTACTTTAAGAGTCCTCTCCTGCTGATGTTCAGGTGTGTATCAGTATGTAGTGTCTCTACTTTAAAGAGTCCTCTCCTGCTGATGTTCAGGTGTATATCAGTATGTAGTGTCTCTACTTTAAAGAGTCCTCTCCTGCTGATCAGGTGTATATCAGTATGTAGTGTCTCTACTTTAAAGAGTCCTCTCCTGCTGATGTTCAGGTGTATATCAGTATGTAGTGTCTCTACTTTAAAGAGTCCTCTCCTGCTGATGTTCAGGTGTATCTCAGTATGTAGTGTCTCTACTTTAAAGAGTCCTCTCCTGCTGATGTTCAGGTGTATATCAGTATGTAGTGTCTCTACTTTAAAGAGTCCTCTCCTGCTGATGTTCAGGTGTATCTCAGTATGTAGTGTCTCTACTTTAAAGAGTCCTCTCCTGCTGATGTTCAGGTGTATTTCAGTATGTAGTGTCTCTACTTTAAAGAGTCCTCTCCTGCTGATGTCCAGGTGTGTATCAGTATGTAGTGTCTCTACTTTAAAGAGTCCTCCAGCTGATGTTCAGGTGTCGTCCTAGTCTCTTCTCTCAGATATGATCCAGACCTTACAATAAATTATTAATAATAAAAGTCTCAGCACTTTTTTTTCACTCGTCATTTTATAAGCAAGAGAAACAAACATCTTCAACAGAGATCAGTAACTGACGTGGGAGTGTGTGTGAAAGCCGGACTGCAGTGTTAGTCGTGTAAATGCACGCTGCGTGGAAATCCTTCATAGTAAATCAAGAAGAAAGCGTTAAAATAAAAACTAATCTGAAGGTGAAGAAGACCTCGTTCACATTTAGGAACGTTTAACTTTACAGACGTGCAGCCAGTGGCGTTTGTAACAGGAAGTGAATCTAATTCAATTCAAGACTTACTTTCATAGAACAGCAGCAGTGCATTTACTCATTCATCATACTCCACACGTCTGTTCAGGAAACCCTCCTCCACCCTCCAGACATTATAAAAAGTTCAGCAGAAACAGAAAAAACAGTCCCCGGGGCGTTGGTGTTCAAACCCCCGTCAGTATTTATTGATCCCAAATATCCGAACGCCGTGGAATTGAGGCAGTTTGGGAAGCAGCACGGTGAGAAGAGAACTCGTGTTGATCAGGAAATGCGTCGAGTCGTATTTCGTGTAGAAGCTGGCGATGATATACCTGCAGAGAGAGAGAGAGAGAGGACTCTTTAAAGTGGAGACACTACATACTGATATACACCTGAACATCAGCAGGAGAGGACTCTTTAAGTAGAGACACTACATACTGATATACACCTGAACATCAGCTGGAGAGGACTCTTTAAAGTAGAGACACTACACACTGATATACACCTGAACATCAGCAGGAGAGGACTCTTTAAAGTAGAGACACTACATACTGATATACACCTGAACATCAGCAGGAGAGGACTCTTTAAAGTAGAGACGCTACATACTGATATACACCTGAACATCAGCAGGTGAGGACTCTTTAAAGTAGAGACACTACATACTGATATACACCTGAACATCAGCAGGAGAGGACTCTTTAAAGTAGAGACACTACATACTGATATACACCTGAACATCAGCAGGAGAGGACTCTTTAAAGTAGAGACACTACATACTGATATACACCTGAACATCAGCAGGAGAGGACTCTTTAAAGTAGAGACACTACATACTGATATACACCTGAACATCAGCAAGAGAGGACTCTTTAAAGTAGAGACACTACATACTGATATACACCTGAACATCAGCAGGAGAGGACTCTTTAAAGTAGAGACACTACATACTGATATACACATGAACATCAGCAGGAGAGGACTCTTTAAAGTAGAGACACTACATACTGATATACACCTGAACATCAGCAGGAGAGGACTCTTTAAAGTAGAGACACTACATACTGATATACACCTGAACATCAGCAGGAGAGGACTCTTTAAAGTAGAGACACTACATACTGATATACACCTGAACATCAGCAGGAGAGGACTCTTTAAAGTAGAGACACTACATACTGATATACACCTGAACATCAGCAGGAGAGGACTCTTTAAAGTAGAGACACTACATACTGATATACACCTGAACATCAGCAGGAGAGGACTCTTTAAAGTAGAGACACTACATACTGATATACACCTGAACATCAGCAGGAGAGGACTCTTTAAAGTAGAGACACTACATACTGATATACACCTGAACATCAGCAGGAGAGAACTCTTTAAAGTAGAGACACTACATACTGATATACACCTGAACATCAGCAGGAGAGGACTCTTTAAAGTAGAGACACTACATACTGATATACACCTGAACATCAGCAGGAGAGGACTCTTTAAAGTAGAGACACTACATACTGATATACACCTGAACATCAGCAGGAGAGGACTCTTTAAAGTAGAGACACTACATACTGATATACACCTGAACATCAGCAGGAGAGGACTCTTTAAAGTAGAGACACTACATACTGATATACACCTGAACATCAGCAGGAGAGGACTCTTTAAAGTAGAGACACTACATACTGATATACACCTGAACATCAGCAGGAGAGGACTCTTTAAAGTAGAGACACTACATACTGATATACACCTGAACATCAAGGAGAGGACTCTTTAAAGTAGAGACACTACATACTGATATACACCTGAACATCAGCAGGAGAAGACTCTTTAAAGTAGAGACACTACATACTGATATACACCTGAACATCAGCAGGAGAGGACTCTTTAAAGTAGAGACACTACATACTGATATACACCTGAACATCAGCAGGAGAGGACTCTTTAAAGTAGAGACGCTACATACTGATATACACCTGAACATCAGCAGGTGAGGACTCTTTAAAGTAGAGACACTACATACTGATATACACCTGAACATCAGCAGGAGAGGACTCTTTAAAGTAGAGACACTACATACTGATATACACCTGAACATCAACAGGAGAGGACTCTTTAAAGTAGAGACACTACATACTGATATACACCTGAACATCAGCAGGAGAGGACTCTTTAAAGTAGAGACACTACATACTGATATACTCACAGAACGATAGGTGAGATGGTGAGGAATTTGCGAGAGGAAGTGAACTGAACTCCGTAGTCCATCTGCTCCCAGTGAGTGAGGAGTCGAGCTTTTCCCTGATCTGGAGTCTCAAAGGGAGTTCCTTTCACCGTGTGCATGAACAGGTACATCACCTGCACCGGAAACACACAGACATATATAATAATAAAGTAAAATCAAACATCTCAATGTTATTTTTGGCTAAGATCAGTTTGCCCCTCCCTAAAAGGTAGGGTCTATATGTTTCTGTGTGTGTATTAAATTATGTACAAGGATGTTTCTGACCAGGTTGTGGATGACGTTGGTGAGCGTCCACACCAGCGGCACGGTGAAGAAGGGGATGCTGAGCAGGACGATGTGCAGAACCACGGTCAGCAGCAGGTAGGTGAGCCAGATGCCCCGGCTGTTCATCACCCGAGTGTTGGGGTTCACCTCGCTGTGAGCCACGCCCACGTTCATCTGAAACACACACACATTTAGTTATACACCGTAGCTTATGTGGGGTGTGTTAGGGCGAGAGTCACATTTAAAGACATTACTTATTTAATTTCATCATAGCAGAACTGCATAAATACTTGTATGGTCGAGCAACTGCAGTCACATTTCCTGTTTGTGATTTTTTTTCAGTGTTAAGAAGTTATTTTGATGCTTTTCTTTAAAATACTTATCTAACATATGGGTGTAATTTCCCTTTGCCGTGTTTAGAAGTCATTTGACTGCACTTCTTCAAAGCTAAGTCTAAATAAAACGATTTAACGTCCTCTTTTTCAGTGTTTAGAAGCGGTTTTGATGCACGTATTTAAAAGCGAAATGTTGGATTAATCAGAAAAGCTGCTTATTATACATTAATTGATTTCCTTATACTTCTGTAAAACGTCTGCTTGATCCAAGGCAGGCCACGGTCCTAAAAACAGTCGAATATATTTAATTATCAAAGAAATAAAACTAGTAAAAAGGCTCTAAAATGTCTTAAAATAACTATTTTAATAAAAAGAGTTAAGATGATCAAACTAAAGTTAATTTATATGTTAAAACTTTTACTTATTTAGTGATTACGAGTCATTTTATTATAATTGTGTACTTCTTTATCCCTATTTCTCTAGGGTTTGGGAACTTGTGAGTGTTTGTGTTTATAATGATTACTCAATACAAAGATCAACACCGCCCGCCTGATCTGTCCCTTTTCAATAAAACAAGCGCTCCTAAACATCCCTGAGCTACATGTAGCCGCAACCCACAAACAGGCGATAACAACTAAAATAAAGCATCAACAATGTTGAATTATTCAGTAAAACACGAGAACTAAACAATAAGAGTGCAAATAAAGTTCAACATATTTAACTTTCTGCTTTATAATGAGCTTTTAGAGACCATAACGTTAGCATGCTAAGCTAACCGTTTCTCTGCTACCTTCAGGTTGACATACTTTTAGCTTAAAGTTTCCCCGGATTTGAGTCACTGCTGCGGGTTCAAATATTCTGTTAAATCGAGATAAACTAGCCCCTCCGGAGCGGCTTTTATGGGTTAACAACTTTACATTTCACCGGAGCCAACTTTACCTTCCTGTGTTGTCGTAGCTCACCAGGAAACTCCTTGTCTCTCTTTAACCCCGCCCCCCTGGTCCCTCCGCAGCAGAATCAGCGGGGATCCGTCAGACCTGCAGCCGGAAAACCCTCACCATCAGCGGCAGGGGAGCAGGGGAGGGGTCGGTCTCACTGACACCCAAGAAAGTCCTTAGTAAGGCAGAAAATATAAAAAAAACACCTTTAATATCACGTGACTGTTAATTACTATAACCTTTAGTTATTAACAACACTAACAACAGAATAAAAAAATATACTTTACAGTTTACTTCCTTATTACTATTATTAGTATTCAGATTCTTTACTTGAGTAAACTTACTAATACCACGATGTAGAAATACTCCATTTCAAGTAAAAGTACTGCATTGATAATGGTACTTAAGTATAAGTATTAAAGTACGATTGGGAAAATGTACTTAAAGTATTAGTAAAAGTACTCAGGATTGCATTATCCTATCTTATCTTATCTTACCTTAAAAGTACTCAAAGAATAACTTCTTTCTTCACAAATATTTTTTTAATTGCTACAAATAAATGTTCTGTTAACACACTCGTGGTTGTAGGTACTTAATATAGTGTTGGATGGTTTGACTCACCTACACACTAAAAAGTGTTTCCTACAGTATTGTGTGTCAAAATCTGAATTTACAGAGTAATAGTAAATACATCTAGTGAGTAAAAAGTAAAATAATTGCTTCCGAAATGTAGTAAAATAGAAGTAAAGTAGTATACATTAAACATACTCTGGTATAGTAAAAGTACCTAAAATGTGTACTTAAATGAGTACATGTACTTAGTTACTTTCCACCACTGCTCACTATGCACTACGCCAAATGAGCTAATTACTTGTATTATATGTTAAAATATTTGATTATTATTATTTTTGATTCAGTTACATGTCATGTTAATGCTGTAGCTGGCTGTAATCAGATACTTTTATATGTATTTGTTGTTCTTTTGGGTGGTTTAATTTCTATTTAATTTACTCATTGTAGGATTTTAAATATTCAGATGCAAAGTAACTAAGCCAAGGCAGCCAATTCATATATCTGAGTCAGAAATACAATATTTTTCCTCTGAGTTGTAGTGAATAGAAGTAACATGTTGCATGACATTTAATATGAATTCATTAAAAGTGCACTTGAGTTCAGTACCAAAGGCAGACAGAGTGTTTTTGTGTTTTTTGTGTGATTGGTTGGTACAGAAGTGGTTTGACACCAGAGTGGAAAGTACTTAAAGTACATGTGTGGTGGCATTCTGTAGTTTTTGTATTCATTATTGTTAATACCAAGTTCTGTCAAAGTCTGACTTCACTTCCCTCTGAGTCACTGAGCTCCATTATTGTCCAAAAACCTTTAAAAACACACAAACTGGTGCAAAAAAAATACTGTATCCACTCGTGACTGTCCATACTGTTTACAACATAATAACAGAAGGGGGAATTGTGTATTATTGGATTGATAAACTGACCTGATGAGAAGATAATAATTCTACTTTTACTCAAGTACAAGATCTGAGTACTTTTACTTTTACTCAAGTACACAATCTCAATACGTTTACTTTTACTCAAGTACAAGATCTAAGTACTTCTACTTTTACTCTATTACAAGTTCTGAGTACTTCTACTTTTACTCAGTACAAGATCTGAGTACTTCTACTTTTACTCGTACAAGATCAGAGTACTTCTACTTTTACTCGAGTACAAGATCTGAGTACTTCTACTTTTACTCAAGTACCAGATCTGAGTACTTCTACTTTTACTCAAGTACAGATCTGAGTACTTCTACTTTTACTCAAGTAACAGATCTGAGTACTTCTACTTTTACTCAAGTAAAGATCCTGAGTACTTCTACTTTTACTCTAGTACAAGTTCTGAGTACTTCTACTTTTACTCAAGTACAAGATCAGAGTACTTCTACTTTTACTCAAGTACAAGATCTGAGTACTTCTACTTTTACTCAAGTAACAGATCAGAGTACTTCTACTTTTACTCAAGAACAGATCTGAGTACTTCTACTTTTACTCAGTACAAGACAGAGTACTTCTACTTTTACTCAAGTACCAAGATCTGAGTACTTCTACTTTTACTCAAGTACAAGATCTGAGTACTTCTACTTTTACTCAAGTACAAGATCTGAGTACTTCTACTTTTACTCAAGTAGAAGATCTGAGTACTTCTACTTTTACTCAAGTAACAGATCTGAGTACTTCTACTTTTACTCAAGTACAGATCTGAGTACTTCTACCTTTACTCAAGTAACAGATCAGAGTACTTCTACTTTTACTCAAGAACAAGATCTGAGTACTTCTACTTTTACTCAAGTAGAAGATATGAGTACTTCTACTTTTACTCAAGTACAGATCTGAGTACTTCTACTTTTACTCAAGTACAAGACCTGAGTACTTCTACTTTTACTCAAGTACAAGATCTGAGTACTTCTACTTTTACTCAAGTACAAGATCTGAGTACTTCTACTTTTACTCAAGTACCAGATCTGAGTACTTCTACTTTTACTCAAGTAACAGATCAGAGTACTTCTACTTTTACTCAAGTAACAGATCTGAGTACTTCTACTTTTACTCAAGTAACAGATCAGAGTACTTCTACTTTTACTCAAGAACAAGATCTGAGTACTTCTACTTTTACTCAAGTACAAGATCTGAGTACTTCTACTTTTACTCATAAGAAGATCGAGTACTTCTACTTTTACTCAAGTAAAGATCTGAGTACTTCTACTTTTACTCAAGTAACAGATCTGAGTACTTCTACTTTTACTCAAGTAACAGATCTGAGTACTTCTACTTTTACTCAAGTAACAGATCAGAGTACTTCTACTTTTACTCAAGACAAGATCTGAGTACTTCTACTTTTTACTCAAGTACAAGATCTGAGTACTTCTACTTTTACTCAAGTACAAGATCTGAGTACTTCTACTTTTACTCAAGTAGAGATCTGAGTACTTCTACTTTTACTCAAGTAACAGATCTGAGTACTTCTACCTTTACTCTAGTACAAGTTCTGAGTACTTCTACTTTTACTCAAGTACAAGATCTGAGTACTTCTACTTTTACTCAAGTAGAAGATCTGAGTACTTCTACTTTTACTCAAGTAACAGATCTGAGTACTTCTACCTTTACTCTAGTACAAGTTCTGAGTACTTCTACTTTTACTCAAGTACAAGATCTGAGTACTTCTACTTTTACTCAAGTACAAGACCTGAGGTGGATGTGAGACCATTACATTAAATATGAAATAGATACAAAAATATATATATATAAATATATCTTCTTATTATAGGTTTTGGATTAAAATAGCAAATGTAGAATTATTATTTAAAATATTATTATTTATTTAATATTCATTTTACAATATATTTTATAATTATTCTATATTTGTTCATAAAATAAGATTTAAAACCCTTTAGTATTTATTTGAGCAACAATTTCCTCTTTTGTTTATTCATATTTTTTGTACACATGATTTTATAATAAATGTTCCTACGATATTTGTTTAATTATTGCTATATTTGCTGTTATTTCATATCTTGATTTATCTCCCTGTGCACCAATAAAACCTGGAGGATATAACCCTAACTCTGAATCTGAGATGCTTACGGAGCTTTATCTCCACACTCTAAACTATTTAAAGTCCTTTCACAACTCAATACATCAGGAACAAATAACCAGGAATATTAAATATTGAATCCTGCTCAGATAGTACTTTTACTTGTAATACTTTCAGTGTATTTTGATGATTACCCTCTTGTGTTTTGTATTCGGGATGGTTGGAAACGATCTCTTTCACTGCTTTATCATCAAGAGAACAGAATGAAAAGGAAGATTAACCCTTTGATGCACAACATGGGACGAAGTGACCTGTCCGGCAGTGGCTCAGTTAGTAGGGGCTTGGACTGTGAGCCGTTGGGTCCTGGTTCAAGTCCCCGACCAGACCTAAATATGGAGCGTGGACTGCTACTTGGAGAGGTCCCAGTTCACCTCCTGCCCTGCTGTGGTGCCCTTGAGCAAGGCACCGGACAACCCCCTTCCCCCCCACTCCCATTGCTCCCCGGGCGCTGTACAATAGCTGCCCACTTCTCCTAGTACTAGACTCCTGGTGCTAGACTCCTGGTACTAGACTCCTGGTACTAGACTCCTGGAGCTAGACTCCTGGTACTAGACTCCTGGTGCTAGACTCCTGGTGCTAGACTCCTGGTGCTAGACTCCTAGTACTAGACTCCTGGTACTAGACTCCTGGTACTAGACTCCTGGTACTAGACTCCTTGTACTAGACTCCTGGTACTAGACTCCTTGTACTAGACTCCTGGTACTAGACTCCTGGTGCTAGACTCCTTGTACTAGACTCCTGGTACTAGACTCCTGGTGCTAGACTCCTGGTGCTAGACTCCTTGTACTAGACTCCTGGTACTAGACTCCTTGTACTAGACTCCTGGTACTAGACTCCTGGTGCTAGACTCCTGGTGCTAGACTCCTTGTACTAGACTCCTGGTACTAGACTCCTTGTACTAGACTCCTAGTACTAGACTCCTGGTACTAGACTCCTAGTACTAGACTCCTGGTGCTAGACTCCTGGTGCTAGACTCCTAGACTCCTAGTACTAGACTCCTGGTACTAGACTCCTAGTACTAGACTCCTGGTACTAGACTCCTGGTGCTAGACTCCTAGTACTAGACTCCTGGTACTAGACTCCTGGTACTAGACTCCTAGTACTAGACTCCTGGTGCTAGACTCCTGGTGCTAGACTCCTAGACTCCTAGTACTAGACTCCTGGTACTAGACTCCTAGTACTAGACTCCTGGTGCTAGACTCCTGGTACTAGACTCCTGGTACTAGACTCCTGGTGCTAGACTCCTGGTGCTAGACTCCTAGTACTAGACTCCTGGTGCTAGACTCCTGGTACTAGACTCCTGGTACTAGACTCCTGGTGCTAGACTCCTGGTGCTAGACTCCTAGACTCCTAGTACTAGACTCCTGGTACTAGACTCCTGGTGCTAGACTCCTGGTACTAGACTCCTGGTGCTAGACTCCTGGTACTAGACTCCTGGAGCTAGACTCCTGGTGCTAGACTCCTGGTACTAGACTCATGGTAGACTCCTGGTACTAGACTCCTGGTACTAGACTCATGGTAACTCCTGGTACTAGACTCCTGGTACTAGACTCCTGGAGCTAGACTCCTGGTGCTAGAGTCCTGGTGCTAGACTCATGGTAGACTCCTGGTACTAGACTCCTGGTACTAGACTCCTGGTACTAGACTCCTGGTGCTAGACTACTGGTGCTAGACTCCTGGTGCTAGACTCCTAGTACTAGACTCCTGGTACTAGACTCATGGTAGACTCCTGGTACTAGACTCCTAGTGCTAGACTCCTGGTGCTAGACTCCTGGTACTAGACTCCTGGTGCTAGACTCCTGGTACTAGACTCCTGGTGCTAGACTCCTGGTACTAGACTCCTGGTACTAGACTCCTGGTGCTAGACTCCTGGTGCTAGACTCCTGGTACTAGACTCCTAGTGCTAGACTCCTAGTGCTAGACTCCTGGTACTAGACTCCTGGTACTAGACTCCTGGTGCTAGACTCCTGATACTAGACTCCTGGTGCTAGACTCCTGTTACTAGACTCCTGGTACTAGACTCCTGTTACTAGACTCCTGGTACTAGACTCCTGGTGCTAGACTCCTGGTACTAGACTCCTGGTGCTAGACTCCTGGTGCTAGACTCCTGGTGCTAGACTCCTGGTACTAGACTCATGGTAGACTCCTGGTACTAGACTCTAGTGCTAGACTCCTGGTGTTAGACTCCTGGTACTAGACTCCTGGAGCTAGACTCCTGGTACTAGACTCCTGGTTCTACACTCCTGGTACTAGACTCCTGGTTCTAGACTCCTGGTACTAGACTCCTGGTTCTAGACTCCTGGAGCTAGACTCCTGGTACTAGACTCCTGGTACTAGACTCCTGGTACTAGGATGGGTTAAAAGCAGAGAACACATGTCACTGTGTGTGCTGTGTGCTCTGCTTGTGAGACCATTACAGAGGGGTTCATCCCTCCAATTCTATTCTACAATGAGTTTTAATTGCATTATCTTTGCACTAAATAACTTTAATTGTACACAATTCACGGTTTCCCTCAATTAACTTGTTTTTGATCATCACACATGTTTTTATTTCTCCTTTCTTACTTTTTAGAAAACAAATCATATTTGTATCACGACCCTTCTCAGGCACAACATCCAAAATAACCCCCATTCTTTCATTATCTTTATATTCTCTATTTCTTTAGTCTTTAATATTCAAAGTATTCATTACATATCTTGTGTTTTGAAAGGGTTAAAGACATCCACCTACATTTAGGACATGAGTTGCATAACACAGAGTGTGTGACGGAGGATGACTAATGGAGGAATGCAAACCAAAACAAACAAACAGAGTGTTTCCTGTACGATGATCCGTGTGCAGAGAAATCACAACAAGGAAGTGACATCACAGTGACATCACAGTGACATCACAGGTTCACACGCGGGACGTCCTGAGGAAGTCTGGATCACAATCTGATCCTGAGTCAGCTCATATTCATGTGTATTGTTTATTAAAAAACTGATGACCTGTAATATCTGTTTTCATTCCCACAGGTTTATTCCCTCCTTCAAAATATAAAATAATACTCAGAGGTGGGAGAAGTACTCAGATCTTTTACTTGAGTAAAAGTAGAAGTACTCAGATCTTGTACTTGAGTAAAAGTAGAAGTACTCAAATCTTGTACTTGAGTAAAAGTAGAAGTACTCAGGTCTTGTACTTGAGCAAAAGTAGAAGTACTCAGATCTTGTACTTTATTAAATGTACTTAGTTACTTTAAACCTGTGATCTTAACATATTTCAACGTGTCCTAACTTGTCTCATCTTCTCTTCTCTTAGTGTGTTGATCAAAAACAGATGCATGACCTACCAGGCGTTACAGATCCCATACCTATCACACCTTTACCTCCTTGTGTCTCTTAACCTGATCAAGTGTTACATGTTGCTGCATGCACCCTTTAAAGTTCTTAACACATAATCTGAGGGTAATTCCTTGTTGTGTATTTTTATCTGTGTCATTTTGTAAAGCGCTTTGAGCTGCATGTGCTGTATGAAACCTGCTCTATAAATAAGCTTTATTATAATTATTTATCATCATCATCACATCCTCTTCTTGTAAAGTCAGGAACTCTGTGTCCATGCTGACAGCTGCAGAAGTGAGCAGTGCACTCTGGAGTTTTCCCCGCAGACAGCATGAATGAACGCTGGATATTATTGAGTCACCAACTTCCTCGTTGAGTAATCCTGTACCTTCCTCCTCGCTCACGGCTGCTTCCTCTTCCTCTTTTGAACGTGACACCTTCCTGTTTTGCATGGAGTCTCTCCCGGAGTGTTGCACCATCACGCTGACGAGGAAGCTCTGCAGAGAGCGAGGATCTGCAGGAGAGTTTCAGGAAAGCACAGCTTCCTCCTGCACGCCTGTGTTTCTCTCTGAATGTGTTGCTTTTTGGAAATGTCATTGGCTCAGAGCAAACTTAATAACTTTCCTGAGAGCAGGCTTTGTGAGGCAGAAGCAACACCACATGACGAGGAGAGCCATTGTTTGGTTTGAAAAGTGCATTTATTTTGCATTAAAAAACAATAAATATCAATAAATAAATATGATTAGAATAAATATTATTATATTAATTATCATGTTATAATCAATCAAGCAATCAAGGTTCATTCATAAAACGTAATATCACACATATGACATTTGTTTCAGGACAATATATTATATAATGTTGAAAAAAAACGAATAAAAGTGACAAAAATGTTAATTAATTAATTTAAAAAAGTTGATTTTTGCAAAACTAAAAAATGCAAAAATACTTTAAAAAAATAAAAGGCTAAACATTTAATACCAAAAATAAATGTCAAATAAAATAAAGATCACTAAAATAAAACAAATGTTTCTGCAATAACAGTTTAACATTTTGAAAAAAGTCCCTAGAATAAATAAAAATAATAAAAATAAATACAGCATTTTTTTAATAAATATATTCCATTGGAAATACATGCAGGAACAAGATGAACACTTGTGTGATGATCAGCGCTGACGGCTGTACAGACGGTTTGGATCAATGTGATCTTTAAGGTTTCTGGTTTTATTACACACGTCTTCTTCACATGCACCCGTGATGGGCGCCGGCGGCGGCGTGAAGACTCGGATCCCCGACGGCAAACACTCGAGCCGTGAGGACGGAGAAGGAGAAGAGTCGGTCCAGAGTGAATCTGCACAGAGACGCTTCCTGCCAGCGCTCCACGGCATCCAGCCAATCAGAGTGCTGCTGTAGGGCAGGGATAACACTCATTAACATCCAGAGAGTTCAGGAGAACACACTCAATGACTTCCACTTTCTACTTTGAGTAGAGTAGAAGGACTCACATCTTGTACTAGAGTAAAAGTAGAAGTACTCAGATCTTGTACTTGAGTAAAAGTAGAAGTACTCTGATCTTGTGCTTGAGTAAAAGTAGAAGTACTCTGATCTTGTACTTGAGTAAAAGTAGAAGGACTCAGATCTTGTGCTTGAGTAAAAGTAGAAGGACTCAGATCTTGTGCTTGAGTAAAAGTAGAAGTACCAGAGTGTAGGAATACTCTGTTACAGTCAAAGTCTGTGTTTAAGCATGCACCTTATACACTGATTCCTTGCACGTGTAAACCTGACTCTGACTCTGAGCGCCGCACAGACTGACTCTCATGTATGAAAATAAAGGTGTCTCTTTTAAAGGTTGATGGGCTTTTCCCTGACTCACCTGTGGCCGGTGTGCGCCCCCCTCGCCTCCACACAGTGCCTCATGTCTCTCTGCAGCTTCAGCATCGCCGGCTGCAGCTTGCTGGCAAACTTTGAGCACTTTTCAAACTCAGAAACTTTCTTGACTGCAGATCTGTAGCTGGAGGAGACGTGCAGCAGCTTCTCCAGACACGTCTGAGGAGAAATCAGGGCAAGACAAATGCTCAATGATATATAATGCAGGGGAACTGCTGAGCCAGAGATTGCACAAAAATGACCACCACATGAGTATTTAAAAGCAATATAGCAAAAATATATCAAGTGGAGTGAGAGAGCAGCAATGTTTAAAATAGGACACATTATAAATAAATGCCTAAAACTATGTTATAATAAAAAAATACATACATAATAAATCATACCAACACTAATAACTCTTCTTAAAAGAGACATAACAAAAGCTTTAATCTGTGGGTGAAATGTTAAAGTGATTTTAATGTGATTTTAAAGTGAATTTAATGTGATTTTAAAGTGAATTTAATGTAAAGTGAATTTAATGTGATTTTAAAGTGATTTTAATATGTACCACAGGATTGTGTTTGAGGGTCTCGGGGTCGCACAAGTCCTTCGTCTCGATCCAAGCGAGATCGCTGGTGAAATCATCGATGTTGTTGGATCCATTTCGTGCCTATAAAATAATATCAAAACATTTAATAAATGTCACATTATTTAAACATAAACATCATGAGATCAGCTTTAAATTAAGTCCTTCCTTATGTGTGTAGTTAATGAACTTCTACTTCTACTATGAAGCACCTTTTGAAGCATCGTGCTGAACATGTAAGTTTGTAAGACTGGATATTACAAATTTAATAAATGAATAAAATGTTAAAATATAAATAAAGGTCAATAGAACAAACACAAATATAACAAGCATTTTTTACTTTGACCAAAAATTACTACAAATATTTGAAATAGATCAAATTCACAATTGTGTGAAAACTCAAATGTGTTAGCCAAAAATCTGCCAAATCAGCAATTAAACAATATTATCAAAATTCTTATTTAATTGCGATGACAAGCGTGCTTTAATATAAGGATAATAATATTCCTAATATTCCTGAAAACTAAAATAAATAAAATCGACAGGTTGTGTGTTGAAGTTCTTTGGGTGTCTTTTGCGTAAATAATAATAATAATTGATAAATAAATTAAACACAAAAATAATAGCTTGTGCCTGTTATAGGTGTATTCTGCATTCTTAATAATGGTAGTTAAATGTCTCACCTCTCTGGCCGCAATCCTCGCGAGCTGGTTGAGCTGCAGGCTGCTGTTCCGCACCGCGAGGCACGGCTCCTTGTGCACCGAGTGGCCGATAGGAGAGCCCCGAGCGGCGGCCACGAGGAGCCAGAGCACCGCGGAGAAACACAGCATCATCTTCATCATGGTGAGTGTTATTCTTATTGATGTCAGAGATGTGTGTGTGTGCTGGGAGTCTCTGAGAGTGTGAGGATGATCTGTGTGTTGAGGAGCTTATAAAGGAATAGCAGGGGGTTTTGAAAAAGGTAAATACATATTCAGAGAGCTCCACGTGCGGGAGAGCCCTGCTCGCAGCATTACATCACCGCTACCTGTCCGGAAACACCTGGAGGACACTCAGCTGGTATCACTCACAGGAAAGCCCTGCACTCATACATTACATTATGAATAAACCAGTTTAGTAACCTTTTAAACCAGGACGTTTTATATTCATTTCACTTTCCATTTTTATATAAATACATACAAATAATACGAATTTGTAATAATGATATACATTATAATAATAACATACAATATAATATATAATAATACAAATAATAATACATTGAAATAAAAGCTTTCTGCAGTAATTATATTTGAGATGTTAGAGATTATAGAGATGAATCTAAATTATATATTAGTAGCTTTAATGACTCATTGCTCTTATCTTTAATTAAATACACTCATCATCTGAAAACAGCAGAGAGCCTGTGTGTTGCTGCTTCCTATCAGGTTTCACATCTGGGGTCAGAGGAAGTGAGATTGACCTTTACCTCTCTGGAGAAACAGCTGGACAAAGTTCCCAGAGCGTCTGCTTCTGTTCCAGAGAAGCACTGAGCACACAGGCCGTGTGTCTGACTGGGAAAGCAGGAGACATGTCCAGCTTCCTTAATCTGTCCCAAGCATGGACGCAGTGGTCATGTTGCAAAGAACCCACAACACACACACAGATGTATTATTCATTAAGTTAAGGTATGGGTAAAAGCGAACAGATACTGACGGATCTTCATTTTTTTATTTAATTGTGAATTAATATTTAATTCACTATTTTTTATTTGTATTGAATGTATTAATTATTATTTAATTTACTACAGTTGATACATTTGTTATGTTATTTATTTAAAATTATTTAATGGATTGTATTAAATAGTTCTTTATTAGTAAATCATGTATTATTATTATGCTTATTGTTATTATTGTTATTGTTATTATTATTATTATTATTATTATTATATTTTATTATTATGTATTATTATTATTATTATTATTATATTATTATTATTATTTATTATTATGTATTATTATTTTTTATTAATTTAGGAGAGCTGGAGCTTTTTTATCCATATGAGTAAGAGGCTGTAAACAATGAGGTCATTGAGTGACGAGTAAAATGACGACACCAGAAACCAGGTGATATTTAGATAATCAATGTTATCTGATGTGTAAGATTAACCCTTTACTGGTTTGGGTTTTAAGATAAGACACGTCCAGTTACTGCTGAAGGGAAAGTGCTCTGACAGTAAATTAGAAAAGGGAAGCACTGATTGCAGATCTGTGACAGGAAACAGATTTAAATATAAACATTTAATTTGCACTTAATTCCTAAAATACTGCAGATGTTACACGTCTTTATGACTTCTCTTCTAATCTATTGTAATCTAATAATACAATTAAAAATATTGGAATTGGATCAGAATGATGAATAAAAGCAGATAATAAAACAAACATTGAAGTAGGATACATTTAACAGTTCTGCTGGTCCCTGAATGCAGCATCTCCCTGGTTCTGCTAGTCACTGAAGGCAGCATCTCTCTGGTTCTGCTGGTCCCTGAAGGCAGCATCTCCCTGGTCCTTCTGGTCCCTTAAGGCAGCATCTCCCTGGTTCTGCTGGTCCCTGAAGGCAGCATCTCCTGGTCCTGCTGATCCCTGAAGGCAGCATCTCCCTGGTTCTGCTGGTCCCTCAAGGCAGTATCTCCCTGGTTCTGCTGGTCCCTGAAGGCAGCATCTCCCTGGTCCTTCTGGTCCCTTAAGGCAGCATCTCCCTGGTCCTGCTGGTCCCTGAAGGCAGCATCTCCTGGTTCTGCTGGTCCCTCAAGGCAGCATCTCCCTGGTCCTGCTGGTCCCTGAAGGCAGCATCTCCCTGGTCCTTCTGGTCCCTTAAGGCAGCATCTCCCTGGTTCTGCTGGTCCCTGAAGGCAGCATCTCCCTGGTACTGCTGGTCCCTGAAGGCAGCATCTCCCTGGTTCTGCTGGTCCCTGAAGGCAGCATCTCCCTGGTACTGCTGGTCCCTGAAGGCAGCATCTCCCTGGTTCTGCTGGTCCCTGAAGGCAGCATCTCCCTGGTCCTGCTGGTCCCTGAAGGCACACACACACACACACACACACACACACACACACACACACACAACACACACACACACACACACACACACACACACACACACACACACACAACACACACACACACACACACACCTGAATAATACAATCAAATAGGTGGGGATTAACTCATACTAAATAAGAAAACTAAAGCCCAAACAAAACAACCAATAACTTGAGATAAATCAGAATGATATGTCATGTGAATGAAGTGCATTTTTCAGGCATACTCCACTCACAGTCCTGTTAAAATATTAAATATGTAATAGTCTCACAGTGTTTACCTCTACCTGCTGCTTTCAAGAGACTCCCAGGTGTTTACCAACAACATGTAGTAACACAAACAGATCAATACAAACACACCCTGGCCCTTTCTCAATTCTCTAATTCCAAATTAATTTACTCGCTCGGTGAGTTCACTGGTTCCCCTGCAGTCGCTGAAAACACAGAAACATTCCTCTTGTATTATTATATTGTATTTTATCACCTGTTTTATTACGCTTCAGGAGATTCTCTCAAAAGCCCACCTTGCCGGTCGGTCACATGCAGTTCTGTATTATGGCTGAAAGAACATTGAATGTGCTGGAAAGCATCCTGTCTTTGTTTCGTGTAAGCTGAAGTAAATTAAAGTAATATTCAGTTATTACATTATAGGCGTAATATCATGGTATGTTCTAATCACGTATTTGGTACATCTACGAGCACCTTTATCATGTATTTGAATGCATTTCAACATTTGTTTATAGCACTTTACCAGTTCATTTTTATCATTTATTTACTGTCACTTTTAATCACCTTGAATTTGCATTACTTCAAGCCTACCATAGCGAGTGTGTTCAGGTTCACACTTACGTGGTCGTAAAAGCAAGTTCTAATTCAAACTGTGTGGAGTAAAAGGTTCAAATATCTACCTCTGAAGTCTTATAAAGTGGAAGAAGATACTGTTATAAAATGGAAGGCCTAAATGAATACAAAAATAACACAAAAGTTCAATCAATACATTGTTTTTGAACTGAAACCTAGAAACACTGCGGGTCTTGAACGCACCACTGTTTGACCCGGAAGCGCTTTTTTGTTGTTATTGTTTTTGTGAATGAAGCATGGGCTCCTGTGCGGGAAATAAGAATCAGATCCCAATAAGAGGTCGGTGCAAACTTTATATTCATATGTACAATCTCTCAGTATTCTTTGTTAGCATACTCTCCCGGAATGTGGACGTTTGAAACGGATCAAATCTGCAGCAACAACTGTCTGTCCGATGCTAACGTTAGCTTAAAATGCTAACTGTTAACAGTAACTTATTTACTGATACATATATTAATTAAAAGCCTCTAACTGACGTGATTTGGAAAACCATAGCTACATGATTAGTGGTATGTACATGCTTCAATATTGAATACATTAACTCTATCTTTGGAGGATTTAGCTAACAGTTAGCAGTAACGTTAGCTTCCGGTGCTAGCTACTGTTAGCCTAGCCAAAGCTAACAATACAACTAATTAAAAACAGTGAAAAGTAATCTGTCTTTTTATCAGACATTTCATAACCCTGTTAAAGTGGCTTTACAGACCAATATAACACAGAGTTACAGTCAAGATAAAAACAACACAAATTATTATAATACTCCAGTTATTTTAAATTAAGAAGTACATAGAAAATAATATTTGTATTTGTAATATACTTGCAATTTCAAACACTTATTTCTCAGCATTATTGTTGCTTTCTTTGGACTTTGACTTGATGTCATGGTGCATACATACAAGTAAAACAAACATTTAAAAACACAGATAGAGAACTATTTAAGAGAACTATAATAACATTAAAAAATATATTAAAATAGAGCAACATATAGCACTTATTTACATAGAAATAGAATGGAATAAAATATGGATTAAAATTCAGCAGTAATAATAAAAAAGAAAACAGATTGTGTAGCTTGTGTGCATATGACAATAACACCTTTGAATGTGGTCTCTCCCCTGCAGGACAGACTAAGCTGCACTCACTATACATTACAAGTTACGTTTGTTAAGTAATCGAGCTGGATTTTTAAAACATATTTACATCATAGATGCATGTTTTTAATGATCTGTGCCTATATGATATGGTACTGCAGTTGTAAATGAGCCTGAAAATCTACATCTGGCACATTTATTAAAATGATAATGGTCATGTTTTTTAATGTGGGTTGACCCGTTTCTAGCACTGACAGGTCTTTTTGCACTACTTTTACTTTTGTATTTGCTATTTTTGTATTCTATTATATATGTTGCGTTGTTGGAGGAAACTCAGGTCAGAAGAATTTCAAAACAGATATTGTGTAACTATGTGCACCTGAACCTTTGAAAAACATCCATAACATTCACCTGTTTGCAACTTATACATATCAATATTCCAATTACTTGTATATAGACTATCTGCACTATTTCTATTATATTCTTAAAGTCAAAGTCTACTTTAATGTCAATCTCAGAATATGTTTGTACACACAGAAAGATCAAAATAATGTTAAAAGTCCCAGGGGTGGAGAGGTGAGATAGAGAGGGGAGATAGGAGGGGAGATATATCTACACTATGTTCAAATGACAATAAACCCTTTACATTTGATTTGCTCTCTCCCCTGCAGGATAGATTAATCTGCACTCATGATGAACTTTGACACCATGGACCCTCGATGGGGGACTATCCTCCCCTGGACGGGGGCATGGAGCCCTCCATGGACCCCCACCTGAACCCCGGTCTCCTGCAAGACCTGGACGCCGAGGGCCTGCCGGTACCCGGGTCAGAGCTCCTGATGGAGGGCATGTTCTCCGAGCTGCACAGCGCCGTGTCGGAGGGCGGCGTTCCCGTCACCGCCGCGCACTTTGACCTCCAGGAGGAGATGCTGTGGACGGGGAACCACAGGGTGAGAACGTTCTGCCGTTACAGAGGAATACAGGTTCTAGTTCCATGGACAATGGGAATGCAGAATATACTTTGAGGAGAGTTATGGTTTGTTTATAAGCAGAATAACAGAGAGAAATGACTTGCATGTAAATAATGAAACTTGGTACAAGAGGTTCGCTTGGAGACAGGAATAATAAATAACATGTTGGAGCAGATTCCATGTTATTAGTGTGAATGCTGTGGCACAGCATTCACACTAATAACATGTTGGAGCAGATGGGAATCACAGAGTAAGAATGTTCTACCGTTACAGAGAAATACTGTTTTCTAGTTCGATGGAAATGCAGAAATACTTGCATGTAAATAATGAAACGTGGTACAAGGGTTGAGCTCGGGGAAAGGATGAATACATAACATTTTGGAGCAGATGGGAATGTTCCACAATGACAGAGAAATCCAGAGTGTTCGCTACTTCCAGTTCAATAGAAATGGAATGCAGAAATATTTTGTCTTTCCTCTTTCCTCAAAATAAGTTATGGTTTGTTGTAAAGCAGAAGAGATGTGTGTGTGTGTGTGTGTGTGTGTGTGTGTGTGTGTCCAAGGGTTGAGCTTGGGAAAAAGAATAATGAATACAATTTTGCAGACGTTGGGAATCACAGAGTAAGGATATTCCAGAATGACAGAGAAACACAGATCGTTTGCTGCTTCCACTTCGATGGAAATGCAGAAACACTTCCTCTTTCCTCAGAGGAAGTGACCGGATGTTTTTGTTGAGAAGCAGAATTACAGAAACGACTAGCCTGATAACGAGGGGTTAGCTTTGGCCAAGGGACAGTAAATAACATTTAAGAGCAGACGGGAACCACTTCCTTTTATTACAAAAACGTGTTACAGGAATGACCAGGTGACAAAGGTTCGAAATATGTAAAAATATAAAATAACTTATTGCATAATATTGTCCAAAATGCTTCAATGAGACCATCCATATACATTGGGATTTGTACAGTAAATACTAAAGGGGTTGTATTCATGTTGAACATCTATTGATCAAATATAAAAAAGTACTTATCGTAGGACTTGATAAATACTAACGTGTTTTTTACTCTTTCTTTATATTTCTCTTCAGGGTCACGTGACCTCGTTCTTCGGACCCACGATGGTTCGCCACTCTTCGTTCCAGGCGAACGCGGCCGACGACATCCGTCAGATCCACAGCCTGGAGACGGGGGTCCTGTTCCTGTCCAAGTGCAACCTGAAGTGCCACACCCGGGGGGGGCTCGTCATGTTCGACTACCCGTGAGTAGAGACTGTGAGGTCTGAGAGAGGGGTTAACTCCTCTGCAGGGATCTGTCAGCGTTGCACAGATGCTGTTGAAGCAATGTCTATTTTTAAAATTGAATTTGTTTAAATTATTTTTTTATGTATTATATTGTTTTCATTATTTATTTATAATTATATGATTATTTTTACTATTTTTTAACTTTTAAATAATTGTTGAACTTTTTTTTTAACTGATTTAGTATTTTTTTGACGTTAATTTTTTGACGTTATTTTTCTGACGTTATTTTTTTTGACGTTTTTTTTTGACGTTATTTTTTTTGACGTTATTTTTTTGACGTTATTTTTGACGTTATTTTTTGACGTTATTTTTTTGACGTTATTTTTTTGACGTTATTTTTCTGACGTTATTTTCTGACGTTATTTTTTGACGTTATTTTTTTTGACGTTATTTTTTTGACGTTATTTTTGACGTTATTTTGTTGACGTTATTTTTCTACGTTATTTTTCTGACGTTATTTTTTGACGTTATTGTTTGTCTAGTTATAGAAGTTATAATTATTGATGTGTGTGGGTGAGCTTTTTTTGTACTTTTTTAATAATTGTTGAACTCATTTTTTTAAATTCATTTAGTATTTTTTCGTTTGTTTTTTCGTTTTCTTTTCAAAGTATTTTTTTTAACTTTTTAAAATGTATTTTACTCTTTGTATTTCTTTATTTGATATTCATGTTTGTCCTAGTGGTTTTGAATGTGCTGTAGCCCGCGGTACTTAGTTTGTCTTAGAGTAGAGATGTGAGATCTGAGGGTCTGAGAGAGGGATCCACGCACATCTATTTTTATAAATGAAAATAATTGTTATTGTGTGTGTGTGTGTGTGTGTGTGTGTGTGGGTGTGTGTGTGTGGTGTGTTGTGTTGTGTGGTGTGTGTGTGTGTGTGTGTGTGTGTGTGTGTGTGTGTGTGTGTGTGTGTGTGTGTGTGTGTGTGTGTGTGTGTGTGTGTGTGTTGTGTGGTGTGTGTGTGTGTGTGTGTGTGTGTGTGTGTGTGTGTGTGTGTGTGTGTGTGTGTTGTGTGTGTGGTGTGTGTGGTGTGTGTGTGTGTGTGTGTGTGGTGTGTGTGTGTGTGTGTGTGTGTGTGTGTGTGTGGTGTGTGTGTGTGTAGGATGGATGAGGGTGCTGATATGCACAGTCTCCTGATGACTGATAACAACACGGTGCTGATGGGAGGATTGCAGAACTACGCCGTGGAGTTCGACTGAACGCCATGCAGGAAACTCAGAAGGTGACACTTTATTAATATATAATATTATACACACAGTTGCAAGAAAACTACCTACATTTTATAATATAATGTACTCAAACTTCTTTACAATTTATTGCACATTTCTACTTAATTATTAAATTTCTATGCAAATTTTTTATTTGTATTATTTATTGCACATTTATACAAATATATATTATTTCTAAGTGGACTCATCTTGTGCTCTGTGTCTCTGTTTCTCAGTTTAACGTGGAGGTTCCTGAGTCGCTATAATGCGCCAAACCGGTCGATTCTTCTTCTGTGGTCACACCTCTGGAAAGGTAAGTGCCACACGTATTGTGTTTAAGTACTTTTCTTTTACATACTTTACTTAAATTGAGTATTTCCATTTTGTGCTGCTTCTAATCCACTGCATTTGAAGGAAAAAATTGTGCACTCATAGTTACTAGCTGCTTTCCACATTTAAAAACTCATGACATTTGTTATATATGATACTGTACTCTATACCAGGTTTTTAAAAAGCATCTAAAACATCGACAAACTACAATATAAAAAGCCTTTTCATGTATTTGTAAGCAATCAAAACACACTCATCTAATATTCCACAATAATCTAATTCTTTGAAAAGCTAATGTGCGTAATGACCTAACTCTCCCCTAACCCCAAATCAGATCACTCTGCGGGATCTGCGCAGCTTCAAGACGGAGCACGAGTTCGACGCGTTCTCCGGCAGCCTGTCGGACTTCGACGTGCACGGGAACCTCCTGGCAGCGTGCGGGTTCTCCAGCCGAGGGATGAACGGCCTGGCCTGCGACCGCTTCCTCATGGTGTTCGACCTGCGCATGATGAGGGCCGTGACCCCGCTGCAGGTGCACGTCGACCCCCTGTTCCTACGCTTCATCCCACGTACACCTCCCGCCTCGCCATCATCTCACAGACAGGTAACGTCTCTAAAGAAGCTTCGTTTGTGAGATGCACAAAACACAGAGTAGACAATAACAACTAAATATCCTATCTTATTAAATGGCCTGTAACCCCCCTCCACTTCCTGTCTGCAGGTCAGTGTCAGTTCTGCGAGCCACCGGCCTGGCCAACATGGCGGACATCTTCCACGTGAACGCGGGCGGCCAGGTGCTGATGAGCTTCGACGTGTCGTCCAGTAAGCAGGCGCTGGCGTTCGGAGACTCGGGGGGGATCGTGCACCTCTGGTCCGACGCCCCGAGGTCTCCTTCAACGACTACAGCCGCGAGTCAGAGTCGCTCTGCCGTGCATCGTGGACTCGCTGCCGCAGCTCGACTGGAACCACGACTGCTGCCGCTGTCACATCCCCACGCCGCTCACCAGCACTGAGCAGCTGCTCTCTGATTGGTCCAGCGCCATGGCCACGCCCAGCCCCAGGTAACCACAAACACACCTGGATACATCCACCTCAAATGGGATCAAAAATGTTCATAAATAACAAGTGAAGGATAACTTTGGGATTGATAGAAACACTTAAAACCAACAGAAATAAATAAAATTAAAAAAAAGTAAATAAAGGAATGAAATAAGAATAAAAATTACAATAAAAATTAAGATACCAAAAAAAATAGAATAAATTATACCAGCGCTGAGCAGCTGCTCTCTGATTGGTCCAACGCCATGGCCACGCCCACCCGAGGTAACACACTGTTTGCATCCACCTCAAATGGGATAAAAAATGTTTAATAAAGTTATCTTTCACTCAAATTAAATAAGAATGGGAATTAGAATACAACTTAAGAATACAATTTAAAAAAGGAATACATAATAAAAATAGAATAAATAAAAAATAAGAATACAAAAAAATATAATAAATTATACCAGCGCTGAGCAGCTGCTCTCTGATTGGTCCACGCCATGGCCACGCCCAGCCCCAGGTAACACACAACACACCTGTTTGCATCCACCTCAAATGGGATAAAAAATGTTTAATAAAGTTATCTTTCACTCAAATTAAATAAGAATGGGAATTAGAATACAACTTAAGAATACAATTTAAAAAAGGAATAAATATAAAAATAGAATAAAATTAAAAATAAGAATACAAAAAAAATAGAATAAATTATACCAGCGCTGAGAAGCTGCTCTCTGATTGGTCCAGCGCCATGGCCACGCCCGCCTCAGGAACACACAACACACACTGTTGCATCCACCTCAAAATAAGAAAAATAATGAGGAACTTCCTTTGAGAACCTCGGCCAATAGGAAATCATTATTTTGCAATTGTCATGTTTTAATCAAGTTCGATAGGGAGAAGTTATTTGAGATACAAGATTACAAAATATATTTTAACATCAATTGCATTGTGTGGAGCTAGGGGTCAGGGGTCACGTGAGCCATGGGATCAAACATGTTTATTAAAATAACAAGTAAAGGATCAATTTGGGTTTGATAGAAACACTTAAAACCAATAGAAGTCAATACAACAGCAAAAAGGAATGAAATAAGAATAGAAATCCAAAATAATAATAATTAAGAAATAATACAAATAGAATA